>JAHLJT010003656.1:129938352-129989066 GCA_031308135.1 Acheta domesticus | reverse complement strand
TTTTGAAAAGTGGCACCCAAGAGCCCAAAATTCACTTGTTTTTGACCTTGCAATAGGTCAGTCCTTGAGTTTTGTGAGGAATGGGGGTGCTAGCTTACCACCCCTATTTTGAAACCTAATTTCGGGTGTTGTGGGGTACCAAAAATTACTGTTTTTGGTGTCACTGAAGAGCCCAAAATTTGCTCAAACATATTGCGGAAGAATTTTTGAAATTTAGATTTAGGGGTGGTTTTGACTTTTTGTTTCATATTAAGAGGTGAGTTTTCGGAATTTGAAAAGAGGCCTCCAGGAGCCCAAAATTCACTTGTTTTGACCGTGCAAAAAAATTGAATTTTAAGTAAGTGGGGTGCTATCTTTACCGGCCAAAATTTGAAATAGTAATTTCGGGGTTTGGGAGGTAGCCCAAAAAGTTTGGAAGGGGCCTAAAATTAGCCCAAAATGATGGCGCTAGAATTTTTTGAGTTTTGAGAGTGGGATGCTAGCTTTACCGACGTTAGACATGCCATGTGCGACGGGTTTCAATCACAAGGGGAGCTATTTGTCTTTCGACATTTACGAAAACAAGTTAAATGAATTACTTTTCAATTATGAAATTAAACTTTGCACAAAAGACGAAAAAAAATTTTTTTAACATTTAAGGCACGTGTAGCGCTCGACCTGCCAAAAAAATACACCTACTTTTGCGCCATTAATGGCGAAAAAAATTGCTTCAAATTAAAAACAAAAAAGTTATCAATAACAAAATTCAACCTTGCATGTTCTAATTGTATAAAATACATACAAAAAATGAATATTATCGAAAAATATAATGAACTTTACATGAAGACGTAGCCTATGTATGCGATGTGACAAAATTCCATTGAAATCGTCATGATTATTTTGTTAGCATTTTTTATAATCAATAACAAAAACTTTTATTGGGTGCTGCTTTTTTAAAAATGTGTTTGAAAATAAGGCTGTTTTTTACAAGATTAAAAGGCGCAAAGTTAATTGCATTTTTTGACAGAACAAATAGCTCTGCGGCCGTTAATGAAGGTTTTCTTCATTGCTTTTATACTCCAGTATTATTGAGTCCATGACCGCATTTCACATCCAAAGACCTCCTAAAACTCTTTTTCACAAGACATTGTGCACTTTTCTATTGAAATATTTTTTTCTACGACAGGGGATTTTATTTCGTGGCGTTACAAAAAAGCCTTAGACTTTACATTAGTGCCATCAGATGCCATGATATAAACTAATTATGAACATATGAAATAGATAAAAAAGCTAGAGATAAGCTTAAACAGTAGTCCACAGTATACAGCTGATTTAGCAAACGAGGAGAAAGGAGGCCGTCATTGATTTGCAAGATATTAAGTTTTAATTGCATTTTTTATTACAACGTAACTGAATTAAATTAGTTGCGTCATAAGTATTTGAAGGGTTCGGCTGAAAAAACAGGTTAAACCAAACGAATCTACTTTTCGAGAAAAAGGCATCAAACATTTTTACAGCATATTCTAATTTGTTGTCAAACGTATGATTACAAATAAACTTACATTATGAGAACATGACTATTTTAGATCCGTAATGACACTCATATTTCACCTGACAAAGAGCTGCAGGAAAACAATAAAGTGTTACTCCCAAATTTTTGTGGTGAACATGTTTTTACGTAAAATGATTGAACATACATTATATTTACAACCTTTTATTTACCTCCAACAATCTATTCTCAATATTCTCCACTTTGTACATTCACATCCTGAGATATAACATTATCCTAAAAATGTTCATAGTGTCATAGAGTGTGTGTGGGAGTGGGCGGGAGGGAATCTACTATAATCATGATATATCCTCATATTTATTCGTTTCAATTGACCTCTTTGTTTATTTATTTTGGGTTCATAAGTCACTATTTGAAAGGGTGAGTGGTTGCGTCCACGCTTCCTGAGATTTATCTCAAAGTAAATTCCAGGAAAATATGTATTTCAAACTTTCATTACAAATGATTATCTTTATTGAATGAGAAAGAACATGCATCCCGAATTTTGACTTCTTTTAAGCAGCGCAATGGGTTGAGGACATACTGCCGCACACGAATGTTGTAGTACCCGCAGATGATCCTTTCGGGGAGGGCTGGGAGGTTGAACGTCAGTATCAGAGCAGGAATGGGGATCTCTCTCCCGTTCTCCTTTCCTCTTGACCCTGAACACCTCGGTAACACCTTCGCTGTTGAAAAATGACAGCAGTTCCTCCTCACTCTCAGGTGCAAAATCATCGTGGTTGACCTCTCCCTTCCAGGGATTAAGGGTAGGGTGAGTGATCACTTTCACCTGGAGGCCAGCAATGCGCTTGGTTTCGATTACAGAATGCAACAAAATTTTGTTTAAGTTAACTTTTGTTGTTTCTGATGCAGTATGTTTCAAAACACTATGTAAACACAATTTTTCATGTGGGAAATTGTTTTAGGAAAATGACATCAATTTTCTAATTGAGGAAAATACATATATTTGAAACAATGAATACTCGTTTACATATACTCATGAAACAAAACAAAAGAAATTCTTAAATACAACGTTTGGAAAACTGTAAATACAGTAAATATATATGATAAAAATATTAAAGTACATGAAAATATTCACATATCACGTACAGTGTGCTTAAAAATGTGTTGTCTTTCTACGTTCCCTCTTGTATCATATCTCACTCTCTCTGATCAGTCCCCAGATATAATCACCAAACATTCTCTCATTGTACTGTCCCTGGTACCTTCTTTCAAATAATTGTAGGTCATGATGGAACCTTTCACCCTGTTCCTCTGCATATAAATTTATAAGATACTTCTTGTCTATGTCGTTTTCCTACGTTGGATATTAATTTGCCCCAGGATTGTTGATGGACTTGTATTACTATTTTACGAGCCTAATTACGTTCCTCTTTATAGTTTGCTGCAGATTCATCTGTTTTCTTTTGTAAATATTTTTTACATGTTTTTTCTTTCCATTTAGGGCATTCTCTATTTCCATATTCCATGTTCTTAGTCATGTATTTTTGTTGGAGAGCGTTTTTAGTTGGAGCCAAAGTGATCTTTTGGTTCTCGCCAAATACTTGACACTCCAAATTTCATTTTTCTTTTATCTCCTGTATAACAGGCCTCGAGAGTGGATCTGCAACATCCACATACGATATGTGGTGCCCAGTTCTTGTCTTGGTTCCACAGGCATAACAAAATATGAACTGTATGTTAAGCAGAAGATGTTAGGATCTTTTATTCTATGCTTTACTGCTTTCGATCCCAAGAAAATACCACACACATAACAAAAACAGTCTGGATTACGCTTACAACAACGGGAAGATGCCATTATTAATCAATTATGTGAATGTGAAACAGATAACATACTCGTATAATTGGTTACAAAAGCAACGAAAACAATTATATAAAAGGAGGAATACTCAGTGTTGTTTAGTTGAGACCTAATTCACCCACAACAAGCTTAAAATGCACTTAACAAGCAAAAGGTTTTTTTGTTACATGGTGTTATCTTGTCGATCTGCTCGTCGGAGCGCACTACAAAGAGAATCGTACTATTCCTTTGCACACGATTGCTTGGAGCTTTCCGAAAAAACGTCTAGATTTTCTCGCGCAAGGCACACCCCACTCACACTCTTAAAAGCTTTGTCATCTTCGGCACATGACATTAAAAAACCGTGGTTTCTTCGGTTTTGTCCTCTTCTCTACTGAAAAAGCTATTCAAATCCATCGTTTTTCCGCGACATCGCCTCTTTCTTTGCGAAAGAGGGAAGGGTGGTGATTGAGTATCCATGCGATGGACATTAATTTATCACCATTCAGCATGGAGTCCAAGAGGACACTCCACTGGGGTACCAGGGCTGACACGGAGATATAGTAGGGGGAATGTCACAGCGCTGCCACGCCGTGGACCCCCCCGCTCACCCTGGAGTTCTGTACAAGATTAGTCCAAGCCGATTGATCGGGAGTGGGTTAGCTCCCGACCGCTCGTCTAGAAGAGTCCGAGGATAAAGCAAGTGTATTGAAGCACATAAGGAATGTTCCCCAATATACCTACACGACGTATCCCTAGGAGCAAAGCAGAAAGTAGCACGAGGAGTTGTTGGGAAACAAAAGCCCCTCAACCGCCAGGACTACATTCCCTCCGACATGGGTCGCCAAGGCAAACACATGGGTGGACGTTCAGCATACAAGAGTAGTCAGTGAAATAGAAGGGAAGAAGAAAAGAGATAGGATGCCTAATGAACAATGGGGAGAAGAAAGATGACTAGAGAAAGAAAGGAATACATGTGAGCACACTGTGCACCCCCGTCAGGTCGTGGACCGACCCACTTCGATGGAAATTGTCTCGAATATGGCATTTATTTTAACGATATGACGTGCCACTAATTGATAAACCCTTCTACCAATTTATCTAGTATCTCTTTTGGGATTAAGATAGCTTGTTCTGCACAAAAAAACGAATGTATAAACCTCAAAGGATGATTCCTTTCGTTCACTGCCAATTATTAAAAATAAAAAGATTTGTTAACAAGTGATGCAAAAATAGAAGAATCATTGTCTGCCTACAAATGACTTTTGGATTATTAACATGTATTACGTTATCATCATAATTTATTTTTGGTTACCCAAGTATATTGTGAGACTAATATTACCACTAGTTCTTCTTCAAACGAATCTTTTAGAGATTCTGTTGCATCTTCAGTTGAAGCATATGCTGATAAAATTACCATAGTATGACTAAATATATCTAACACCACTGTTAGCAGTCTCTCATTAATCTCATTCTAGGTTCTTATATTCTTTCAATATTTTTTATGGATTGCTACTGATACTCCTCATTTAGCCCTATTGTCTTTGTTTACACCACATATGGTTATAATTACTGTCTTCAATTCCTCTTCCTTTCTTCTTATTTTTGGTTAGCAAACAAATGTCTATATTTAATTTTCCAACTGACTGAATATTTCTTCATATTTTTTGCTAATATCCTGTACATTGCACGTTGCCACTTTCATTGTCCTGTTTCGATGGTTAAGTCATCTTCGATTGGGTCCGTATAAAGGCTGCTTAGAGTTTTTAACTTGTTAAATTTTTACGGGAATGTGGTGTGGCCCATAGCCCAACCTCCAGCCAGGCAGGCCAGGATTTTATTTGAATTTTCTCCCCTCTAGAGTTTGGCTCCTCGCCTTTGATCCCTCTCTGCCCATGGTTTTATTTCAGGTTCCTTCCCTTAGCCTTCACGGCTCCCTCTCCCTCCTGCAAGGCAGCAGGTTGAAACCGGAAAAGAAACAAGGACATACAGAGATAGAAAGAAAGGAAGGAGAAAGAAAGTATAGAATAGAATAAGGAAAGTAGAAGCGAGGAAAAAATAATGACTCCCCTAGCCCTCGCAACCCAATAGCGTCGGGGTCGAAAAACACAAGAGACCAAGTCTAATAGAAAAGAATAAAGGAGTATGCCACAAAGAAAGAGTAGCCATGCCACACTAGTGAAGGGACCACCTATTTCGGCTAGTAGCCGTTGGTGGGGAACAGGAAGGAACACTGGGAACAGACATGGTGGACTTTGGATAAAGGTGATAAAGTGGTACTGGTGGATCGTTGTGGGACAGCCCTTCGTCTGGCTCCTCCGCTGAGACCTGTACAGCATGGGTACCAGTAGCATAATTTATCGATTCTCCAACCCGTCATCCATGCTACCCCTGTATGCCCTCAGTTTCATAAGAGCACACAAACCTCCTCGCCCGCACGGTCAGTGCTACTTTAAGGCGGTGTCTCCTGGAGGAGGGCCTCGTGCTTTAAATAATGTCATATAAAGTTTCTGAGACCTCAACCTTTTTTGGTGAAAACTAGATCAAAATTCCGCATTTTCAGAAACGCTCAAACGCCATTTCTCAAAAATGGCTCCAATTTTTTTCTTCAAACTTTTGGGACGGATAGTTCTAATTGCACTCTTTTATATGGCATAAATTTCAAATTGGGGTATTTTCTTTGTTTTTCAAAAATTACACAAATGTAATTTTTGAAAAGATTTATCACATCTTTAATATGCTCATTAACAGCAATTTGTAAACATTATTGTATTTGTGAGTGTGCTTTAAATGACTTCAATTGAAGTTTTCGAAAACTTAAAACTCTTCGGTGAAAAAGAGCTTCAAATTTCGCATTTTTAGTAGCGCTTAAACGTCATTTTCTTAAAAACCACTCCAAATTTTTAAAAGAAAATTACCATTTAGCACCAGGTTTTACTGTTCTTTCATATTTCAAAATTAATCTTTCCCTTCTACCATTAGGAAACCGAGAAATTAAAAAAAATGTTTAAAAAAAGTACTTTGGCGGCGATAGATGGTTGCTGGCAGAGTATGTGGCAATTCCGAATAGCTAGCCCAGACCCAAGGAAATAGAAAACAAATACGGGAAAGTACGTGCCATTCTGTAGCACAACTAGTTAAATTTTTAAACAAATATATTTCGTTTCGTTAACAACTTCCCCTCTTAATATGGAAAAGGAAAGATAGGGAAAACGATAGAATTTAACATGCGCGTGTTCTCGCATTGGTGTGCTAGTACTTCCTATTTGAGATAATATATCGAATTTTTTTGCCTTTTAAGAACCTTGTTTTTGACGCCAGAATGTGAGATTTAAAGTCTATAATACTAAGTTTAGTGATTAACAAATAGATGTAAACATCTGCCCATTATTATATTGGACTCATATTCAATGAAACGTATGGAGACGAAATCTTTCTTATACATGTTCTTATAGGCAACCCGCGATACAGATGTGTTTGGAGCAAATATGGTTGCCATCCATGTTACAGGGCGCAGGCTGAATGGCTTGTTAACATAGTAAGGAAAAGCATGTCTAGAAAACAATGTTTCAGATAATAAATATTCAACATTTAAAATGACGAGTGTGACACAGTAATTCCGTGTCTCTTATATTCTTTCAAATTATTTAGTTTCCCTCTCATTTCTTTGAAGACGTTTTTTGACTGTAACTAAATACCTGCTAATAATAAAACTAGAAATAAAGCACCAACAAACTATCAAAATAAATCTGTATAAAAATATAATTAAACCTATTTATTTTTCGATTTGTTATATGATTTGCATGAGCTCAGTAATACAAAGTTTTGATTACAAAGACCCGGATCTCAAATGTTGCTTTGTAAGACACCTTTACCGTAATTAGTATATTCACAATAATTAAAGCAATTACTCGAATGGAAAGCTATCTCACGTCAAAGCAGTTGGCAAAAGGTTTTTAATATCATAATGGCTGTAATTATAATTCAGACGACATGTGTTTCATTAACAATTATAGATTTAAATAAATATGAATACTATTTTATGCATGTCAAATCTAAAATTACGCATAATGAAACAACTTGTGATAAACAACAATGCGAAGCGCAGGTAACACGGGTGAACTAATAAAAAGATTAGAAAGATGTGATTTTTTGTGTCGCAATAAAAGTCAGAGGGGAATATTCATGACGAAACGGGCCCAAAAATGGCGTACCCTGTAGTGGCAGTTCAATTGGACTTAAGACATAAGGAATTGTGTAGAATGATCAGAAACTGACTTTTCAGAGTCTAGAGAGCAGAATCAGAGTTAGTAAGCGATATCCATTTACTGATTGAAAGAAAACTGAAAAGTGGTTCTCGGATGTATTTATAATATTTTAGACTTTAGAAAATTTTTAATCAGATTAGAAACTTCATATCAGGTCTTTCTTCCATCCGTACATCTCTCTGTCTCCCTCTATAATCGTCTTCATTATAAATTGTTACAACACATTTATGTTAATGTGAACAATAATATAAAATCACAAAAGATTACTTCACCGGGCCTTTTAGTCATGTTGCTTAGTAAGGATGCTTAAGAGGAAAATGCAAAGTGGAGAGCTTTTTGAAAACGTCTCAATTTGGGTCACAGTATCTTACAAAATGAGGATGTATTTACAAGCGAATACAAACGCGAGTGACAAAAGCGTTGAAACACGCGCTCCAGGCTCTTACATCACACAATAGAGATCAGAGGGAAGGTCAAGGGTTTATCAGTGCAGGTCTGGACGAGAAAAAGTTGAAAGCTCTTTAAACCTTTCAAAATGCCATCAAATATTTTACTGCTGCCTAATCATAAGGCAAAAAAGATAGCCCACAGAAATACATCCAGACTTCTCGGGCTAGTGATTTTCTCACCTTATGCACGAAGGGCCAATTCAAGAAAATGTACTACAAATTCACAATATGTGTTAATGTATTTATTAGCTCCATTTCGTCTTATTTTTCTTGTTTTTAGTTCTTAAAACAATAATTAATTAAAACAATGTAGTGTTTAAAGATTGAAGTTACTTCGTTTTTTACCACTTTGCTAGTCGTTTGGAATTCTCTGAATGTGTTTTTCCCGTTTTTGATACTTCACTTATATACTTCAATGAAATGATAATACGATGGGATCAATAAGATATATTTTGTATATTTATTGCAGTTTAGAGATCCTTCAACCGCTGGAGTAATTGAACCTCTTGGATGACTATTTTATGTGTGATTGCTACAATGGTGTTGAGGTGAAACATAATGTATAACTGTCGGAATATATTATATTTTATACTGCGTTACTAGTCGTCTGAAACTACTAGAGCGATTTTTCTGATATTCAATTCTTTGCTTATTGACGCCAATAAAATAACTTATGTTACAGGGTTAGAGAAGTAAAATGTTTATTGCTTATTTATTGAGGTTTAGATAACTTTTCATTCTCTGAGATCATTGAAACTGGAGGCTGGTGAAGTGGCGTGGCATAGGTCCGATTTTCACGGTTAACTCTAATGGAACTATAGTGGCAACGACGGGAAATAATTGACATTCTTATGAATTGACAGGAAAAGAATGTAGGTTATATGTTAGGATAGGTTAAGTTTTATGTGTTATCTTATTGAAGAAGGAAGAATGAAGTAGATTTAAGATAATTAGCCTGTAAGTATAGTGAGCATATCAAAGTGAAAAAGTGCAATATGTAGTGCTACGAAGGTAGTGACAGGGATGCAGGATCCTTTTAGTGGCAACGGTTTCGTAGCAAGATTCAACAGGTGTCTTACGCATAAACGCCACGACAGGTGTGAGTGTTTTACTTCGTCGGCAATGTAGTGACGTCTCAGTGTGGGAGAGCTGTGACATCTCACATGGGCATGCCGCAAAACCAAATATTTCGAATATTTTATTAAAGAAAAAAATACGACATTGTTCATAGAGACAAATGACGGCGCGGAGACATAAGAACATTTTCGTGTATTTATGACGCTACAAATGGTCAGGCTAGCAAATTTAAGTAGGCAGAGATAATCAAACAAAAATATGTAGGGTTATGAGAAACCGATCAGCATTAAGTTCAAAAACAAATTGTGACATAATTATAATAATTTTATTTGGGTTTCTTAAGACACGTGAATGGCAAACACCTTGTGTAAAGTAAGGGTGCAAATTAGAAAATATTACAGAACCAGCTGACCCGGCGAACTTTGTATCGCCTAACAGTCAGGTTCTTTATTTTTTCAGTTTGTTTAATACTTATTCTGCTATTCGGGACGCTGGGTCAGCTAGTAAGGTAAAAAAAGAAAGTTAATAAGTCAACAATTACATTATGTCAAAAAATAAAATTATAGAACACCTAAAATTCTTTTAATAGTCAATAAAAACTCACAATAAAAAATTACAATTTCACATTTCTTATTATGATACCTACTTATTATATTTCATTTTATTTTTACTGATTCTAAATTAGGTTTTTTTATTGTACACGATATATTTTTATTTATGGTACACGATATTTTTTGTTTGATTACCTGTTGCGTAAACAAACAGAACAGATGGTTTTCCAACACAGGAACAGGCAACTTACAATTGACCATGCGAGAAACATGGGTTTTCTACATTAATACCATAAACACTCAATAACTGCCCCTGAGATTTGTTTATAGTCATTGCGAAAGCAAACCATACTGGAAACTGCAGTCGTTTAAACTCGAATGGTACGTCAGTCAGAATCATTGAGATGCGGGGTATCAAAACGTCTTCTCCTTTATACTTTCCTTTCAATATGATTGCTTCTATTACGTTATTCGGTAATTTTTATCATTAATCGTGTGCCATTACAAAGTCACGGTTGGTTAATATTTCACAATTATTATAACTACAGATCCAACATTTAATTTAAGATTGTGAGGCGGCAATTCTGGCAAATCTAGTGAGTTTAAAAATTCCGGTGGATAGTTGACATCATCTTCATTAGTTGCCGCATCAACTGATTTATATGTTCTAATTTCGCCAGGAACCTAATCTTGAATTTTGAAATTTAAATCATTTACATCAGTGTTTTTGGCAGCCAATATAGCGCGTTCGCTCAACCAATCATCAAATAAGTAATTTTGAGCAACATTGGAAACACTTTGTGAATGAGTGCAGCTTTTGATTGAGTTACGAAATCCCTCAGGAAACGTGATGCAGCCAGTCAGCACGTCCATAGGAAATTTTCCATTACCAATATCAATGAGTTGTTTAGAGAGTATGTCTCCAGATTGATCATTTTGCAACATAACACGCATATTCTTGCTTAAAGGCAATACCTTGACATGTTACCATAAATTGGAGGAAACATGCATTCAGTTCATGAGTTTGCGTTAAACGTGGAACCACTGGTAATGTTTGCGGAAAATCTCCTGCTAATAAAAGCATTGCGCCACCAAATTGGTTTTGATTGTTCCGGAGATCTTTTAGTGTTCTACCTAAAGCCTCTAAAGATTTTTAATGCGCCATCGCGCATTCATCCCACACTATTAGTTTACATTGCTGCAAAACCTTTTTTCCATTGCAGAAATTCTTGGAAATGTTGCAGGTTGGAGTTTCGTTGTTTTGCATATTCAATGGCAATTTTAAAAGCTGTTCGACCGCCTCCGAGCAAAGTTGCTGCAAAGCCTGACGAAGCAAGAGCAAGAGCAATTTCATTTTTGAGCGAATTGTTGCCAATATCAACGTAGTCAAAAAAGTTTTTCCTGTACCACCAGAAGCGTCCAAGAAGTAAATATTTCCAGTTCCATTATTATTACTTTCATAAGAGTATCAAATACATACTTTGTTCTTCGATCAATAGTGGAAGATTTATTTGAATCGATTCTTACAAAGTATTGAGATCATACGATTTTTCACGTTGTAACTCTTGATCAAAAGCATCGTGCATTGGGCGATTGGGCGCGGCCATCCCCAATTGACATAAGAGCTTGTTTGACATCATCAAGCACATATCCTCAATGGAAATCAATGCCTCATTGTAAATTTCTTCTCTTATTTGTAAATTCGGATTCCCTGATCTATTGCGTATTTTAAACAAAATATCGTCACACATATTATCTTTGTATTTTACCCACAAATCAATTGGCTTGATGGAAGCATGTAGATATGATAACGGAAAACAGTGTTCGTATTTGTGTGATGAAATTACAGCATCTTGAGAGTTTGATCCCAATGCGCATCGTTTTCTAACAGTTGCAAACGATGACAGGCTTCTCTGTAAGATCCACACAATTCACCTTCAACTGCTCGTAAATGTTGGAATGATGATGGACCATGTACATTGACTAACAGCAGTCGTAAATAAAACATTCGCCGTTGCTTGGATGAACGGAATAAATTCGACCTATTGAATCGGTTGGATACAATAGGTCGAAACAAGGAAAACCTGGAACTGGTTTTCCGTGTTTCCTTCGCATAAATTTCTTTGATGATTGATTCCAAGTATAATATTTTTGCCATTTCAGAATATAGCAGTATTTGTGCGAAATGATCATTTTGGCACGGCTCGAAAAAACTGGTTAAGGTAGTAGATGCTGGCTAGGGGCTCTCTGCATTGCATTCTGAGCTGTAACATACACTCTTTGTCCATTCACAAAGTGCACGGCTAAGTGAACAACTGTGGGGTGCCTTTTATGAATTGGAAAAGAAAAAATTCGCCAAATTCTTCATTACTGCTAACGTAACGGCCCATTTGGTACTGGGTTACTTCATCGTTTAAATTATCTGCGCCAAATCCAATCACAGCCATATCACTTCCTTTGGTTTCGTATTTACATATATACTTGATAGATTTTACTGAATGGCAAGATTCAACATTGATGTGCGCTTTGAAAGTTTTTGATAAGATCGGTGAATATGGAACAATCCAACGATTATCTATTTCTAATCTTGTTGATTTACTTTGACAAATGTTTTCAACCAACCAAATGACAAATCTTTCATTGTCTGCTAGTGATCGCCGACGATACAGAGGATAATCATCATTTCCAGTAATTGTTTCCGATTTTATTGTCCGTGGACAGCGCTTTGAACATTTACCATCTACCACACACGGTGCATTTTGATTAAGTGTTCCATACGGTCCATGTATCATGATTTTGATAACTACTTCATGCAAGCCCGGATCTAGTTATTCATTAGGGATTTCAGCTGATATGACTTCATCAACTTCATTTGGCCTAATGTTTTCAACCAACCAAATGAAAATATGTGCATGCGGCAATCCCACGTCGTTTCTGCCACTCTACCGAATACATCCAGCAGCGTGTCTCACCAAACACACAATGTTTCACATTGAATCCATTAAAGATTTCAACTTTTGTCTGAAGACTCTTGCTGTAATGTCATGACGATCAATAGGTGATTGGTCAGGGAATAACGCTTGTTTAATTTCTTTCCATTGTGGATTGCATGTAAATGTAATGCACAAATCTGCTGTGCCATAATGCCTAACATAGGACATATTCATGCATATGCCTCTATTCAGATCGAAGTTTGGTTTGATTCAACCTGATAAATGCCAATCTCTCCGTTTCAATTCGTTTGTTTGGGATGGTAGAACAAGGACAATGTAGTCACCATTGGGACAGTTTCTGTAAATCAGTACCAGAAGTAATTCTGATAGGAACAGAGTCAGGTAATTGTTTGACAAAAGTGATTCCTATCCACATCCATAAAGTCAGATAAAAATAGAGAATCTGGGCGATTGCTGTTGGAATTTTAGAAACATACAGAAAGAGCACAAACTTGGAAAGTCTGCTTATCATCTGCAAATCTACATGAATTTTCAAGATTTGGTGGAATTGACAATCTTGTTTCGTATCAAGACAAACACGAAGTGGTCAGTGTTGCATGAAGTGTAACTTTTGTAAAAAGTTCTCTTTAGCACTCTTTAGCACCAAGATATTGTTTTGTGACTTACCACACATTGTAAATTAAACATTATTTTTGAAAGTTTCATCATATTTTTTACCTTTATCATTTTATGTTTTTCAAATTATTTTTTTCTTTATCTATCTTTAATCCCCACAGCTGTATATATTGCCATCGACCTTTTAAAAAGTCACCTTTTTGAAGATTATATTATTTATTTAACATTTTAAAAAAGAAAATATGTCATTTTTAATTTTTATAACATCTCTTAAAAGTGTATTGCAATATTCCGAACAAAATAGTTTCGGGAATATTTGGATGTAGTCCGTGACACATGTCCAAAAAAACTGCGTTAAAAGTGTCAGACAATTAGTCAAAAATATTTTTTTCTGAATTGATTTACCTCAGACCATTTATTCACAAAAAATTGAATTGGTGTCATTGACTTAACAGTTTCATTTATATATTCCAGATAATAGAAAAGTCTGTGTATTTCCCGCCTTTTGGTTTTTAATACACACATATAATTGTGGATTTTGTGTGAAATCGGTTTCTTTCGTTTGTAAACAGTTCCTTAATATACGAACACTTCTGATCTAGCAGCTTTTCGGTTTTTATTGTTTACTAAAGAATCTATAATGGTGGTCGGTTCAGAGACACTCGATCTTCTAAGAACAGGAAGGATGCGATGCCCTCGTATGTGGCATATTTTCTTGGAACTACCCGACGAACCAGTTTTCAGAATGTGGCTGCCTCATTGTCGTTCTGAATTTCCTCTAGGAAATTGCTTTTGAGCAAACAGGTTGCGCAAGTGGTTCAGACTTATCGCAAACCATATGTACTAACATAAGAATTGTGGATATGACCTCGGCTTTGAACTTTCAAATTAATAATTTCAATATTAATACAGTTTCCCGTTAAATCAGAACTGTATATTCCTTTGGATGTCTGAACTTTATCCGTGTTTTTTTTCAAAATATTCACGCAACGGATGGCTTTAAAAGCTTCAATCACCATTAATGTATCATTTATGGTTCAAATTAATTTACACTTAAGTTTTATATCGAAGCAAATGAATTTATATCTCCGAATGTGGAAGCAGTCAAAATTACATCAACAAACATTCTATTTGCCAGCTCTCTTGCTGTGTTTATGAGCGGCAAATATACCTTTATTGAGTGGCCGTGGCACTCTGCGTGGAAGGAAGGGAGAGTCGACTGATTGCCCACACATAAATCCCACGGGTGGTCGCTGTTAATGGGAGTGCTGGGAAGAAGGGAGAACAGGGCTGACGAAGGACCGGAAGGGCCGGTTAGAGCGCCCGCGGGAGAGACAGAAAGGGCCGGGGCAGGGACGCGAGGACCAAGGAAAATTGTACGCACGTGCTAGCAGGCACTCAGAAAGAACACGGAAAGCGGTGAGTGAGCCGTGAGAGGTGACTAGAGGAAACTGGGTACAAGAAACAGACACAGCTCGTGGACTTAGCGGAAATTAACAATTTCCGCCATTGATAAGATAAACCATGGGTGATCAGCGTATGGGGTGACCAAGGTTAATGGTGTCGAGGCGGGGTGTCGGTGATTGGTTGTTCGTGATTCCGGGCGTGTCAACTAGTGATGTTATTCGTGTAGTATGTTTTTCATCGGGAGGTGGCGATGATATTTTCCCCCCTGGATGGAGAGATCCGGTGCCGACCTACTATCGACTAGCGGGGTTTTCCCCCAATCAGGTATCTCTCACCAGTGGGGCACCGCCCCAGCTGGAACAAGCTCTCAGCCCCCGATCGGTCTCCCGGCATGTGGGGTAGTGTAGTGCATGCTAGTGTAAGTGTGTGTGTAAGAGGAGACGATAGGACAAGGAAGAGGGAGGAAAGATCGCGCGCGGTCCGTGGCCCGTTTGTTAGGGTACTGCTCCAGCATTCGCCTGGTGTTGATCGGAGAAACCACGCAAAACTACCGATCAGAGCAGCGGCCGCTAGAATTCTCCTCCAGCCAGCGACTGAATTCGACCCAGCTGAGAAGCTAGTGTGGAAAATCCTGCCCGCCGTCGGGAGAGCACCTCCCGGTCAGAGGGACTGCAGTGGACATCAGGTTGATGCACTGAGCCATCTCTCCCGGTATGGGCAGGGTGGGGGCGGGGGCAGCAGCCGTTTACGCTCACTGCTCCAGGTTGCCACGCGGCGCCTCAAGGGCCGCCCGCGCCCTCGCAGCGAGCGCCGGCGGGGAGGGGAGGGAGGGGGAGGGGAAGGAGGGAATGGGAGGGCGAGGAATGGGGGGGCGGGAAGGGAGGGGGAGGAGGAAGGAAGGGGGAGTGGAGGGGGAGGGGAAGGAGGGAATGGGAGGGCGAGGAATTGGGGGGGGGCGGGAAGGGAGGGGGAGGAGGAAGGAAGGGGGAGGGGAGGGGTGGGGAAGGGAGGGGAAGGGGAGGGGAGGGAATGGGGAAGGGAGTGTAGTGGAGGGGGAGGGGGCGGGGAGGGGGAGGGGGGCGGGGCGACTGTGGCGCTTCCCTCAGCGATCGTGAGGAATAGGATGAACACGCCTTCAAGTAGATACATACATCCATACATACATTTATTTGAACAGCAAGTGGGTATGACCCGGTGGCAGTTGATTAACAATAATTACAATAATAATAACAAGATAATAAAAAAGTACAATACTAAACGATACAATACAATACGATGTAATAATCATACTATCACTGATATTTAGTTTTATCACAATTATTTCAACTCTTACGATGATATACAACAATTACATGTTCGTGATAATAAAAATCAGTACGAGCTACATAGATATTGGCTAAATTATATTAAAAAAGGCATTAATCACGTCCACTACACTTCACTGCACTACACTACACTGTTTTGCATTAGATGACACTAACCAGCACTTTACAGCACTTCACCACACTTCACATCACTTAGTTACTCATTTATCTCATCTATTACTCTCGGCTTCTTCTAATTATTTTTAAAACTACGTGCACTTAGAGGAAAGGCCTTGAAAGTTGCTGTGGGTAAACTGTTCCAATTTCTAATTGCTCTGTTACAAAATGAGAATTTGAGAATGAGATAGAAGTAAAAAGAGAATGAGAATGAGAGTAGTAAAGGAATCTTTACAAATGGTTGTCATCGATGGCGGTTTCTCAGGGGACGGTTGAGAGAAAATAACTTCTCAAATTAAATTCTTGTTCTCAAGTGTAATTACCAAATAAAGCTTTTGCTTTGATGCTTGAGGGAAAATGTATAATTTTTGCTTTGATGCTTGAGGGAAAATGTATAATTTTTGAGATGACAGCTACGAGATATTTACTTTGATTAAGTTTTTCACTACTCGCGTTTTAATCGACGCTAAAACTACCAAAATCATTTTCAGTACAAAGCCCCAACTTTTTTGTATGACCAGTGTAAATCTTCCGTATCTCACAGCATTCTTACGGCGACGAGATGATATTTTTTACATTCTCGCGCTTAAGAAGGAATGTCTTAAGAAGAGAAAGTTATATAATGCTGCGGGAAAAAACGGCGTATTTTCCGCAGAAAAACTTTTATTACAGGGCCCTGGTAACGGAAATGAGAATAAATCGAGTTGCTAAATTTAGAAAGAAAAATTCTCTAGTACAGCCAGAATCCATGTTTTATGGCTCCTTGCTTCCCAAAAATCCATTGACGGCTGTCTGTCCGTGAACAACGTTAGCAACTAAATCGTTCAGCCGATTTTCTCCAAAATTGATATTCCCCGATCGATCTGGTGGTGTAGTGGCCCCTTGAATTTGAAATCGATATTTTAATTCTGTCTGGTACTTTACGTGAAGCCCCTCGAACATTTTCAAAATTTTCAAAAAAATTCGTCAGCAATGTTAATTAAATTTTGTTGTAGGATAGTCTGAAGGACGTTTAAGAGGATGGCACAAGTCCCAAGTTGATTGAAATCTCTGATTTTTCGAATATTGAAAAAATTAATATTTTTTCGGCATCTTTCTACAACTACAATTATGAAGATACATTCTTTTTCTTAATGAAATGTGTTAATCAAAAACAGATTTTCAAGAAAGGTCATATTCGATTTTTGAGGAACATGCGTATTTTTTGCAAAATTGTGTGTCAAAGAAAATTTTTATTTTCTTTTAATTATTTTTTCTTAAAAACCGCACATGTTTTTATCAAATTGGGACGTTAGATAGCATAAATAAAGCTTAACAGAATGATGCAGGTCTCATGTTCTTTAAAATGCCTGATTTTGCAAAAATAAAAAAAGTTGTTTTCTACAATGATACAAGCACTTACACCCACAAATATAATAATTTTTACAAATTGCTGGTAATGTGCATATTAAAGATGTGACAGATATTTCAAAAAAATTACATCTATATAATTTTTGAAAAAAACAAAAAAATAACTCAAAATAAAGTTTACGTCATATTAAAGAGTGTAATTAGCACAATCCGTTACAAAAGTTTGAAGAAAAAGTTTCAGCCATATATGAGAAAATGGCGTTTGAGCGTTTCTGAAAATGCGGAATTTAGAGCTACTCTTCACACAAAACGGTTGTTTTCGAGAAACTTTACTTGACGTTATTTAAAGCCCATGTACTCAGTAATATAATAATGTCAACAAATCGCCGCTAATGTAAATATTAACAACGTGAGAGTCCAATAAAAAAATTACATTTTTCCAATTTCTGATAAAACAAAAGAATAGAGCAATATGGCGTTTTCATAATCTCATAAAATACATTAGGCACTATAGATACCAAACGTTTATAGAAAAAATTTGGAGCCGTTGTTGAGCAAATCTGGTTTTTGTAAATTTTTAAAATTGCTCATATTGCACGCTCTATTGCGCGAAAACTACTGAACGTTTCAAAAAATGTACATGACCTTAATGAAAGAACTCACTTTGGACAAAAAATTTTATTTAAAAGAAAAATCTCTATCTTCAATTTTGTAGTTCCAGAAAGACGCCGAAAAAAATTTAAAATTTTGCAATTTTCGAAAATTCAGAGTTATCCGTGAAAATCGGACCTATGCCATCTTTATAAGTGTATTTTATTCTATTTTTACAAGAAATTTAAAGAAAAAACTTGATGCCGTCTTTGAGAAAATTTTGAAAATGTTGGGGGGACGTCATGTAAAGTACGCCCAAATTTTACAGAATCTTTTTCAAAACCTCAAAGCTTCGACTACAACCAGATCGATCGGGGAATATCCATTTTGGAAGAAATCGTACATATGGTTTAGGCGCTAGCAGTGTTCACAGACGGACAGACGGACGCTTTCGCTTCAATTGGTTTTTCGGTATCAAGGACCCACAAAACAGGGTTTCTGGCTACACCACGTGTTAGGGGATTTTTTTCTTAATTTAGCAACTGGTTTTATCCACTTTTTCGTTATTCGGGCCCGGCAATGTATTTCTTTCCGCCTAAAATTCGCGCAGCATTACATAACTTTCCCTATACTACGTCTATCACTCCGTGTATATGTACGTATACGGGAAAGTAAAAATTAAAATATCCATTTCAGATTCAATGACATCACACACATAAATGGAAAAATAACAGTTTTCTTAAAAATCCTCCATTCCCTTTCGGTGCTAGTGTTTTTCAAAGATAGATTAACGGAAAAATTTACAGAGTTTTGAAAGAAAAAAAGCACTTTTCATTGACGAAGCCCCCAAATATATATAGAATATATTTATTTTTCCTCTTTCTTCGCCATTATTTTCATGTTTTCCCTCTTTGCCTGAATTGAGAACTGGTCACAACATGTATTTACTCTTTCACTCTCGGGTTTGCTCTTGGCTCCTAAGAGGGATATTTTGCAGTTCCTGAACTTTTTTCCAGTTTCGCTTGGACAAAAGTACTGTACCACGTCCCAGACATCCTTTTCCCTTTTGTTTCTTGGAACACCCCGGTTGGAAGCGCGCGAGAAGTCGACCCGTTCATTTGGGGAAACGACAATTAACTTGAAGATGAATTGCTTCCAAACGGCGTGAAATATTCCTTTAATTAATCTTACTCAAAACAAAGACCGCAATACACGAAGCTTCCTTGAAGAAGAAAAGTTAAAATGTTGTTTCAACCAGCAACAAGAAAATTGGTTTTCTTCAAATTATTAGGAGATACTTTTTTTATACATTCTGATAATAGATGCCGGAGTTTTCCGTATTAATAGATCATTTATAAACGATGCTGAACACGTAATATTCTAGCATAGTTTGCATTAATTGCTATTACATGTCCGTCATGCAAATTTTAAACTGATGAAATTTAAAAGTGAACAAAAGTTTATGCATCTATATACAGAGGCGTCATTTTAATGGTGGTACAACTCCATTGACACTAGTTTCGATAAATTGAGCTCTGAACTTAAATGACAATGTTAAAAGTTAAAGTTAAAATCGGGGATGGAGGTAGACAAGAAATTGTGTTGTTTTCTCATGTAAGATATTTACTTGTTTGTGTCAAGATGATATGAATAAGCATACCTTGTGCATCGCGGAATACTGGGGTTTGTAAAGGAATTATATCTCCGTAAAAATGAGGTTGGTGGTCTACAATATTGAAGATAGAGATTTTTGTCTCAGGCAAAATCTGTTTTAAAAAAAACAGTTCATTAAAAAGGTCATGGACATTTATTTAAAAAACTAGTAGTTTTTGCAAAAATTCTGCTTGAAATTGGAGACGTTTTTCTAAGAGTGGTAGAATTTCATTGACACTATTTTCGCGATATTGAGTTGTGAAGTTGAAGTAAGTATTTATTATTAAACACCTTCAGAACCTTCGGAATATTAAGAGTGTAAAGGAGTTATACCACAGTAAAAATAATGTTGGTGGGCCAAATTGATAGATGTTGGAACTCTAAGAGAAGTTGGAAATGACCACAATATCAATTTATTGAAACAAATTAAATATTAATTTAATGTTACCGTTGAGATACATTCAGTTTTCATCTTCTTGTTGAAATCGTCCGGTTCCTATCTGCAGATCAGTGAAATGACCGTGATTAATGCTCGAAATGAATGGAAACAAATCAAGCTTATCCTGCTTCTTCTCATAAACCATTTTTTGCTGAGGTTGTAGAAGCGGGATACTTGAGTTTTTGAAACTCTTAGTTTTTCCTATTCCACTGGAGGTTTCAAAGTTTGTGTGTAAACCAATGTCTTGATTTAAAGTTTACTTGAACATATTTATAAAAGAGTTTGACAAATCTAATCTATCTAATGTATAGCCAGTTACAGACAACATTTTGTTCATTTTCTTCCTTCATGTTACAAACATTTGAAGGACTTGATCACATAGAACATTAAGTTTAATTTATTTTTTTAAATAAAAAGTTTGCGATATCATTATCTTATTTTTACTTTCTCGCCTTACGAATACTTCGTAAGAAGAGAAAATTATGAAATTGTGCGCCGGAAAACGAGGAATTTTCGCCGGAAAAAACTCTTGTAGCAGGGGTCTGGTAACGAAAATGTGGATAAAACGTGTTGCTAAATTTAGAAAAAAAATCCTCTATCTCGTGGTATAGTCAAAATCCATGATTTGTTGCTTCTTCATACTTCAAAATCGATTGACGGCAAAACGTCCGTCTGTGGTCAACGCTAGCACCTAAACCGTTCGGTCGATTTTCTTCAAAATTGATATTCCCCGATGGTTTTTACACGTCTCAAGGCCTCTTGAATTTGAAATCGATATCTTAGTATTTGAGGATACTTTACATGAAGCCCATTTTGAGATTTTATAAATTAAAAAAATGGCTCCAAATTTTTTGATTATATTTTGTTGTTGAATAGTGCGAAGAACGTTGAAGGGAATGACGTAGGTATCATTTTCGTTGATAGGCCCAATTTTTCGAAAATTGCAAAAAAATGTTTAAAAACTGCAAAATTGAAGATAGAGATTTTTGCCTCAGACAAAGTCGGTTGTACAACATTAGCACTTCAAATAAGGTCATGTACCATTTTTTGGAAAAACGAGTAGTTTTTGCGTAAATTGCGATTCAAATTTACAAAAAAACTTTCTCAAAAACCGCTCCAATTTTTTTTCTTTAAATTTTCTGCACGTGTGTAATAAGAGACGGTAAATATATAAATAAACTAGTGGTGCTATAGAATGGCACATACTTTCTCGCAGTAGTTATTTTTCAAATGCCGATCAGCGGATAAATTATTTGGAGTGAGCCGTTCACCGCCGCCTTTCTTGGTCATGTTTTTTGAAAGACAAGTTTTTTCGCATGTTGACAATTACCGACTTGAAATGATAGAACCGATACAATTACGTTTTGACTTAAATATAAGTAATTGCGATAAATGTACTGGAAATATTTGTGTGTATTTGTTCAATTTTTTAACTTTTAACAATTTTTTACTTCTCTTCTTGGATTTGTAAAGCGTATGTACCGTTCTGGCAACAAAAATTGATCGCGGCCGTCTGCGGCTAAGTTTAGCTTGTGCACGGCTTGGGCAGCCCTTGTCATGATGAAACATCGCAGGTGGAGCCTCACAAACCTACGCAGCCAATCTCAACACAGGGGGGAGTGCCCTAACAAACTTACGTCGTAGAAAATGGCGGGCGTCGCTTGTTCCGATGTGGAAATATTTTCAAATAAAAATACAAGGAATGAAAGACTTTTATGAACATTAAAGTAAAATTATTCAAATATATCTGAACACATACATTTAACAACTATTAACACAATACTTTTTTAAGAAACTACGTTGATGTGAGATAAAATAATACTAATTTTAGACAAATTACTTTCTATACGCATTCTAATTCCAATATTGTTGTTCATAGACAATCCATGAACTTTATCAAATGTCCAGATTTTTCCATATGAAAAACTATTATAATTGCACCTTTTCAAGTGTTCATTTGTTTCTAAAAGTTCCAAAAATTGTAAAATACTGTCGTTGTGCATTCGATAGAAAATTTCTAGGAAACCATTTCAATAAAAGACAATAAAATTTACAGACCAAATGTATATTTATTATTAAAGCAACAATTAAACTAGATATTAAGAAATCAATTTGCATCTCTGGTCAAAATTATTATTTTGCGCTATTGAACTTAGGGACAATTTAGGCACACTCTTCCACTAGATTAGCGCACATTTCGAAATAGTTTATAAAATTTTTAATTGTTGCAAAATTTTTAATTCGCAGTTTTCGGTTCTGGGCCATCAGGAAACTCTTCCCACTTTAGAATTGCAAAAATTGGAAATTGTTTATAAATTTACAAATTTTGCAATATTTCTTTACTCTCTCATCTCAATTGCCTTTCAACAAGTTGCGAAATTCCGCAATCCGATCGGCGCTATCACCTTTCCTTACGCAATTGTTTATAGGAAATTAACATCTGATTCCAACCCTCATTTGTTTTACAGACAATCCGGACTCTCTTTGCAGTCAAGTATTTGGTTCAGATCGTTTTACTTTTCGCCGATTATATTATATTAACGATTTCTGACTTACGGCGAAACGGTAGAAATTGTTGCTAAGGAAATATTGCTGCTTTCTAACTTTGAAAATTTCCTTTATATTCTTAATGCATCGTTTAAACTCGAGTTTCATTATTTTAATTCGTCTGCATTACAAATAAATTTTGTTTCAAATTTCAAAACGCGGAAGCTGTTGTCCTGCAAATGTGTAGGTTTCTTTGTTATGTGCTTGGATATCTTCTACTTACTTGTGCAAAGTGGCTGCCAATAGTTAACCGTCTAGCGAGGAAATTGAGTATAAACAAATTATTTTATTATTAATAGAATTATGATATAAACAAATTGATTTTTATAATTGCATTTCGACGGAACGGTGGCACGGGAGATAATTTTAATATTTATTCCACGAGGCAAATTTTGGTGCACCAGAGATATTATTCGTAATATTTTCAATTTTGGTGGAAATATATCACATTTTATTTTTAAATGGAACTGCGTAGGTTTTTACCTGAAATGAATAGATCATGTAAAGAGAGAAATAATAATGTTTCATTTGGTAATCATTAGATAGAGTAAAAATATATTTTTGACACGCGGCTTGAGCCATCCTCAACTCTAAGGCAAGCAACGCTTATCATTGGCCGTTCTAACAATTCAAGTAAATACATAAAAGGAAAGACGGGGTTTGAAGAATGTGGCACTAATTCAGTAATATCAGAGAATAATGGGAAAATGCTTCGCTACGATCTCTTGGACAATTGTGACAAATAATTTAAATTCAATATAGAAACAAACAATAGATTTATATTACGAATTGTAATGTTACACACATGTAAATAAATATGTGTAATTAGAAAAAGTTCTAATGAATGGTATGGAAAATTAAAACGAGTTCACTTAATTTTAATGAGAGAGCAATTTTGCGGGGAAAATGTTTTTTTAATTCATTTATTCCAAATCTATATATACTCTCTTGTATTCATTCAGTGTCTGTTCGTTCCTTAGACTTCAGTGTTTGGAAAAGACCTTCAGAGGGGTCGCTTGGGCGAGCTCACTTGCTATTAAATCAAACTTTGAAATCTTGAATTGTTACAGAAGTCCCCGAAACTCATAAATAAGGCCATCTCAGACTTCCAGAAGTGGCGCCCTACGCGTCGGATTGTGAGTTTACGCACGCCGATTAAAAAAATTAGTTCCCCTGTGCAACTTAAGTGTCGGAGAGGCTGTGATTCTTTGGGTGAATAGTTTAGTAGACATAGTAATATTTTTCTGAACCTAAATACGTGAGTTCGTATCCCAGTGTTGACAAAACTTTAGGGAATTGGAAACACTTCTGCGTGCCTTGTATGCTATTTTAATATTGCTATTACATATTTTGACCGTATTGGTCAAAATGTAAATAACAGGCGCTCCACAACGTTCAAAAGTGGCGCGCAGGTTGATGATCGTTGCGGAACGAATCGGGCCGAGCCGTGAATGAGCGCCCGGAAATGGTGAATTGGTCGGTCGGAGCGCGCGAAAGGGCAGTCAGTTGGGAATTGAGCAGCGAGAGGTGAAGACAGAGGTATGATGGCGACAAGAGAGCGATGTGGTAACGAACAGATAAATCGAGAATAATCGGGACGGCTGGTGCTAAAGGGAGGATAATTGTGGTGGACTTAATGATGATTGCGAATAAGGATTGTGGTAAACTCAAGTGGAAGGAATAATCACGAAATTTGACGAGAGAAGACGACAGTGCACGGACACGTGGGCAATGCTGTTCAGTGATAGTCGGTGTAGCTGTGCGGATGCGGGATTATATGGTGGAGCCGTGTGAGCTGAGACAGTAAATTCGTCGTGTGAAGAAGGAAAGTGTGGTGAGGCGACGCCGGTGCATGGGAACGGGCCGCCGGCGACACGTGGGGCAGGCAGAACATCATTGGCGCCAAGGTCACCTCTCGGCATCGGACGAAACACGCGGCATCGCGTCGCGTAGAAGACCACTGTTGTGGAGGGCAGATAAGTAACAATAATTATGAACAAAATAGAGGGGTAATCGAGTGGAATGCCAGTTCAGGGTGCTCACTGAGTAGTAAGGAGAGCAATGGTGTCTGTAGTGGTACACGAATGGCATGCAGTTTCCAGAGAAATGGAGGTTGTATAAATGGAAATGATAAATGTAACAATAGGAATATTCGGGGACGTATAGTATAAACCATTTAGTCTGTATTCAGTAAGAATTTGCGATCAGGTCAAGGATGTAAATTATGTTAGTAATATGAAGATGTTTTGTTAATTTTTTTCTTAATAAATTCTGTTTCTGTGACGGTAGATTCTTTGAATTCAGATAATGACGATTAAAGTACCCCCCTCAAAGAACCCCTGTGCCCAAAATAAACATCACAAAAATTTATGATATGTGTACTCATAAAACCAACAAGGGTAAGTACGGTCACAATATATTTAATATGTATATGCATATATGCAAGGAATTACGTGCCGATGCAGCACTTAGTGTAGATTCAATTTTGTCTTTCGCTTTGTTTTCATTTTAATCGTAACGGAAACATTGCTGAGAGATCGATAACTGAACGATGAAAGTGAAGAATGATTTTTCCGTATGAGTTCTTTTATTAAAGAAAATATACTGTTACGAAAATGCGGTTATTAAATTTTTTTAATGTAATGAAAATTTGCTCTGAATAGAACATATAGAAACTTTTATTTAGAACATATTTGCATTGCACGTTGATCTACATTTGACAAAATTGTTAGGACATTTCCAGTTGTGATCAGCGGGATCATTTCTGTTTGGAACTCTTCTCAGAGAAGAAAACTATTTTCCCAAACGTAAGCAAATCGAAATATACAAGTATTATGATGTTTGCTGAAAATGTAAACACACGGAGAAAGAGTAATCGAGGAAATTTTTTTATAAAAGCTTGTTTGTTTTTTTTTCAAAATAGAATCGATATTTTGTGTGACTATCACAACTGATGATAAATTAATTTTAACTGATAATCAGTGGGTACGTATCTGTTTAATTATGTGCGACCGTTTTTCCAAGCTCTAGATTTTAATGGCATCAACTTTGAAAAGTGACAATCATTCATACAAACATAATATTTTCCAGGGCGGGTTAAAACACTATTCGCAAGTACGAGTGAAAGACAATTGATTAGCTTCCATGTTATTCACTTTATCACGCCATGTGTAAGACGTTGCCTCTACGAAGCGTTTTTCCGCCAATTCCGCCAATCATCGGATCACCTCTTTGCTTATATCTGGTAGATGCAATACTCTTAAGAGCTTTTGTTTATAAAACGTGTTTATACTAGTACTTTTATTTTGTTGTTGTTTAAGGTTGCATCAATTACTCGGTCATTAGCGACAACTATTGGGAGAAACGTTATGACATGATGATGGCACGATATGGTGATGAGAGAAGGTGAAAGGACGAACCATGCCCGAGACGGGACTGGAACACGCGACCCCACGGTCCAAGACTAATACGGCACTACTGCCTTAGCGGTCTCGGCCAGGGGGCCGGCACTTTTCCTTTATTACACATGGTCTGCAGGTAAAAAAAATCCGTAGGATTTTTATACATTTTCTTATAGATTTATGCTCGGTAAAAACGAAAAAAAAAACTGCAGCCACCACAAAATTTTCCAAAAATGTTCCATCTCCTCAGTTTTTTGTTACTTTAAATTTTTTTCTATGTATTTAGCGTAAAAGTCCTAATTAATTTAAACATAGCATTTTGCTTTTTGTATAAAAATGGCCTTAAAACTAAGACTTCTCGTATTATTGGTATCAATTATAGCTCAAATTTGCAATATAAATGAAAACGTGATGCTACAGAACGGCATAAACATTCCTGTATTAGTTTTCTAGTATATTTTGGTCTCGGCTAGATATACGGACTGGCCATATGCTCATGCCAGCTGCCATCCATCGCCCCCCAAAGTACATTTTTTTATATTTTCTTAATTTTTCGGTTTCGTAATTGCAGAACGGAGATACTATTTTACGAATGTACTATGAAGCAAGGAAAAGGTAGGCAGCTTGCCGGACTGTTCGAATCACGTTCGGGTCACTGATGCCTTTTGTCTGTGGTGCTCATTCGTGTTCTTAATCTAAAGTGTTCAAAAAATTCTAATAAACAAGGAAAACGTTGGCAACTTGCAGGACTCCGTGGCGCTACGGCAGCGCGTCTGACTCCAGATCAGAAGGTTGCGTGTTCGAATCACGTCGGGGGTCACTGATTCCTTTTAACTGTTGTGCTCATTCGTGTTCTTAATTTAAAGTGTTGAGAAAGTTCTATGAAACAAGGAAAAAGAGGGCAGCTTGTCGGGCTCCGTGGCGCAACGGTAGCGCGTCTGACTCCAGATCAGAAGGTTGCGTGTTCGAATCACGTCGGGGTCACTGATTCCTTTTGACTGTTGTGCTCATTCGTGTTCTTAATTTAAAGTGTTGAGAAAATTCTATGAAACAAGGAAAAAGAGGGCAGCTTGTCGGGCTCCGTGGCGCAACGGTAGCGCGTCTGACTCCAGATCAGGAGGTTGCGTGTTCGAATCACGTCGGGGGTCACTGATTCCTTTTAACTGTTGTGCTCATTCGTGTTCTTAATTTAAAGTGTTGAGAAAGTTCTATGAAACAAGGAAAAAGAGGGCAGCTTGACGGGCTCCGTGGCGCAACGGTAGCGCGTCTGACTCCAGAACAGAAGGTTGCGTGTTCGAATCACGTCGGGGGTCACTGATTCCTTTTAACTGTTGTGCTCATTCGTGTTCTTAATTTAAAGTGTTGAGAAAGTTCTATGAAACAAGGAAAAAGAGGGCAGCTTGTCGGGCTCTGTGGCGCAACGGTAGCGCGTCTGACTCCAGATCAGGAGGTTGCGTGTTCAAATCACGTCGGGGGTCACTGATTCCTTTTAACTGTTGTGCTCATTCGTGTTCTTAATTTAAAGTGTTGAGAAAATTCTATGAAACAAGGAAAAAGAGGGCAGCTTGTCGGGCTCCGTGGCGCAACGGTAGCGCGTCTGACTCCAGATCAGGAGGTTGCGTGTACGAATCACGTCGGGGGTCACTGATTCCTTTTAACTGTTGTGCTCATTCGTGTTCTTAATTTAAAGTGTTAAGAAAGTTCTATGAAACAAGGAAAAAGAGGGCAGCTTGTCGGGCTCCGTGGCGCAACGGTAGCGCGTCTGACTCCAGATCAGAAGGTTGCGTGTTCGAATCACGTCGGGGTCACTGATTCCTTTTAACTGTTGTGCTCATTCGTGTTTTAATTTAAAGTGTTGAGAAAATTCTATGAAACAAGAAAAACGTTGGCAGCTTGCCGTTCTCCGTGGCGCAACGGTAGCGCGTCTGACTCCAGATCAGAAGGTAGCGTGTTCGAATCACGTCGGGGTCACTGATGCCTTTTGTCTGTGGTGCTCATTCGTGTTCTTAATCTCAAGTGTTCCAAAAATGCTATGAAACAAGGAAATGGTCGGCGGCTTGCCAGACTCCGTGGCGTAACAGTAGCGCGTCTGACTCCAGATCAGGAGGTTGCGTGTTCGAATGACGTCGGGGTCACTGATGCTTTTTGTCTGTGGTGCTCATTCGTGTTCTTAATCTCAAGTGTTCAGAAAATTCTATGAAACAAGGAAATGGTCGGCGGCTTCCCGGACTCCGTGGCGCAACGGTAGCGCGTCTGACTCCAGATCAGAAGGTTGCGTGTTCGAATCACGTCGGGGTCACTGATGCCTTCTGTCTGTGGTGCTCATTCGTGTTCTTCATTTAAAGTATTGAGAAAATTCTATGAAACAAGGAAATGGTCTACAGCTTGCCGGGCTTCGTGGCGCAACGGTAGCGCGTCTGACTCCAGATCAGGAGGTTGCGTGTTCGAATGACGTCGGCGTCACTGATGCATTTTTTCTGTGGTGCTCATTCGTGTTCTTAATCTAAAGTGTTCAGAAAATTCTATGAAACAAGGAAATGGTGGGCCGCTTGCCGGACTCCGTGGCGCAACGGTAGCGCGTCTGACTCCAGATCAGAAGGTTGCGTGTTCGAATCATGTCGGCGTCACTGATGCATTTTTTCTGTGGTGCTCATTCGTGTTCTTAATCTCAAGTGTTCAGAAAATTCTATGAAACAAGGAAATGGTCGGCGGCTTGCCGGACTCCGTGGCGTAACAGTAGCGCGTCTGACTCCAGATCAGTAGGTTGCGTGTTCGAATCACGTCGGGGTCACTGATGCCTTCTGTCTGTGGTGCTCATTCGTGTTCTTCATTTAAAGTATTGAGAAAATTCTATGAAACAAGGAAATGGTGGGCCGCTTGCCGTTCTCCGTGGCGTAACGGTAGCACGTCTGACTCCAGATCAGTAGGTTGCGTGTTCGAATCACGTCCGGGTCACCGATGCCTTTTGTCTGTGGTGCTCATTCGTGTTCTTAATCTCAAGTGTTCAGAAAATTCTAAGAAGCAAGGAAATGGTCGGCGGCTTGCCGGACTCCGTGGCGCAACGGCAGCGCGTCTGACACCAGATCAGAAGGTTGCGTGTTCGAATCACGTCACGGTCACTGATGCCTTTTGTCTGTGGTACTCATTCGTGTTCTTAATTTAAAGTATTGAGAAAATTCTATGAAACAAGAAAAACGTTGTCAGCTTGCCGGACTCCGTGGCGACACGGTAGCGCGTCTGGCTGCAGATGAGAAGGTTGCGTGTTCGAATCATGTCGGCGTCACTGATGCATTTTATCTGTGGTGCTCATTCGTGTTCTTAATCTCAAGTGTTCAGAAACTTCTATGAATCAAGGAAATGGCTGGCCGCTTGCCATTCTCCGTGGCGCAACGGTAGCGCTTCTGACTCTACATCAGAAGGTTGCGTGTTCGAATCATATCGGTGTCACTGATGCCTTTTATCTGTGGTGCTCATGCGTGTTCTTAATCTCAAGTGTTCAGAAAATTCTATGGAACAAGGAAATGATGGGCATCTTGCCGGTCTCCGTGACGCAACGGTAGCACGTCTGACTCCAGATCAGTAGGTTGCGTGTTCGAATCACGTCGGGGTCACTGATGCCTTTTGTCTGTGGTGCTCATTCGTGTTCATCATTTAAAGTATTGAGAAAATTCTATGAAACAAGGAAATGGTGGGCCGCTTGCCGTTCTCCGTGGCGTAACGGTAGCACGTCTGACTCCAGATCAGTAGGTTGCGTGTTCGAATCACGTCCGGGTCACCGATGCCTTTTGTCTGTGGTGCTCATTCGTGTTCTTAATCTCAAGTGTTCAGAAAATTCTAAGAAGCAAGGAAATGGTCGGCGGCTTGCCGGACTCCGTGGCGCAACGGCAGCGCGTCTGACACCAGATCAGAAGGTTGCGTGTTCGAATCACGTCACGGTCACTGATGCCTTTTGTCTGTGGTACTCATTCGTGTTCTTAATTTAAAGTATTGAGAAAATTCTATGAAACAAGAAAAACGTTGTCAGCTTGCCGGACTCCGTGGCGACACGGTAGCGCGTCTGGCTGCAGATGAGAAGGTTGCGTGTTCGAATCATGTCGGCGTCACTGATGCATTTTATCTGTGGTGCTCATTCGTGTTCTTAATCTCAAGTGTTCAGAAACTTCTATGAATCAAGGAAATGGCTGGCCGCTTGCCATTCTCCGTGGCGCAACGGTAGCGCTTCTGACTCTACATCAGAAGGTTGCGTGTTCGAATCATATCGGTGTCACTGATGCCTTTTATCTGTGGTGCTCATGCGTGTTCTTAATCTCAAGTGTTCAGAAAATTCTATGGAACAAGGAAATGATGGGCATCTTGCCGGTCTCCGTGACGCAACGGTAGCACGTCTGGCTGCAGATGAGAAGGTTGCGTGTTCGAATCACGTCGGGGTCACTGATGCCTTTTGTTTGTGGTGCTCATTCGTGTTCTTAATCTCAAGTGTTCAGAAAATTCTATGAAACAAGGAAATGGTCTATAGCTTGCCGGACTCCGTGGCGCAATCGTAGCGCTTCTGACTCTACATCAGAAGGTTGCGTGTTCGAATCACGTCGGGGTCACTGATGCCTTTTATCTGTGGTGCCCATTCGTGTTCTTAATTTAAAGTATTGAAAAAATTCCATGAAACAAGAAAAACGTTGGCCGCTTGCCGGGCTCCGTAGCGCAACGTTAGCGCGTGTGCCTCCAGATCTGGAGGTTCGTGTTTGAATCACGTCGGGGTCATTTACGCGTTTTTTCGGTGGTGCTCAATCTTGTTAATTTAAACTGTTCTGAAGCGTTTATTAAACAGAAAAGGAAACAGTATTTACGTGCATTAGGCTACTACATTTTTCGTGAGACTTGTGAAGAGCTCTACTCTGCTTTGAAGGCTCTCCTCTTGCGGCGATATCTTGAGGAAGAATTTCCTACTAGCCGACATGTAGGCCAGCCGCAGGTTATCACTCTCCTGCGGGAGAAAAACATTGTCTCCTGTCTCTTGCATACGATATCTTAACTGGATTCATTATCTTTGTAGTTGACGCATGCTCATGCTCAGCCCTAATAATTGCGGTTTAGTAACATACTCTCACTTCAAACCAATAGTGCTTGCTTTGAATCATGAACCAATGAGTTCTGTTATTCTAACGAGCGGTGAGATATCTCCCTAAGGTCTGCTCTCATTGCAGTCGGACACAAAGGCTATTCCTGTTGTTTCTGGCGATGTGACCAGACCTCTTTCGTGATGAGGGTTGAGGGCGCAAATTAATAGCTAATTTACCTTTGAAAATATATTTTATTATATAGTAGCGAATATTTTTGTTAACAAAACTTGAATAAAAAGCTCTTTTTCTGTGTTCAAAATTCGACTGGACTATGTTTTAGGTTGGAGATCACAGAAATGAAAACATACAGAAATTTCACTTCTCCCCACTTCTCGTCACACACAGTTGTAAACTGTTATTGACGTAAATAAATAAATTAGTAAATAAATTGCGGAGGACACGTGTCCCAGAATCCTATTTGGAGGACGACCATTTTCAAAAACGAACAATTTAATCGATTCTAGAACCGTTATTGTCGTGCGCTCTTTGTGTCTGCGGACGAAAAGACAACAATGGATATGCAACGTTGGTTTCATCAAATCTCTCGAGTAGTTTGTCCCTCATGCATATTTGTTAAAGATATTTTACGCCCAAATGTGTGAGGCATTCTACTTCGTACTTCGCTGGTAGATTTGTTTTGTATTTTGTTTTGTTTTGTTGTATTTTGTTTTGTAGACAGTATCATGAACTGATACAAAAGAGACCGCAAACACTGATTAGGAAGACATCACTTCCGAGTTCGCTTCAATTGTACAACTTTGTAGATGTGTAAAATGGCCCTTGTGAGATCGAATTTTAATTCGGTTTTCTATGTAATTTTTGCTACACGAGTGTTTTTACACACGCCCAAGATACTCCTATGAAAATGGAATAAAGCGTTGATCTATACGCACGTTTTGCTGAGAGCAATTGAGAAAGAGCAGTGTTGATACTAGAGAGATTTGACAAAGCTCTGCTTATAAATTTTACAGGCATATAAGGAGCCCGCTCTTTCCCGAAACTGCGAAAGCAATCAAAACGAAACGTTCGATAATAGAACACTTTTTGCCCGGTTTTATTTTTCCATAAACACATGCAAGATAGCATCTATGTGTACAGCTATAGAGAAGAAAAGAGTAGGAAATTCACGAAGTGCACCTTTGGTGGAGGAAAATGGCCGTTTGGCTTGTGAGGACAAAGTGGAGTCATCTTCATTGATTTGGATATGCATTTGACGCAATTACCGTCACATGCTGAAGTATTCATTAGTAAATAAACCAATTATTGGTAAGTTTTAAATTCTGGCAATTTGAAGAAATTATTGTTGTATTCTATCAAGTGGTTATTTGCAATGATATCAGGTTGATTAAATTCGAAATATCATATAGAGCGTTAGTATGTAATAGGATACATTTGAATCATTTATAATTATATGTATTTGAATGTAGTTAACCATTTTAATTAAAAAAAATTGATTTTGTGTTATGCATTTTTAAGTGCCAATTAAGTTAATTAATTACACTACAGCTGTTAGCACAAGTGTTTTAAACAAAAGGTTTCAATGTTTGTGCTACAAAATGTTCAATTAAATTCTCTTTTTTCTACAGACTCAAAAATTAATTTTCTATTCACATTACTGTCTATTAATCAAATTTATGTACATTCATTTTGAATGTGACTTCAATTGTTTAATTTTCAATGTTTTATAAATATTTGCTGATTGAAATTACTGTGAAATATTATTTGAAATTAATTATTTTGTTTATTATATTGTTTAAAATGTTTGGTCCTATAATGGAGGTTATTAAGCTCCGCTGTTTCTAAAGCGATCTAAAATTTAAAAAAAAAAACTTTAACCGATACTAATTTTCACCGATGGAACAATAGTAGACTAGTTTCATAAGTAGATTCATTTCATAAGTAAATACCTATAATTAAAATAACACAGAATATTTCGTGGCTAAATTCTAGCTAATTGATAATTTTCAAATCGTATTTCAGTGGCTTTCATTAAAACGTAAAAATAGTATGCTAGTAAAAGCGGGAGCATGCACAGCGTACATGGCATTTAGGATGCTATGCCCTTACGGTACGCAGAGGTGCTAAAATTAAGACGATGCTCAAGTGTTCTGATAAATCTATGAACGGAGCAAAGAAAACAAAATACTTTAATCTGACCGCGTCAGCTACTTTAGTGTACTATTAACTGATTTACCTGCTTGAACTACTAATCCATCTACTTGAACGACTGATTTATCTACTTGCATAAATAAATGTCAGTAAAGCTGACTAAAAGATTGTCTGACACACGTGGTAAAAGTCATTTTATTTTGCTCATAACATTGCGTCCCTCGGTTTGTCAGCCTCATGCCGCAACCTTTCCTACTTGCCAAATAAAATATCAGTTTTACCACTCGAATTATTAATAAATACTTGCTTTTATATGTAAGAACAAACAGTGCTACATTATGTTTCCGAAATCCTGCGTGAGCAATCCGACAGCTCTTCGTTCATTCCACTAACGAGGCGAGCGAAACTCGACGAGCAGAGCCAGGGAGTACAACGCAAGTGACACATCGCTAATTAATGGCAATTGCCAGAGCTGTCCCTCGACCCGCAGGAAGACGGCCCTGTAATCACGACAGGCGACGCGTCTGTTTATAAACGCTCGTGGGCCGATGCTCGCTGTGAGCAGTTGGAGTTATCGTACCGCTACAGCCAGTTTCCGGTTTCCGGTTTCCGCCTTTGAAGTTCCTAAATTGCGCACCTATTGCCATTCTGTGTCAATTAAAAATTAAACTGACGCCAGATTGAAATTTGCAACCCAGAACAAAAGCGGGTCGTTACCATTGTTTAAAATATCCGCAGTGTTGTGACAAGCCGTGTGGCAGGGTTGGGACGGATATTTTGATGGGTTTAGTAAACACATTCTCATTCACGGGATGCATTCGATGCAAACTGGTTTTTGTTTTAATATCATGTTGATGGCAAATAGATCGCTTCCTGGATTAAACATTTTTATTGAAATGTTGCCAAAATTTCCATTGCAAATATTACAATTTGTTCGTCAAAGTTTCACTTTCGTTAAATGTATGATCTTGACCTTTCAACGTTAATAGTGTGTGGTTTCGAATACATCTATGTACGAGTAAGTTCGTTGCTAGACTTTCATTAATGTTGGATATGTTAGGTATGTACGAGTATTAAGATGGCTCGATATGTACGAGTATTAAGTGGCTTGAAGTCAGCACACGTGACACCTCTGAGGTGAAGTTTTATGTTGTATGTGGAGATCAAAGTGACTTTCCAGTTTCTCAATAGTGTGACACAACACTACTCTTTTTTAAATGTAAAATTATCAATCCAACTCGTTTTCTATTGAGTCTAGTTATTTTTAGTACTTTCTAAAATTTACAAGATTTTAATTTATGCATATTAAATATCATTTATTTTTTGAAAACGAACTTCCCTGCATTATATCATATTTTTCAAGAAGAATTTATTCATAGAATTAACACCCGTCACAAAATAGCCCCTTTCTTCTCTTTGTGCTTGAAAATTGAACCTTGAATTTAATCTTTGTCAAAATCAGAAAAAACAATACAATTTTTAAATTCTTGTTTTACTGGTAATCTGTCTTCGAAGAGTAGGGCGACTGTTAAAATCATCCCCGTCTGAAAACTGACCATTCACTGTCGTCAATGCCTCGGTGGTGAAGAAAAAACCGGTTAAGAGGCGGAAGTATCCGAGATTTAAAGGAAAAACGAGGACAGGAGAAATGGGACGGGAGACGGTCGCTGGAGAGAACCTTCGTTCAGCGGCCAATTACATCAGATAATAGCCAGTGCTTTTTTCCGCCACGTCCGAACCTCCTCGCATCTTCCCCCCTCTCCACTCTGCTGCTGACGATGCTACTTGACGTTCTCAGCGATCGAACGACGACCCATTCGCCGGAAATATCGACATGTCGCACCGGCGGAGGAGGCCTAGGGCATCACCTGACGTCACTGCAGAGCCTGTGATCAACAGGTGCAAGGGTTCGAGTCCCGACGATGTAGGAGTTTCGTCAACAAATGCGTAGCTAGATGGAGTTCAGCCGGAAGAGAATTCTAGCGGCAGACTGCTATGATTGGTAGTTTGTAGTGATTGATAGTGATTGTGATTGGTAGTTTTGGAAAAACCGCGCGAATGCCGGAGCAGTACCCTAACAAACGACTCGTACCGCGCGCGTTCTTTCCTTCCTCTTCCTTGCCCTATCCTCACCCCTTACGTACACTTACACTAACATGCACTATACTACCACTCATGACGGGAAACCAGTCGGAGGCATAGAGCATGTTGCGGCTGAGGCGTTGCCCCGCTAATTGGAGATACCTCGATGGGGAAACCCCGTATGACGACATGTATGTCGCCGATGGTTCTCATTATACAGAAAAATGAAATTAAAAATCAATGAATCAATCGAAATGTAGGATGGACACTTATAGGGAGCATTTCTACAAAATTGATATCTGTTTTAACCATCTGCGGGGATCGTTGGTTAGCGTGCTCGCTTTCCACAGCGCAACCCCGGGTTTGATTCCTGGCCGACGCAAATTATACCTGTGCTCTTTCCTTATATCTCAGTATCAATTGCTGTATGACGACGAGTACGCCCACCCTAATGTTAAGAAGATGTTAAGAAGACACACGGTGAAGGGTTGTCTCCGTGATAACCATATAAACACATGGCCGCTTCTGGAAGAGAATTCTAGCGGCAGACTGCTGTGATTGGTAGTTTATTGGTAGTGATTTCCTTAACCCATGGCCGAGAGGTTGGGTCACCGCTGGTCGGCCAAGGCCCTCAGCGGGCTGTCGAGCCAAAGGACAGGACAAAAACTTATTGACCTAACTCACTTCCTTCATAGCCATCAACATTATCATTATCTTGGGTTGGTTGATTACTTCGTTTTTGTGGGCAGAGAACAGCTTGACCATTTGTCGCGTAAGTGTCCTTCCTCGCTAGAACGTGAGATCCAGTGCCATTATACACGTCGACTTGCGAGGGTTTCCTTACTCCAGGTATCTCCGCGAACGGAGCGTCGCGGCGCCCCCGGTACAAGACCTACGCTCCGATCGGAACTCCCACCACGTCTGGCAATGTAGTGCATTGACGTGCAACTGTGTGTGTGTGGGGGGGACATTACGCTTATTTTAGATATTTTTATTTTTTGAGCACTTTGATTCCTGTTTACAATCGCAGTCCCTCTGATTTTAACGATGCGACGACTGATGCTTTGTGAACCGCTTCTAAAAAGGGCATGCACTCATCAAGACGATGCGTTGACGTAATTTTCATTTTATTGTAGAGTTAGTACTTTAATATTTTCCACTGGTATTGCTATTTACCTATTCATAATTTGTAAATGCGTTTGCAAGTGTGCGGTAATAAAATTTCCCCGAAATAAAATACGCACTGAATGCCTCTTAAATAATTTCAACCCTGAATGGATTTACGAAGCAAATAGAAAACAGCAGCAAACTCCAAATCATCCAAAATAAATATACCAGATAAAAGCGCCCTGGTTCATAAGTGACAAACCACTTCATTTTGAATTAAACATCAATACAATAGTAAACTAAATGAGTAGAAAAGCCAGAAAGCAATGGTTACTATTGTTAAGTTGAAAGAAACACAAATTCTCAACAATTTTGTTTATTTTCAACTAGTCAGCAACAATACAAGTGGGTGAACACAATTCCAAGATCCAAAGAATAGTTCCGTCGTCGTAGCCAAGTCAATACATATATCCCGAAGAAGTCCAATATCTAGCGAAGTCCAACCAAAAAACCAGAAGAAGAAGAAGAAGTCCGATGACGTAGCACAGAGTCTCACCCCTTTACTATACACGCTTGACTACTCGACACGCAGGCTCACTCTCCAACTCGAACTGCTGTGTCAGTGCCGCCGGCCGCTTATATTGCGGGCCGCGACATAGCCTCGCTTGCTGGCTCCGGCTTCGCCCGCTGGCCTCTCTTCTTCCATAGGCCGGCGTCGGTGACGGTCCGCCGAGCCGCGTTCCCGCGAAGTCTTGGCTTCGCGCCGCTCTTTTGGCCCGCCTTTCAAAGATGCGCATATTGCCGCAACAACTATTTTTACTTTTCCGTATACATACGTATATACGTAGTATAAGGAAAGTTATGTAATGTTGCGGAAAAAAGGCGGATTTTCGGCAGAAAAAAATCACCGCCTGGCCCTGGTACGGAAAATGTTGATAAATGCAGTACCTAAAATAAGAAAAAATCGCCTAACACATGTTGTAACCAGAATACCTGTTTTGTGGGTCTTTGATACCGAAAAATCAATTGAAACAATTAGTCTGTCTGTCCACCGTCTGTGAACACCACTAGCGCCTAACCCATACGTAGGATATTTTCAAATTGAGAAAAGCCCTGTCGATCTCACTCCAGTCGAAGCTTTGACATTTTGAAAAAGATTCTATAAAATATGTGGGTATTTACATTAAGCCCCCCCCGGACGTTTTCAAAATTTTCTCAAAAACAGCTTCAAATATTTTCTTTAAATTTCTTGTAAAAATGGAGTAAAATACACGTATACACGTAAAATACACGTGGATTAGGTTTTAATTTCACGGTTAACTATGAATTTTCGAAAATTGCAAAAATTTGAATTTTCTTCGGCGTCTTCCTTCAACTACAAAATTGAAGATTGCAAAAACAAGATTTTCTCAAGAAAGCCTCCAAATTTTTCTGTAAACTTATGGTAAGGCCTAATGTTCCCTCTGAGCTGACAAAAACGCCATATTCCTCTATTCTCTTTTTTTTTCCAAAAATTCAATTCAATCCAATTTTATTAGTAATTTGTTTGCAGAGTTAACCTATTACAAATTGCTGTTTATATCCACAGCTCTATCGGAAACAATTTCATTACAAATAACCTGTAATAGGTTAAAGTAGTTAGTATAAGATACAATATAAACACACAACACAACATACAATATAAACACACAACACAACATACAATATAAACTCACAACACAACATATTAATATATGTCTCCTGTATTATTTCAGTAGTATCCCTTTCCGTTCCGGCTCTCACACGCAACCAATCTTTATAAATGAGGTTTCTAAAGAAAGAGAATTTCACGGAGACGTGACGAATTGCACTTTGACTTTAAATATACGAAGGATTTGTTTAAAAAAACGCATTTAAATATTCAACTTAAATGCAACCCGCTACACTTGCTCAAGTTTTCGTCAAATAACTCCTAAACAAAGCGTTCTAGGGTCTTAAAAACTAAACTTTGAGGCCAAAGGCCTAAAACAAACGTTTTTCACACATCACCTCATCACAAGATGAGGCATTTGTCGACCTTCAATTAAATTTTCGGTTCCGCGCTTCAATACTATCAAGGCCACCTCAGTACTTCAATCCTTTATGCTGGTAGCCATTTTTGTGACGACACGCTTAGAAGGCTTAGATTCCTCAATCTTATATTTACGCTTTCTGTAACACCGTGGTTTGTGCAGTCTTACTAGAAGTCAATAAAGGATCACTTCTTTTTTTAAGAAATGTAAAGTTGACTTAGATTCTAATCATATGTAGAGGTTATGTTTTTGGTTTTTGCATTGAAAGCTTTTCCTGTTTGATTTGCCAATTTTGTAAATAGAAGATAATATTTTTGCATATAAAATTTCACATTTTTATTTCAGTATTATTAAAGAAAATTCTGCTATTGAAATATTTGTATAACAAAAAAGTATAATAAATCATATTTACAAGTTTTAACTCACGATTTGGAACATGTAATCTTAATTTTAAATTTTAAGTTCAGACATAGAAAGCTAAAATGAAAATTTGATGTAATATTTACTTTAAGTCAAAACTAAAATAAAATATTTTTATATTCAATTTCTATATTTATACACAGAGAAAAAAGTTATAATTATTTATTTTATATTATCTATACAAAAAGTAATATATTAGCTCTTTGAGCTCCTATGTTGAGTGGGACTCGACGTCAAGAGTTTTGTTTTCTGCTCCGATGTCGAGTCCCACTCGACACGGCTTTTCTGTGCGTTTCGCACATCCCACTGCTCCTTACATCTCGACACTCGCTCCTTACAACCCGTTTTTTTCTGTCAGATAGTGGCAACTAAAGAATAGGTTATTAATTATATAGTGAATTTAGCTGTGTGAAAGTGTTTAATATGCGTTTTGTTGACATTGTGTAATAACTTGAATTTTCGCAATGGCTTGTTCTTCGCGTATTGCGGAGGAAATTTTACAAGCGGCTTGTTTCGATGTTTTGCACTAAAACCAATAATGTCACGTCAGTTATGATAAGGAAATCGAACCAAGAAGAAGTCACGAAACGAAATATGATCATTGATCATGCATCACAATTTTGCGTCGATAGATCTGATCACTTTCTATCAAGCTATGACCTTGTGATGGAGTAAATTATATTTTGGTTGTTGGTGTTCATCTCATGGTCCAAAATCCCCAGAGGCCGATTTCGAATAGTAAATAAGTTCAGCACCTTCGATAAATCCCATCTCCCCGCCGGCATGAACTACTATTGCTCTTTGACCAGGGCTCTCATTCTTCAGCACACCAAGTACTTCAATGTACTTCAATGTGTACTACACTTATTTACGGTGTAGTGAGTGTGAACCTAAGTTTCATCGGTGTAAGTCGAAGTCCCTTGTCGTTTTCTCTCAGAGTTCTCAGAAACGTTGAACGGCGTTCAATAATGTCCCCTCTCTCCACTAAAACTGATCTTCTGTTTTTTGCACTTTTTAACTTTAAAACCGATTTCTTTTAATATTTTTCAAAATGTGGTTCTTTTTCCTGCAAAGTTAATATTTGGGTCTTCTTTAACTGCGTTGTAGAGTTGCATAATATTCCGAATATATTTTTCACTAAACATTTACCGAAATCATTTAAAAATACTTGTTTCTTTCTCAATCTCTTTTTCCTTGGAGTCACAACATTTTTACTTTCCCGTATACGTACGTATACACGGAGTGATATACGTAGTATAGGGAAAGTTATGTAATGCTGCGCGAAAAAAATGGCCAATTTTCGCGGAAAAAAAATTCATTGCCGGCCCGTGAAAACGAATAAGTGGATACAACCACTTGATAAATTAAGAAAAAAAATCCCCTAACACGTGGTGTAGCCAGAAACCCTGTGTTCTAGGTCCTTGATACCGAAAACCCAATTGAAAGGAAAACGTCCGTCTGTCCGTCCGTCCGTCTGTCCGTCTGTGAATACTGCTAGCGCCTAAACTATACGTACGATTTCTTCCAAAATGGATATTCCCCGGTCGATCTTATTCTAGTCAAAGCTTTGAGATTTTGAAAAAGATTCTTCAAAATTTGGGGGTACTTTATATCAAGCCCCCCGGGGATTTTCATAATTTTCTAAAAAACGGCTACAAATTTTTTCTTTAAATTTCTTGTATGAATAGAGTAAAATACACTTATTTACATGGCATATGTCCGATTTTCACGGATAGCTCTGAATTTTTGAAAATTGCAAAAGTTTAAAATTTTTACGGCGTCTTTCTGGAACTACAAAATTGAAGATAGAGATTTTTCCTTCAAATAAAATTTTTTTTTCATAGTGAGTTCTTTCTATAAGGTCATGTAAATGTTCATCAAAACTTTAGTAGTTTTCGCGCAATATTGCGTGCAATATATGCAATTTTAAAAATTACAAAAACAAGATTTTCTCAAAAACGGCTCCAAATTTTTTCTTTAAACTTTTGGTAGGGATAGTGGTAAATGTACTCTATCAATGACATAGAAGCCATTTTGGTCTATCGGTTGTTTTTTTCAAAAATTACAAAAATGTAAATTGTTTTACTTGTCTCTCACGTCGTTAATATTTACATTATCGGTTTTCTTTCACATTATTATATTTACTAGTATATATGCTTTAAATAATGTCAAGTAAAGTTTCTCCAAAACACTACCGTTTTCTGTGAAAAGTAGCTGAAATTTCGGCATTTTCAGAAATGCTCAAACGCCATTTCCTGGTATATGGCTGTAACTTTTTTCTTGAAACTTTTGTAACGGATAGTGTTAATTACACTCTTTTGTATAGCGTAAAGTTATTTTGAGTTATTTTTTTTCTTTGAGTTAGTTTCTTTAATATGCACATTACCAGCAATTTGTAAACATTTTTACTTTTGTGAGTGTAAGTGCTTCAAATAACTTTAAATAAAGTATTTTGAAAACTCAAAAATTTTCTGTGAAAATGAGCTTCAAATTTCGCATTTTTAGTAGTGCCAAAAATGCCATTTTCTCTTAAACGGCACATAATTTTTAAAAGAAAATTGCCATTTAAGGCTAGGTTTTTGTGTTCTTTAATATTCTAAAATTAATATTTTCGTTCTACCAATAGGAAATCGAAAAATTAAGAAAATGACAAAAATATGTACTTTTGGCGGTGATAGATGGTAGCTGGCAAGAAAGAGTATGTCGCAATTCCGAATAGCTAGCGAAGACCCAAGGAAAAACTAATACGGGAAAGTGTGTGCCATTCTGTAGCACCACTATTTACCACTCTGTTCTGATTCACGTACATCATTTATTACGTTATAAACTGTTCCTAAACTCTTTCCTACTAACTCTGGCAGCTCTTTCCACATGTCTTTCTAATGGAATTAATAATCCTTTTTTTCCCCTCTCGGCTATATTTCACTACATTATCTATAATTAACTAACTGCCTGATCGCACTCTGCTATACCGAAGTGGATTTGAGTTTTCCGCAGACATCACAGAAACGACAAAATCAAAACAAGCACAATTTCCCTGACTGTCTCAGCTGGCGTCGGCATTTGTCAGTTGCTGTTAGACATCGGGACCATTCGTGCATTCTCGGTTGCGTGTTCGGGCCTTCACTTTCAAAACAACATTAGTTCCTAATTCTACCGTCTGCAAAATGTAAAGTGAACGAATAATATATGCAGTTGAAAATGTTTTTGAAACAAGTCATACATCTTACTACACTCAAATTTATCATACTTTGCATTTATAGACCTCTTTAGATTATTGATCTTTAGATTATCGATCTTTAGATTATTTCAATTTTCTTAGAAAATCTAGAGATAATTCTGAACAAAATTATTAATCTCTCTTTTAAAATCCATTGTTGTATGTGGTGATTTCAATATTGATTTTCTGAGCGAATCCCAAGAAAAAGAGCAGTTTTTTCAATTTAATTCATTATTTTAATTTAGATATTACAGTGAATATACCTATACTGCGAATAATACTTCTGCCGACTTGACAGCTCCCGGTTCACAGGGAAGAGGGGGTTCCGTTATCCAATCAGAGGCTTCGTATTATGATTATGTCACTATAGAGTTGCCGACGTTTACTAAGAAACAAATGAAATCTAATAGCGCGAAGCAAATGAAAATTGAAGAGCGCCAAGAGGAGCGCGATTTCTTGTTTGGTTATGCGTCGTAAGTGCGGTTGTATCGTGTAGTGTTAAAGGCTTATGTAAAAGCTGACACTTACTTAAAGACTGACATACTTATGGTACACCTTATGGTACAGACTGATATACTTATCAACGCCTCCTTGAAAACCTTGTAAATAACAGGTAAAGTCAGTAATTTCGAAAAGTGTTACAATTTTTTTAAAATTGTGAACGTTTTCTGAGAAGTATGTACTCAAACCAAGAATGTCTTGTGTTTCAATACTTCTCTCTTATAAATCTTCCATAATAAATACTGTTTCTTCCTTCTTAAAACGCGTCTCGCTGTACTTACTTTTCATCTGCTTTGCGCGTGTTATGCAAAAATGATTCGTTATTCCGTGCATTGGCGGGATTAGAGTAAGGACTCTTCAATAGACACTTTTCTAGGATTGAGGCTGATCTCTCGAAAGGACTAAACTACATGCGCTTTCAAAAGAATTTCCGATACGTTGTTTAGTTCCAAAACTTTTTTCAACGAAATTCTCAGAACAGTCAGTATTCTAAAAATTAAATATTCATCTGGTTTAGATTAATTTTCGGATCGTTTACTAAAATCTTGTGCGCTTGCCTTTATACATCCGTTAACTTACATTTTAAATGCTTCTTTATGCATAGGAATATTTCAAGATATTTTCAAAACAGCAAAAATTAAGCCACTTTTTAAAAAAGGGTACAAAAATTAAATTCAAAATTACCGGTTAATTTCTCTTTTGTCAGTTTTCTCAAAAAAAATCAGAGAGGTTTTTCTACACGCAAATGGAAACTTTTCTCAGGAAAAACGAAGCGTTTTCAGACTCACAACACGGATTTAGAAAATCAAAATCTACGGAAACTGCTATTTTTTCTTTTCTTAAAGATGTTGCTTCATCAATGGACCAAAATTAAGCACCCATTGGAATATTTTTAGATCTTTCGTAACATTTTGACGATATTGACCACAACATCTTGCTCTCAAAATTATCTTCATATGGAGTTCGTGGCATTGCCCTAGATTGGATAACTTCGTACATTAAACATCGGACTCAAAGAGTAGAAATACCGAACTGGCACGAAAGGACATTATTTAGCACTTATCTTTCCAATTCTTTGTCAATTGAGCATGGGGTCCCGCAAGGTTCGATCTTAGGCCCTATCCTCTTTCTGTTAAACGTAAACGATATGCCCTCGTCTATTAAAAATGGAAGAACAGTTCTGTTTGCCGATGACACGCTTCCGCAAATATCGCAATATTATCAAATTATCATTATTCTTGATTCATTATTTGGGAAAGAGATAATCTTTGTCCTTTGACAACACTCATCGTTTCATTAAACTCGCCCAATTGCTGGGAGGCAAAAATAAGAATTACTACGGCAGATTAAACTGAACGTGACATTACATTCAGTTCTCGGTTCTCTTTCCAAGCATTATTCCATATCTTATGCTCGAGGTCTAGCTCTTAGAGCAAATTGTTCCAACAATTTACTGTAAGATTTGGTGTTACTGTTGTTTACTAATAAGGCAATAATTGCAATTTCATGTGTAATTTGTATTAATTATTGGGAAAAGGATAATCGTCAGCTGCGCGACTACGAGACATCACAATTTTACTCTATCACTTCTTTACTCTACCTACGCTACTGCCACCAAATTCCACTCACATCTTAATTGGTATCATGAGTTTCAATAACGACGATTCATGCGATTCAACTCACTTAAAAAATTTTGAAAAGAAATTATATTAAATTGTATGAATAGGTATTACTGTTTAAAATTATTAATGGTATTTAAAATTACAAAATAACACAGATGCGTAATTAAATCTCTTCTACATGCAATCACTCAAAATTGTGAAGTGGCTGCATACTGCGAGAAGACGTATTCCGAAATTAAGATGTGCAGCGCAGGTGTTACCGTTGTTTCTCAAACAAGGTTCAAGACACACGAACTTGTACGACAAAAACCGACTGGCAGCACAACTAGAGGCAAAAAAGCAGTTTCTTTGTGAATCACTTTTTTTTTAGTTCCAGATATTGTAAACGTGAAATCCCCCAACAACTTAAAAACGTATATTCACTTGCTTTTCTTGTACTAATTACTACACGAAAAAGTTCAAACTACAACTCTCTTAGGCATTGAAGGTGTTGGAAGTTCTCAGACTTAAATATTCCCTCCCCACTGTCCCGTCCCGTTGCCCTGCTCGTTACTTCTCCAACATGCTCTGCAAACCTTAACCAAGTTTCAAGGCTTCATCAAGTCACCTTACTACCGACAAGCCCCTACTATCCTTCTCCATTTGCCGTATTGTAGGACACGACATTTTTTATCGTAAGGGATGAAAAATGCTTAAAATAGTACTTTCTCATTAGGAAAAGTGGCATAAAACAGGTACACGATAAGGCACATCATCTCGCTTTTGGCCACACATTAAATGATGATTCTCATGATAAAACCATTATTCTACAGAAGTTTCGGAAAGCGTCAAGGGTGATGTACACTGAATAGTTTTCGTGTAGATTCTTCATGTCGTCGAGACTTTACGCTTTCTACATGATAAAATTATGAACATGTTCGTAATTTTTCGTGCAGAAAGCATACAGTTCCGCCTCTAGCGGTGGAATCGTTCACTAATGGTAATCGGCCCTGTCGATTTTGTGGTTAGGGGTGTCAAAGTTCGATTGTATGAAGTGATTTATTGTGATAAACTACCTCTTTCCTTATCCCTGCTTTCCAACTTTTATTATCTATGTTCATGGTTAATTAATACTAAATCAAGATCACAGCCAAAACGCACGCACAGAAATACCATCACTGAAAGTACTCGGACGGCGCAATTCTGTTGTTTCCCGCTAGCCCCCCCTGGCGGTGGGTCTGGTATGGACCGTGTATGCGCTACTTTTTGGCTTTTATAAGTTCAGTTGGAGATCTTGACGTTTCTTTACAGAAACTGTATGAGACTCTGCACGAAAACTGTACCGTGTATATCGGCCTTCACAATTGTGGTGCAGCGCGCGTCCGCTCCCCAGCCAGCCGCGCCACCTCCGCCGCGCGCCAGACGCCGTCGGCGACACCTCCGTCCCCAGGAGCCTTAATGGACGTGCGAATATCGCGGCGTAAGGGTCGGTCGGTCGTCGGCGGTCGGTCGTCGCGGGTGGTCGACGCTTTACGCCCTCGAGAGGTTTCCCGTGTCCGCCCCGCGGGCGGCCACTTTCGGCCCCCCGGCGCGCGGCTCCGCGAGATGGCGGCGGCGGCGGGCCGCACGCGCGTCGAGTTGATACAGGGACCGCCTTCCGTGCGCAACACGTTTCCCGCTTCTGCCAGTCTGCGCGGCCGCGGCCGCGACCTCTTTGGCGGCGGTACAGCCGCAAGCTGCCCCGCCCCGCGCCGCTTGCCGGCCCGAACCCTCGAAGCGGCCGGGCGCGCGGGGCAGGTCGCTACGACGGCGCTTAAAGCACCCGGCGGTCGCAAACACCACAAGTTGCCTCCGTCTAATTTTACTTTCCCGTATACGTACGTATACATGGAGTGATATACGTAGTGTAGGGAAAGTTATGTAGTTTTGATTGATTAATTTTTCCGGGCGCGTCAACTACTTTGGTCATTAGTCCCGTAAGTGTAGTGCGCGTTTTTTCTCGGGAGGTTGCGATGATCTGGATGGCGAGGTCTGGCGGCGACCTACTGTCGACTAGCGGGGTTTCCCCTCAACCAGGTATCTCCTACCAGCGGGGCACCGCCCCAGCTGGGACAAGCTGTAAGCTCCCGACCGGTCTCCGGGCATGTGTGGTAGTGTAGTGCATGTTAGTGTAAGTCTGTGTGTAAGTGGAGAGGATAAGACAAGGAAGGGGAAGGAAAGATCGCGCGCGATCCGTGACCCGTTTGTTGGGGTACTACTCCGGTATTCGCCTGATGTCGATCGGAGAAACCACGAAAAACTACCGATCAGAGCAGCCGGCCGCTAGAATTCTCCTCCAGACAGCGACTGAATTCGACCTAGCTGAGAAGGTAGTGTCGAAAATCCTACCGCCGTCGGGAGAGACCTCCTGGTCAGAGGGACTGCAGTGACATCAGGTTGATGTACTGAGCCATCTCTCCCGGTCGAAAGTAATGTACTGTTGCGGAAAATACATTTCGGAAATACACGTTCTTGGGCCCCCTGATACTAAAAAAGTGTTTTTTCTTTTTTTTTCAAAACGTCCGTCTTTCCGTCTATCTGTCTGTCCGTCGTCCGTTCGTCCGCTAGTCTGTGAACAACATGCAGCTTCCCAGCAATGAGTTCCCCAGCTTTGATTATCGAATGAAAATATAAGTTTTTATTTAATATGAACAAAAAATTAATCAAGGTTAAAATATTATTTTTTACTTTTAACTCAATTTGAGTAACGTAGTTTTGAGATTAAAAGTGAAGTTTTTTAGTATTTATTAATCTGTGCAGTATTTATTTCAAGAAAGCACATTTTTTTGAAAAAATAGATTTTTAAATATCAGAAAAATAGTTTTTGAGAAGTGTGAATTTTATATATATATATATATATATATATATATATCATACGGGTAGCCGGCCCGCTCAGTCGACAGATTACCTGAAACGTCGAAGATGGAGGAAGCCGGTGGCCTAGGTTGAATGAGAAGTCAAACATGTGAATTTAGAACAAGTTGAATTTATTCATTGAAAAAAGAAAACGCTAATGGTCTGGTGATGATAACTCTGGCGAGCATGCCCCCAAAATCGAAATAAAACAAAAAATGAAATGTCATGCACATAAGAGAACATAAAATTACAAAGTGATTACAATCAGATGAAATTCTTCCTCGCGCGCGAATTCCCGCTTGACGGCCATGCGCCGCCGGGAACTCCTCTTCATCGCCCAGTCGAGAGGAAGTCAACACTGATTGTCTGATGTACTGTTCACACCTCTCGATCGCGGGTACGACATAAGACACTCAAACAGAAAATACCTCTGTTAGGCGGCCTGCGCCACCCACTGAAGTTGAACGACCTCGGGACAACTCAGCTGGCTGCGAGGGTCGTGGCGGGCGAGGAGCGCCGCTCGGAAAATGTAGGTCAAATCAGGTACTTGCGAGGATAGCGGCCAAGGCGGGCCGGAACACAAAAGCGCCGTCTGCTCGCTGCGGTGAATGGGTCAGCACAGTTCATTCACTGACACGGTCGGTTCATTCCCGGTCGATCTCACAATACTTTGATACTAATGAGCCCGTGAATTATCGCACAAATTCACAAAGGAAAAGAGAGTCTCGAGTTCGCACATAAATCGGACGTAATATAATACGAATTGCTGTCAAATGTTCATAATACTGTTCTGCGGCCTGCGTTCGTCACAGAAGTCTTGTACCCAAACTCTACAAGAAACTTAATAATTTTTCTAAGTCCATCGAACCGAACGCCACAACAGAATATAACAGGTTCCCCCCTGCGGCCGCCACTTGCGTCCGATTCTGAACACGGCTCCCAAGCTTCCCTTTTGTGCCTCGTCGCTCCAAGTTTTTAGGAAACCTCGTTCCCCCCACCAAAATTATCCCTGTGACTCTGGAATATTCTAGAACAAACCCGAATTCTGGCTGCTATTGGCGAAAGGGTACTGCGCATTAGATATTTTCTGCCCAATCAGAGGATGTTTTCGAGGCCGAGAAAAGAGTGAGAGAGGGGGCTGGTTATCGCTCCCTCTCGCTTTAATTTTGCGTCGAAAAGGGGCAGTTATTAACGACCGGGAGGGTGTGAGGGGCTAGGAATCTCTAGGGAGGCTGACGGAAGAGTTCCAGGCGTCGTGGAAAAATACTGAAGGGGTCGTGTGCAGAGCGGCCACCCAGAGTTGGGGCACACGTGTCCATGACGAATTAGGGAGCGGAGGGTCGCGGAGGGTGCCGACACCGTGGCGCCTCGCCTGGCCCTCGGGCCGCCTCCGTGGCGCCTCGCATGGCTCTCGCGTCGCCGCCTGCGTGGAGTTATTTTGCGGCAGAATAAACTTGAATTTATTCGGTATCACTACAATATATATATATATATATATATATATATATATATATATAGAAAGAGAGAGAGAGTTGAGAAAATGTTAAACAAATTTAAAATCTGATACTGTTCCAAAAATCTTAACACCTGCTACGAGAGTTGTGAGTAGAGACCGGGTTTTTATGTAAGTACATATTTTTTGTCTTTCTAATCACCGTTCTCAAAATTATAATCTTAGCAAATCATCGCCCTCTTACATTAATATCGAATTTTTTTCGTTACATATTTTTACATATTTAGTAATATATTAGATATTTTACATCTTTTGCCGTTTTCACAATATATTTTTTATTTAATTATTTTCCTTCAATTTAATTCCATATGTTTTTAATGAAAAGATGTATTTTTTTAAATTAGTATTGTCCCTACATTATTGAGGAAATCTAGGTGTCCAAACTATAATTGACACAGCGTTTTGTGATCTGTAACCTTAATTTCCGAGAAAAATTTGCGATCGCAAACGTGTAACACTTTGATGAAGAAGCTACAGGGTATGTTTCCCGGTCGTAGATCTCACCAATTTGTGCGATGGCTTTTATTGCGATTAGTCCGGCTTCTAAACTACGGTCCTGGATTACAATATATTAAGCTGTTACTACTGACGAGAAAGTTGTATGATGTAAAGTGTAAACAACAGTAACACCAAATTTTACAGCAAATTGTTGGAACAATTTGCTCTAAGAGTTAGACCTCGAGCATAAGATATGGAATAATGCTTGGAAAGAATCGAGAACTGAATGCAATGTCACGTTCAGTTTAATCTGCCGTAGTAATTCATGTTTTTGCATCCCAGCAATTGGGCGAGTTTAATGAAAAGAAGAGCGCTCTCAATGGACAAAGATTATCTCTCTTTCCCAGATAATAATATATTACATATTATATCCGATTTTACATATTTGTTATATTCTTACTGTTTTCATTACATGTTTATGTACATATTTTGACGTTTACTACTACATATTTATCCGGTCTCTAGTCATGAGATGTGCGATTTTGAAACGTGGAATGCTGGCGCACCGCACTACCCCCGCTGGCGTTCGCGCGCGCGGCGGGGTTAAGCGAGAGCGCTGGCGGCGCTGGCTGGAGTGATCTTGAGGCCGCGCAGTGTTCCGCAGCGGGACGTCGAGGCGAGGCGAGCGCGCAATGCCGGGCGGAGAGGCGCGGGGAAGGGCGGTCGGGTGGGAGGAGAATGCTGAAGAGCGGGGCGGGGTTGGCCAAACTGGGCAGGGTGTATCGGGAAGGTTCGCGAAGGTGTATCGCGGAGCAGCGGGGCGGGGGGCAGCGGGGGGAGCAGGGAGGCGTGGAGAAGCGGGGTGGGGAGCAGCGGGGCGGGGAGCAGCGGGACGGGGAGGAGCGGAGCGGGGGAAGCGGGACGGAGAGTAGTGGGGCGTGGAGCAGCGGGGTGGGGAGCAGCGGGGCGTGGAGCAGCGGGGCGGGAGCAGCGGGGCGGGGAGGAGCGGAGCGGGGGAAGGCGGGACGGAGAGTAGTGGGGCGTGGAGCAGCGGGGGTGGGGAGCAGCGGGGCGTGGAGCAGCGGGGCGGGAGCAGCGGGGCGGGGAGCAGCGGGGCGGGGAGCAGCGGGCGGGAGCAGCAGGGCGGGAACAGCGGGCGGGGAGCAGCAGGGCGGGGAGCAGCGGGGCGGGGGCAGCGGGGCGGGGGCAGCAGGACGGGGAGCAACTGGGCGGTGAGCTGCGGGGCGGGGGCAGCGGGGGCGGGGAGCAGCGGGGCGGGGAGCAGTGGGGCGGGGAGCAGCGGGGCGGGGAGCAGCGGGGCGGGGAGCAGCGGGGCGGGGGCAGCAGGAACGGGGAGCAACTGGGGCGGTGAGCAGCGGGGCGGGGGCAGCGGGGCGGGGAGCAGTGGGGCGGGGAGCAGCGGGGCGGGGAGCAGCGGGGCGGGGAGGAATAGGCTGAAAGTAGCGTGGGGGGTGCCGAGTGTGACGGCGCCCTGCCGCGCTCTCGATGGCCTTGCGCAAGCGCCTTGGCTCTTGGCTCTCGGGCGCC
>JAHLJT010003656.1:129904244-129938252 GCA_031308135.1 Acheta domesticus | reverse complement strand
ATTATCTAATTGCACATTCTCGGCCATGAGACGCGTACATTTTACATTTTACATTCCATGTACTACGTTCTATGCCTTTCCAACATTGTCGGACATCACGTCGCATTCAGTCGGGGTAATGGTGAACTTCTATATTTTGATTGCCCCTCGTGACGTGATTGCATCACAGTCAGTCGCGTGCTGATGCCTCTATGAGCTACATGATTGATGCGTTGCTCCAGAAATTTTACCATTTGAAAGTTAATATTTGGAAATGGTAAATTCATTCTATACCTCTATGTACTGTGAATTGTGAGACGCTAAGTTGATGCTAATTACAAAACTATATGTTACGCTTCCCGCATGAACAATTATTTCGTCATGTGTTGTACGTGATTGTGTCACACACGGCAACAACGCATTTCTATTGTGCAACATAATATCCGCTTCCAAGGCATTAAAGGGACTTGCTAGTTATGATTTGTGGCATTCCTGAACTTGTGTTGTTCCGCAACTGTGAATCGCTACAAGATATTGAGTGGTGGTTCTAGTAAAATATTCATGCTGAAACAGTGCCTACCAATATAATTCCTAACTGTGATTGATGCAACATGCTAGTCTAACTACTGCACCGTCATGTGTTATGTGCGACAGCAATGTTCATGTGTTGAATGTTCCGTTACTGGAAATGTGCTACTCTCTGCTATACTTATAAATCGCAGAAGCAACAACGTGATCGCTCCCCGTGATCACGTGCACGTCGCGACCTCGCGCACCTCTGATCTGCAGGTGGAAGGCGCCACGCGTCTTCAGCGCGCGCTCATTCGCCAAGAGTCTACGCAGTGAATCGCATCGTGGATTCCTCTCCTCACAGTGGGCCATCATTTCAGCACTAGTGGAACATGTGTTTTCAAGTTCATTCTGTTTTACGCTAAAAGTTAATTGCAATGACTTCAGTCAGCCTTTAACTACATATGCCTTCAGCTATTACAATTATTTAAACATTTTCTGGAGGAAAATGGAGTTGCATAGTTGCAACTAGGTAAATTTCTTACTTAATATTAATTATACGCTATTCTTTCCACTCAGTTCATGTCTACTGAATCCTCTCACAGAAATAGTGACATCCTCTGTGGATATTAACATTTACAGGCAATGCATCCGCTTCTATTCACGCGATGGTCCTTCAAATTTACAAGGAAAGTGGGAGGGGTTGAAGTTAATTCGGCACTCCACCTGATCAATCCACGGCTTCTCGGACAACCCCCACCACTTTTGTTATACGTTTACAAATTATTCTGTTATAAATTATTTAAAACCTGTTTTAAATTGCGGTCTTTTAATGAGTTAAATATGAAAACCAATTTCGATTTGCACAATAAAATGTGAAAATGAAGAGTAATGCGTGTAAAAATCGAGTAGTTTTCAAGAATATAAAAATTAAATATAACTAGCGTACCCGTGAGAGATCTCCCGTGAGAGGTTTATTCAAAAACAAATTATTAAATATTAATATACTCTGATATATTCTCACAAGGAATTATTAACATCTATCAGAATGTGAAACACATTTTACTGTACAAATGAATAGTAATGTAATGGTAGTATAAAAGAATAACTAGTCTTGTTCATAAACATTATATCGTGAAATAAACTGGGAAACTTAAAAAAAATGTACTGAGAATCAAAAATAATGAAAGATAAAAAATGGAAATACTTAAAGACACGAAAATGTTATTATCTAGTAATGTATTTTAATATTGAAATAAACTACAACTACATTAATTTAACGAACTACAATTTTAAACGAGCTACAATTACATTAATTAAATGAATGCATTTTCAGAAAGCAAAGTTCTCCGGTTACATTGTCTCATTAAATGAATTTCATAAGCCCTTCCGAAAACTTTACCAGTCTTCCGAGATTTCATCTCTTGACTTGTACGTGGAATGATCTAATGAGTTTTAACTGCAAGTTTGGAAGGCAGGATTTCACTGCGATAAACGAATCTCTAGTGCTTGATCGTGGATAGTTGGCATTCCTGTGCTAGAAACGGAACGAGTCCCGACGGTGGCAGGATTTCCGACACTAGGTCGAATTCATCCACTGCCTGGAGGAGAATCATTGCGGATCGGTAGTTTTCCGTGTTTTTTTTCGATCAATACCAGGCAGATGCCGGAGTAGTACCCTAACAAACGGACCATGGACCACTCGTTTCTCTTCCTTGTCCTATCCTCATCTCTTACTTACACACACTTACATGCCCTCCACTACCATGTACGTCAGGAGATCAGTCAGGAGCTTAGAGCTTGTCCCAATTGAGGCGGTGCCCCTCCGGTGAGAAATACCTGGTTGGGAAACTCCCTGAATTTGACGAGTAGGTTGGCGCCGTATATTACCAACTAGCGGTGAATGAGCACCGCCACCTCCCGTGACAAAAGTACGTCCTGCGCTTTCAGGAATAACGGCCACAGCCATTGACACGCCCGGAAACAAGAAATACTCTGTGAGTGTGTGGAGAAGAGAGAAGTGTGTGAGAGTTAGGAGAAGTGTTTGCTAGTACTCGTATGTGAGAATGAGAATGCATGAAATTCACAAGGCGAATATTTATTTACTCATGAGAGCAGAGAACGACAATGTCTACTGACAGTTTGTCAGTCTTCTTAAATGCCTTCTTCGCCAGCCCAGGTCACGCGATAAACTAATCTCAGAAAACAGTACGAATAGAAGATCCTAATGTCACGGCCATAAAAATGAGTCTAGAGAATGTAAGGACTCTATTCTGTGAACGGAAGCTGTGTGAATACGTTGGCATATTGCTGTTGTTACCTGTCCGCGAACGAGACTTCGTATATTGGGAGTGTGCCATCTCACATACATTCACCCCCACACCCACATACACACATATTATATTTCATAAACTTAAGTTCTAGGCTCAATAGTGCTAGACGTGGTAGCGAATTTTAGACATCCGAAAAATAACTGATTCATTACGTCCCTCGTTTCAAGAGATGATCACTTCTAATGGTTGGCTCCTTTGATTGGATCCTTTCCTTCATTTCCTTTGAAGCATTCCCCTTTGAATGAGCAATGAATCACACATGTATCTTCTTGCTCATCCTATCACCATCGTAAACTTGGGAGGTCTGGAAATAGGCTGATTCCCCATCTCTATATTGCTCATACCCAAGATACGGAAACACGCCATCAGACATGTAGAGAAACCCTGGAGATGCAAGAATGCGTCACTAGCTGTGAGAATCTTAATGTTGACAGGGGAATTATGCAAGTGATTTTGAAACAAGGGTGTTGACAATTACGATTACTAAGTAAAACAGAGACTTTTTAGTAGAATCTTACGCTTTTCTCAAACGTATAGTGTACAAAGAGTTATTTAATTCGTAATTAAGAATAATTGCTGCTGCACAGTTGGCAGCGATATGCGCTGCTAATAACTCAAAACTTTCTATTCAATTCTGCCCATTGTATCCCATTTTTCAGGTCAGGTTAGGAACTGATTACCCATTCTTATAAGACTCATCCTCCTTATCCTTACAAAAAATCGGAGATATAGAATGCAATGGTACTACCCCGTACAGAAAAGAAGAGCACTTGTCTTGAATGTCTTACAAAATTCAGGGTGTTTGAGCCAATAAACGAGTTGGAGGTCGGACTGTGGAGTGTGAGGGGAGGATCGGAGTGTGGGGGTGGGAGCGCCAGGAGACCTCGCAGACAACAGACCCGAAGGCGTGCCGCGCCAAGCCACACCAGAGGCCCGACTTTCCCCGCACGGTGGCTTGGAAGGCACAAAATGCGGGCAAAATTCTTTTATAGCACACTTGCGTGGACTACTTCTGTCCTTTAAAAAGTACCTTACTTTGTGGTGTACGTACCGCCAAGTTCCATTTTAGGTTGCAACTTACCCGCCACGGTAAGGGGTTGAAGCAGAATCTACGTACGGGTGGGCGACGACTGCGAGTACGAATTCTGTGTAAGGGTATTTTCGTTAAGGGCGTGGGGGAAAACGTACACCATATCCTTATCCTAACCAAAATCAGTTCATTCATAATTGTTTATTTATCATAACGATATCCTAACCATCTTACATGGAATTTAAAGCGAAGGAAAAACACACCTTTGATCGGAGGAACAAGGAGCACAGATGGCCCGTAAACGTCCTTCACATACCTTCATAAATGAGTCACTAGGGTTGAAGTAAATAAATAATTGTTTGTTCTACATAAGACATAAAGGTTTATTCTTGTCGTATAAAAATTACGGCAAAAATAAGCGTAATATGTGTGATCAGTTTATGGTTCAATTAAGTTACGAAATTATGCAATATTAATGATTTATTTCGCTTCTTCCCAAAAGTAGTTTGTCCTTATTACGCTACACAGTCCCTAACGTATTTTTGGGATGTACGTAAAACTATTGGTCTGATATACAGATAATGGGGGCCGTAAAATGCTTGGACAATCATGGAGCAATGGTAGAAAGAGAAGCTCCTGAAAGGGGAGAACCAGCTGCGATAGCTCAGCGACTGAACCTTTACTCACTGTAGCATCACTGACCGAGGGGTTCTAGGGTTTGAGTACCGATAGTGATGAATTTGAAAATCTAGATAAATAAATGAGTCGAATTCATCCACTGCCTAGAAGAGAATTGTAGGGGCTGGCTGCTCTTATCTATAGTGTTCCTTGGTTTCTCTGATCAATACCAGACGAAAGGCGGATCAGTACCATAACTAACGGACCACGCACTATTTCCTTCTTCACCTTCATCACATTTTCTGCTCTTTTATACAAACATATATTCACTACCATACATGTCAGGATACTGACATGGATGCTTGTGAGCTTGGAGTTTGTTCCGGCTGGTAGATTGTTGCGATGGGTGAGCTACCTGACGAGAAGAAAACTTTGCCAGGCACCGTATAGGTCAGCGCCGAATCTCACATTCCAACGGAGGAAGAACACTTGTCATTTACTGAGATAAACATACACCACATAAATGGGACCAAAGATCAAAATTATTGAGGCGTTCCGGAACAATAAATGCGCACTCCCTCGCATCGAGGTCAGAGAATTGGCTAAAACTGAATTGATGCCTTATTTTACGTGGGTAGACTCAGGACATGGGGACTGCTCTTTCGACTCATCACGCACGTTTCGCTACGGCCCTTTCACCAACAAAACGGAGAAAGAAGGTATTCCTTGGGCAACGAAACAGGCGATTTGAATTTAGCTCAGAGGCTTCCTTTAGGCTTGAGGATCTTTTACATGCAGTAAAACTACTAACGTGGGACGGCTGGCTTTGCTTCCCCCCCACGAAAGACGGCGTACGAAGAATTTCTTCGCCGTTAATATCCACGGCTTCGATCGGGCTTTAACGCGCGAACTTGGCTTCAACAGTCAGTTTCGCTAACCGTTACCCCATTGACGTAACATGGCTTGGGTGCATTTACGCCGGCAGTAGCCTTAGCCAAAAATAATTTGTCCGCTTTATCCCGCGGCCCGCACCACAGTGCGTCGCCGTCTCCGTGCGCCGCTGCGCCCTTAAATCTCAGGCAGAACGCGCCGCGCGCACATTTAATTACGGAGAACAAAGCGCGCGACCCCGCGAGGGCGCGACGCGGCCACCGGCGGGAGGGGCGAGCGGCGGAAGCCGGATCGGAGCGGGAAGGAGGCAGCGACGAAGGCCTCGGGGAAAGGCAGGGGCGAAATGCGCTAAGAGAAATATTACGTGGAATAAAATACATATGGTTGCCATTGAATGGAAGCTATGGAATGAGTGACGTGAGGGGGAGGTGTAGCATGAGAGGAAAAATAGTAAGGAAGAAAGGGAGACAAAGAAGGAGGAGAGAGAAATAAAAAAAAATATTGAATATCACTGAAAGATTATATTGAATGGAGAAAATGAAATTTAACAAAGGAGGTGGATCAGTGGGACTTGAAGGCAAAAAGGAACTAGGAAGATGAAGAAGGAAATTAAAAAAAAATATGTAGAATTTTTGGATTTTATAATTTATTATACGAAATACTTTTTACTACATTGTGATAAGGTTGTATATAGGTGCCACTGAGAAGTGAATAAGGAAGAAAATATGAAAAAAGATAACTACGTCAACCATAGATATTGGTGATTGTAAGAGCGAAAATACAAAAATACAAACAAGAGATAAAAATACATTGCTCTGAAAGGAATATCTCAATTTTGCTTCAAGTGTTATTTTTTGTAAACAGTTACACCATAAAAGATAAGTATTAAGAAATCGGAAAGAAATTAGCTTTTAAATATTAAAAATTATTAAAGGGATACGCAAATTCACAGACCATGAAATACATTATTGGCACGCGATCTGAATTCTTTGAATTATGTAGCTTGAAGCAAGTAACAATGACAAGCTTCTCACTCCCAGAGGCGAACTGAATATTACGAAAAAAGAATCCACTGGGAGCCATCGCGAGGAACATTTGAATCACGTGCTCCAGCAGGAGGGCAACCCAATACAAGTGTGGTGCACCGAGAGCAAAAGCCCGGGGGCAGTCGGGGGCGGCGGTGGGCGTGGCGCCGGGGGCGGGCCCGCGCGGGGCGGTCCGCGCGCCGCCCGATGCTTACGGCGCGAATATCGCGAGCGGTAAATTACGCCAATTACGCGGAGCGGTGCGGGGGGCGGGGCGGGCCCGAGCGGGGCGGGCCGAGCGGGGCGGGCCGAGCGGGGCGGGGCGGGCGCCGCCGCTGAGTTAATCGCGAACTTAATTCGCGCGAGCGCGGCCGGGGCATTTGCAACGAAGCGGCGCCGATACGCGCGCCGCGCTGCGCCGCAGAGAGACCAGTCCGCGACTGCACCGCGGCGCCGCGCCGGGGATGAACAGGAAGGGGGAGGGAGCCAGCTCACACAAAGGCAAGAGGCGGATATGGGCGGGGCGTTTGAAGAGCGGGAAATGGCGGATGGAGTGAGCAGCTACAGAGCGAACGAAGTGACGGGTAAAGAGCAAGGCGTGTCGGGTAGTGAACAAAATGTGACGACTAGAGAGGAAAGTTGCGGTGGGTAGAGAGAGGTTCGGCGAGTAGAGAGCACTGTGTGACAAATAGAAAGAGTCGTCGAGTAGCAAGATGAGACGGGTAATGAGCAAGGCGTGGAAGGTGGAGGCTAGGTAGGTATTGATCAACGTGTGGCGGGCCTATAGAAAAGGTGTAGTGGGTCGGAGAGCAAAGTCTGGCGAATAGATAGTAACGTGTGGCTGATAGAGAGCAAAGTGTAGCAGGTAGAACAAAATGTTGCGGTAAAGTGCAACGTGTGGCGTGTATATATAAAATTATTGTGGCAAAGTCTTGTGGTAGACAGCAAAGTTGGTCTCAGAGAGAAATTTATGGCGACTAAAGAGCAAGATATGGCTTGTAGATATCAAGGTGTGGCGACAGAGAGCAATGTAAAGTGACTAGAAATGAAGATGTGGTTGATAGAAAGCAATGTGTTGCAGGTAGGAAGCAAGCTATGGCTGGTGGAGAGAAAGAACTGTCCGGTAGAGTGGAAGGCGTGAAGAATTGAAAGAAATAGTGTGGATGAGATAGCTTTGCTATGGGAAAGCGAGATGTTAGCAAGCGGTTAGCAAAATTAAACGTGAGAGATCAAGAAGTAAACTACCTATAAAGACACAGAAACTTAAAGAAGCGGGCAAAGAGTGTTATGATCTGAGATCCGAAAAATGTTGAGAGTATGCGAATGTGCGAGGACATGGAAGGAACGAGATAAAGATATAAAAAGAAAAGGAAAGAAAGGAAAATGGAATAGCGGCAGAGCGTTGGAATGTGACGTACGGCCCGGGCAAGGTGGTGGCGAGCGAGCGGCGCGCGCGGCGCGAAGCCAGGAGGCGACGCCACGGTGGCTGCGGTGGGCGACGTCGGGGCTCGCGCTCCGAATAATAATAACAGGGCGAATAACGCGGAAATTATATATAGCGCGAGCGGAGCACAGGGTAATGCAAATACCGGCCCCACTTTATTGCGTGACACGCCCTCTCGCCCGCCCACTCTCTCGCTCGCCCGCTGCCTCTCTCACCCGCTCGTTTCGCTTTCTCACTCGACCACTATTTCTGTCGATCGCCCACTCGCCTTCTCGCTCTGTCACCATTCGCACTCTCACGCTTGTACATCGCCTCCAATCTCCTTGTCAACCCCGCCATCCCGCACTTACACCCTCCCGTCTCGTCACACTCCCCTCCACTGCCTCTCCTGACACCAAAGGAGCACGCCGCTCGAATGAAATATTTTATTTTGTAAGAGCATTACCGCTGCGTTATTGTTTCTACTGTTTAATACCTCAGGAACGAAATGATTTAATAAATGTCCTGTCGTAAATTGCGGTGTAATAAATTCGCGCCGTAGCGAAACGTTTGCAGAGACCGTTGAACTTTGTCGAGGATAAATGGTGTTCGTAGAGCTGCAAAAGCCCAAGCCTTCATAATTAAATAGAGCGAAGAGGATCGATTTGATTCGGCCTAAGTGGAATAAGGGCGGCGGCCATCACAAACCTGTTACCTGCCTGCCGCGAAGATGTGCGTCGGAGCCCTGTGAAAGGGAGCCCCTCCATGGAAGCGTGCCAATGTAGGGACTCTTGCTAAAGAGGGGACTTCACAAGTGTGACATTTTCACGACTTTTTATATCTGGCCAAATGACTTACAAATGCAGTAATGTGTTTATTGTATATAATTCAAATTACTGAAAATAATTTCCCAAGTAATCAATGTAGTGCGAGCAGCTTTTTAACGAGAGGCACTAATAGAGATACTAATGCAAGATAAAAGAAATCCGAAGAAGAATACTACTCGGTGTAGAGAACCATAAATGTTTGGAATAAATCAAAAAAATATTTTGTGTTTCGAATGACAATTAAGTAGCTTCATTGTATAACGAATGTAACTTACTCTAATTTATTCTTTACTTCGACAAGTGAATTCATATGAGATGTAAATGAATGCATATTATTTTCCGTATTGTTATTGTCGAAAAACATCTGCAGTAAATCTCTTTGTTGCGAATATTTCATATCTTATTAATTTTCTATTTAAAGAGATGCCCAGATAGATGGAAACCATAAAATATCATTTTGTAGTAAAACCATAGTATATCAGTTTCAAGAGATGTATTGTCCAGGAATGAACAATATATCGAAAATTCGAAATAAGTGTTTCGTAGATTTTTGTTAATAAGCTAACAAAACAGGATGCTCATTATGTGCAATTTTTACCCTTTTTATTTATAGTCCAGACTTCTCTCGGTTTACCTGATGCCCTCTCCGCTGTGATCTGCAGACGCTTGAGGAACTACTGGGGTCTCTGATTCATCCCATTGCTCCCTGGATCGATTTTGCGAACCAATCAGAGGTAGCCCTTGGTTTCATCTAGTTCCACTTTACCCAAGTTGCCCATGGACTCCTTTGGGTCTTTCTCTCTTTTTAGATATTAGAGAGACAATTCTTCTAAACGCACTGGATCCTCTTAGCGCACAAAATTCAGTTAAGGCTAAAAGTTTTAGAAATAATTAATGTTTTAGCAGTGACAACCAGAACTGTAAACATACGTGCTTTACGCGGGATACGAACCCATGACGCTAGTATCCGCTTTCTTCAGCACATTTTTCTGAAGTCCGTGTAATCACACATGTCGGAAGTTTACAATTTGTTCCGGCTGGAGCGGGACCTCTGCTGAGAGAGATAAATGGAAAGAGAAAAAAACACCCAAAACGAAGTGTAGGTCAGCGCCGGATCTCGCATTCTAGTGGAGGAGTAACACGGCCCCCTCTCTTGTACTTACTACATGTACGGAACTACAGATCGCTGTAAAAGACGTGCTAAGAACCATTAAATTGTTCACAAATATAGTTTAAATTTTCATTCACTCACTAATCGAGGGGTGTCCCTGTTCTCATTTCCCAGCCAGCAAGAACAATCACCCATCATTTCTGCCGTGAGCAACAGCGGTGGCAGCAGCGACATTCCACTGGAGGAAACTTTGGAGCGCTACAGCGTGTCGCCGCGTGACCTGCCGCGCCCGGCACGCCCACCCCCGCCCCTCGCCGCCCCCGCGCTCCGGAGGCGCCGGATTGAGAATAATGTCAAGGGCGTGTCGGGCGATGGGGCGGGGCAGGACAGGGCGGTCCGAGGGGAGGAGAGGCCGCGCGGTGGGGCCCCACCATGCATCACCCCCTCCCCATCTTGCTTTGCTTTCGCGCCTCTTCGCTGGGGAAGAGGCGCGCAGAAGCGCTTCAACTTCCTGGGCCTTCTTTTCCTTCATGATGATGATGATGATGATGGTGGTGGTGATAATAATAATAATAATAATAATAATAATAATAATAACGTATTTTGTATTTTAGGGTCGGAATAATGATAATTTTGCCAGCTAGCGGTGTTTCCAGGCCTGGGCCCTGTTTGTATTTACGTACTGTACGCGCCTTGGGGGTAGGGAAGACATGTAGCGAGCACGAGGTATTCCCACCATCATACCTACATTACTTGGCCTGTCTAAATTTTTATTTCGTCACGTATCTGTAGAAACTGAGACCAATCAATTAGAGAACTTGGGCTCTATTTTTGTCCCAACCGGGAATCGAATCCGAAATCGCACCATGGAACGCTAGCGCACTGTTCATGAGCCCCAAGGGACCCAATAATAATAATAATAATAATAATAATAATAATAATAATAACAATAATAACGTAGCGAATATATGACCTAGTAGTTAGTGGTGGAGCTTGTGTATCCCCATGAACCTGGGAGCAATGTCGGCGGTAGCCTACCAACAGGTAGGGGTTCCCATATTGTGTAGGTTGCAGATGTGGGAAGAAGAAGTACGGGTCAGACGACTCCAGAGGAAAGCCTAAACGGCATCTTCAAAGAAGAAGAAGAAAGGAGGATACATGAAGATAGTGGAAGAGGCACCTCGAACACTTAACTGCAGTGTCTGATCAGCATCAAACAGCTTTTGTCATGTTAAAGGCGGCTTAATACACAGTGGAAATAAGTAGAGAGGGAGAGGCCATGAACCTTTGGATTTCCCGATACTAGCCCTGAAGGATACAGGATAGAAACTGGGTTAGCACCCCAGAACCACTGATTAGAGTCGAGAACCATACTTTGAATTGCCAGCGAAGGAGGCTACCTTCAGCAGTCAGTTAACAATCCTGCAGGGTTTACTAATGCCGACTTGCTGGATTGTGCGGGGGGATGTCCCGATGTCCCTGTAAGTCGCAGAAGCAGGTGACAGAAAATAACCACGAATTGAGTGTGATCTGTGAACTCGATCTTGCTTCCTATGAAACAGCACTTAAAACTAATGAGGATATAATGGATTGAACAAGACGTGTTATGAATCTTAACGCACCTTCTTCTACCAATGTCCACATACCTGCACAGAAACCAAGCTAATATCACCTTGTCGAATCTGGCCATCTCACAGATGTTAGTCCCAGGTGCCCAGACCGGCAATAGCTTGTAGCCATTGTCAGAGATGGACCGGGATGAATTGAAGGAAGTAATATGATGCTTTTACTATGCAGGAGAAAAAATATGAGAAGATTATGGAAAAGGTACTGAAAATCTCGATGACATCTGTGGACTGTGTACAATATTATACGACCAACATATTCAAAAGGATCGCACGATAGCGGCAAACATACCGGATATTGTTAAACGGGATTTGGAGAAAAATCGTGTCTACTTGTAGATGCGGCTGTACTTGTGCAACCAAAACGGTAGAATCCAAGGAGGGCAGCGAAACGTCTTAAATACAAGAGTTAGGAAATCTAAATGAGTCAAATGTGAGGCGTAAAGTACAGGACGTCCGATAGTTATCGAAGCTCTGGGATTTATTCCGCAAAAATGTGTATGCACTTGGGCTAAATTCTGTTGTCATTCAAAAGACTGGGAAATGCAAGACATTGCTTAATTTGGAGCAGAGAGCTCACATTTTCGTAAAGTATTGTAAAGGCACCGACTGTTTCCTAAATCTGCAGGATGCTGGTTGAAACTGGGATCTATTTTGTAACCCAATCATAACATCTTTAGTCGTGATGTAGAGGAAAAAAATAATACTTAAAAGGTTGGAATCAGCCTATATTCTTAAATTAATCAAGATTGTTTAATAATAATAATAATGATGATGATGATGATGATGATAATCTATATATATATATATATATAATATATACTAATATATAAAGACAGAACTGCACTGACTTACAACGCGATAATCTCTGAATCTACTGAACCAATACTGATTAAACTTTTATACTAGCTTCCTTTAAAGGTCTGGAGTAACATAGGCTATGATTTAAAACCATAAACCTTAACATATTCACAAAATAATTACTTTTCTGGACATTTTTCGACTAGCATTACATCGTAGATTCAAGAATGCATCAATGTTAATAGTTTAGCTTTGCGCCACCTGAGGCGCACTCGTGTGAAAACTGAGGATGTCTGATATCTACTGCTCATGTTATCAACAGCCAGAATTATTACGAAATTCGCTGGGGTTTGAATACGACTATTACACATGTCCGTGAATGTTAGTTCAGAGCGTTTGTGTATCGTTTGAAAGACAGCCGTAACAAACAGTGGTAAGGAATTTCAATGTAGATGTATTAAGTAATAAATATACAGTATAATGTTGAGTTAGGATGAGAGAGTAAAAAGTACAATAATATACAATGTAGTTGGAGTAAGGTGGAGGAAGTAAAAAGTACAGAATGTATAGTATTGTACAATGTACATAACATAGATATCGTATATTTTATAACCTCTTATTTATAAAATTATAAAATAACCTCTTATTTACAGAAATGTGAATTTCTAAATTGTTGAAAACAATGGTGAAGCGGAAGACGCATTTGTCAAAACATACTAAAAGTGCGAAAAGATGGCAGAATATAAAAGTTCAGAATCGCTACACAAAGGCAAGAGCAACTTACTGAAGACGACAATACTACAAGGAGAGAAGTCAATACCAACAATCCCTAGAAGCATCTCAGCTTTTCATTATGACCCCCAATTTGATTATTTGCATAGTTCAGATATTCAGATTGGTCATATGGAAAATGTTTTATGTTTTGTGGAGCAAAAAAATGGGCATTCGAACATAATAGCATGTGTTGTTCTAATGGGAAAGTAAAGTTAAGGCCTTTAGTGGAGCCTCCTGACATTTTGAAAAGCCTGCTACTTGGTGAACATCCATTATCAAAGCATTTCCTACGCTATTTGAGACAATACAACTGTCTTTTTCAGATGACATCTTTTGGCTGTACAGAACATAAAGAAGGATTTACATGCCTACATCAAAATTCAGGGCCAAATTTATCATCGCATTGGTAGTTTACTTCCAACAACGAACCCTGGATTTCTGCAGGTGTATTTCCTTTCTGAAGCAGACCAAATGTCTTTGCGTCAAAATATTGTACCTAATTAAATCCAGAAATTATACAAATGATACAGAGTTTGTTGCACACACACAATCAGTATAATTAAAGTTTCAAGGCTGCCATAGAACAAGCACCTCCAAATATTCTGGATTACAAAATCCTTATCCGAGCTGACATTATCCCTGTCAATTATCATAGAGGCTGTTTCAACCAACCAACAACAAATGAAGTGGCTATATTACTGGTGGATGAATATAAAGGGCATCGAGATATTGTATTGCACAGTAGAAATGGAAAGTTACAGCGTGTTTCAGAGTTACATCGTGCTTACGACCCTCTTCAGTATCCTCTCATATTTGTTAATGGAGAAGATGGGTATTCTATTAATATTCCACAAGTAATTTCAGGAAGAGCAAACCAAAACCTTTCAAAGAAAATATCTTGCATGCAATACTATTCTTATAGATTTATGGTGAGGGAAGGTACAATTAATTTTCTGCTAATGTTCCAGCAATTATTGAATCAGTTTGTTGTTGACATGGCTGCTAAAATGATTACAGAAAGACTTGGATATATCAAACAAAATCAAAAAACATTAAGAGCAGAGAACTACATTCATCTTCGAGATGCAATTAACAATGACGCTAACATAAATCCACTAAATATTGGACAGCAGGTCATTTTACCATCTACTTTTACTGGTTCACCAAGGTACCTCCATGAGAAAACCCAGGATGCTATGACATACGTGAGACACCATGGTCGCCCTGATCTTTTTATTACAATGACATGCAACCCCGAATGGCCAGAAATCAGACATGAATTGTATGTGGGACAGAATCCTCATGACAGACATGATATTATTTCACGTGTATTTCATCTGAAATACCAAAACTTGATGAATTTGATCACCAAAACCACATTTTTGGCGCAACTGTATGCCATATGTCAACAATAGAATGGCAAAAAAGAGGATTGGCCCATGCTCATATTCTGATTTGGCTTCAAAGAAAAATACAACCAGATGAAATTGACTTAATTATTAGTGCTGAGATACCCAATAAAGAAGACGATCCTCTTCTTACGAAATTGTTTCCAAACACATGATTCATGGACCATGTGGAGAATACAATTCACGATCGCCATGTATGGTCAATGGTAAATGCAATAAGAGATTCCCACGCTCTTTTACTGTTCATAGTCAGACAATGATGGATATCCACTTTATAGGAGACGTTCGCCTGAAGATGGTGGTCACATTGCAGTTTTGGGTAGACATTCTGATACACAAGTGGATAATCGATGGGTTGTTCCGCATTCACCAGTCCTAAGCAGATGCTTTTCAGCTCATATTAATGTAGAATACTGTCACTCTGTGAAAGCAATCAAATACATTACTAAGTATGTTAACAAAGGTAATGATCGAGCAACTTTTACCGTACAAAATGATTGCAATGAAATTGAAAAGTACATAAATGGTCGCTACTTGAGCACATCGGAAGCCTTCTGGCGAATATTTGAGCTGCCAATTCATGAAAGATACCCAGCTGTAATTCATCTGACGGTGCACTTAGAAAATGGTCAAAGGGTGTATTTCAACCAGCATAATATTCTGTAAGTTTTAGAAAATCCTCCTCAGACAACATTAACTGGCTTTTTCAAACTGTGCCAAGATGATGATTTTGCAAAAACTTTGCTTTATTGTGAAGTGCCTGCATTTTATGTCTGGAGAAATAAAAATTGGCAGAGAAGGAAACGTGGACAACTGGTTGCAGGGCATTTGGGTGTAAGGAAAGATGCTGCTCTTGGAAGAGTTACACTGTCCAAACTTCACAGAAAGCTATTTCCTTCGTCTGCTTCTACATCACATTCGTGGTCCAACTTCTTTTGCTATGCTAAAACCGTGAACAGTATTGTACAGCCTTCTTACCAGACAGCGTGTAAGAAACTGGGCCTCATAGAAAATGATGAGCATTGGAAACACAAGCTGAGTGATGCTGCACTTACACAGTCACCATCACATATTCGTGAACTATTTGCGATACTATTGGTATTCTGTCAGCCATCTGATCCAAGCAGTTTGTGGTGTGAATTCAAGGAAGTCATGTGTGAGGATATTCTTTTTCAAAAGCGTTTGCATGAAGACAACCAAGATTTACCATTCTCAGTGGATGTATTCAATGAAGGATTAATTATTCTAGAAGACATTATTGCATCTTTCAGTGATAAGCGACTTCGTGATTTTGTTATTCTTGAGCCAAGTAGACAAAGTTCTGACTATACAAGAGATACATATAGTATGTGTGATGTGCATCGATACCTAAAAGAAAATTTGCCAAAATTAGTTCCTGATCAAAGAACAATCTTCAGCGCAGTTATTGGCAGTGTTCAAAATGACAACGGTAACCTGTTCTTCATTGATGCCCCTGGAGGCACCGGTAAAACGTTTGTAATCAATTTACTTATTGATAAATGTAGATCAGAGAGAAAAACTGTCATTGCAGTCGCGTCTTCTGGAATCGCAGCAACATTATTAAAAGGTGGGAGAACAGCACATTCTACCTTTAAATTGCCTTTGAACACAACTTTTATAGAACAATTAACATGTAATGTTAGTAAGAATAGTTCTATTGCAAAGGTTTTTCGTGATTCAGTATTAATTATCTGGGATGAGTGCACCATGAGCAACAGATGTCACATAGAAGCTGTTGACAGAATCTTACGGGATGTACGATCATCTTCCAAATTAATGGGAGGAGTTACTGTTGTATTTTCTGGTGACTTCCGGCAAACCTTGCCTGTAATTGCTAAAGGCACTAGAGCTGATACAATCAAAGCAAGCTTAAAGACATCCCCAATTTGGCAGAACGTTAAAATAATGACTCTCAGTACAAACATGAGGACTTTGTTAACTGATGACTCAGATTCTGCGCAATTTGCAGCATTGCTTCTCGCAGTTGGAAGCGGTTCAGTTACCAATACCAATAGTCAAAATATATTAGTAGATCATCGGTATGGTCACTTGGTTCACACTATAGATGATTTAATTCAGAAAATATATGAGGATGTGCAAACAATCCTAAATAAGACACACTCATGGTTTTGTGAAAGAGTTATACTGTCTCCAAAAAATAATGTGGTAGATGAAATTAATCATCAAATCCTACAGCGCTTTCAAGCAGAAACAAAAGAATATCGATCATTTGACACTGTTCTGAATGATGACGAGAGTGTTCATTATCCACCAGAATTTTTAAACTCGCTCAACCCAGCAGGTCTTCCACCACATATATTAAATTTGAAAATTGGTACACCTATTATATTACTTCGTAACTTCAATACCCCAAAACTTTGTAATGGGACACGACTTCAAATAATTAAGTTTGCCAACAATATTTTACACACCAGAATTCTTACTGGTCCAGTATCTGGTGAAAATGCTCTAATACCCAGAATTCCAAATTCCAATGATTCCGTCTGATTTACCTTTTCAATTTAAAAGCTGCAGTTTCCCGTTAAACCGTGCTTCGCTATTACAATAAATAAAGCACAAGGACAATCCTTCAAGTTTGTTGGTGTCGATCTTAGAGAAAGCGTCTTCTCTCACGGTCAGCTGTATGTAGCACTCTCCCGTGTTGGGTCAAAAGATAACCAATTCTTGCTTCTTCCAAAAAATAATGAAACTGCCAATGTGGTGTACCCTGAAGCTTTGGTTTAATTTACAAAATGTGTCGTTTTACATAAAACATTCTACAGTGATTCTGTACATTTGTTGTAATTACATTTTCTTCATATGCCAGTTGTCTTCTTTGCAGTTAATTTTGACCCTGTTGAACTTTGTTTTAATATGAGCTAGAGACTAAGTAGTGCAGTGATATGTAATGCAACAATGGTTCTTTACATGTGGAGACTAATAAATGTGTTTTGTATATCAATTTCTCACAATTAATGCAATCATCCATTTTTTGTACAAAAATAAGCAAATATTAATATATACAAAAATATTTGTCGATGCAAATAAAATATTCTTGGAGTCCTTGGTTTCTATTTTATTATTCAAATTTCAATATCAGTAGTCTCTAGCACTTCTGATGAAGTTAATATTGTTTTGTTAAGTGGTTCAGTACATTGTCAAATTATTGTGTAGTAGCAACACATTGCTATCGGCACGGAGACGGACAGATCATGGCAGGAAGAAGTAGAGCGGAGAAGAGATACAATGAAAGATATAGACGTAGGCCAAGCCGCAGGGCATGAAAAGATGGAATTAGTCTTCCTGTCTAATAATATTCTGTAATAATGCCCGGGCAACGCCGGGTACTTCAGCTAGTAATTAATTATTACTAGAAATTTAATTTTCGTATTTACAATTTCAAAAGCTGTCAATGAAAGCCAACGAAATAGTGCGATTCATATGTTTTTGGGCTAAAACTAGAGCACGTTGAAAGTTAAAGGTGTATGGATTTTGGTTTATTGAAATTTGGATTAATTTCATGCGCAACGTTGTTCAACAATATTTTCATTCCGGGTTGTCTTCAATTTATGCATTATTCGATTATTTCTTAGGCGATGTATTCATTTCATGTCCGTCCCTAAAGAAACTTAAATCGAGCAACATTCTTACGTTGATAACAGCAACGACTAAGACGATACTCTGTCATTTCTCATAATTTTTTCGTGATCCTAAACAGGTTGAGTTAGATCAGAGGCAGCTTTACCATTGTCTCTGCAGCGACTTACACCTGATGTTCGAGTCCCGACGGTGGCACATTTCAGTCACCAGCTAGGTAGCTGACCGCATTCAGCTCTTATCTGGAGGAGAATTCTAGCTCTGATCGGTGATTTTCCGTGATTTCTCCGATCAACACCTGCCGAATGCCGGAGAGTGTCCTAACAAACGGGCCACCGTCCGCGCACGATCTTTCCTTTTCCTTCCTTATCGTTTTCTCTTCCTTTACACTGATACACACTATTGCATTCGCACGCTTTGGGCAGCCACGCATGTCGGGAGGCTGTTGGCGCTGGGGGCTTGTCCCGGGTGGGCGGCGCCCCCTGGGGGAGGAAGGTTAGTTAAGTTAGTTGGTTAATGCCTTATTTTACGAGGCGAGACTCGAGCCATCAGGCCCGCTCTTCCGTCTGACCATGCAAATTTCGCTACGCTCCTTTCACCAACTAGCGGAGAATGAAGGTTTTATATCGGGCGACGAAACAGGGCGACGAAACATTTGAATTTAGCTCAGAGGCGTCATTTAGGCTTGAGGATCTTTTACATGCAAGTAAATCTACTAACATGGGACAGCCGGCTTTACTTCCCCTCCGAAGGAAGGCGTACGCCCTCCCGGCTTCGATCAATTTGAACCCGCGAACTTGGGTATAACAGTCCGATACGCTAACCGTTACACCATCGAATCCGCAAGGAGGTCCCAGCAAGGCGACGGCAGTTCATTTGCGGATCACTCAATTCGCCAGGGGAGGAACGACGCTATTATAGCATGAATTATTCCCTTCACTAACGGGATTAATGAGTATATCACTTTTATTGCCCAGAAACATCAACCAATCAATCAGTTGAAATCATAAGAATATTTACAGGGTGAATCACGTAACTTTAGCACCTCCTGTGGATTTCAACGGTTGACGTTACTGCAATGCAGTTTTCACGCAAGTGCATGAGAGGATGGGGCTAATTTCTATTATAGTTCACTTGTAATTTACGAGATATTGAGGTAACTTTTTTTTCAAATCGATCTATACATATTTTTAGTCTATCATGACGTGAGTAAGAAGACAAATCTAAGGATATACATATTGTAATATGTTAGATAAGCATTTTTTGAGTCATTTTTATTTTTGCCACACATCTTTAGCGACTGTAAAACGGGTTTAATAAAATAGCATACGTCATCAACTAGTGGTGCTTCCAACGCACATACTTTCTCGCTCTGTTTCTATATGGTCGTTATTGCTATTCCACTACTTCATAAACCAGCAAAAGTGTATTATACCAGCAAACGTTTTCCGTACCGAGACCCGACATCCGAAACTCAAAGTCAACGAACCGGCACTTATACCACAACGCAACACCAACAACGCCTGTGTCGAACAGAGCCATGAAAGAATAGAACCGACCTATAAAATGGTAAATGCATGATAAAGAAACAATTAATACGATGGTACATACGCCTTACAAATACAAGAAGAGAAGTAAAAAAAATTGTTAAAAGTTAAAAATTTGAACAAATATATACAGATATTTCCAGTACATTTATCGCAATTACTTATATTTTGGTCAAAATGTAATTGAATCAATTTTATCATCAGGAGCCGGTCATTTTCAACATATTAAAAACATATCAATCATGACCAAGGAAGGCAGCGGTGAACCGCTTTACGAAGTATTCGTAAGGCTAAAGTGAAATAATAATTCCGGAACCGTTAGGGATTGTAAGTTTATCGCATGCGTTCTGGTTATATTGTATTACAATTTAGCGTGAAAATGCCCATAATTTTACTTAAATTGATTCATACAGATATATACTAGACAACGGTTGATTTGACATGTCATACGCTTCAGAAATCGAATAACAGAGTTAAAAATTGTTTAAAAGCTGCAGTTAGGGAAAACACAGACAAATCGTGTCTATTTATCTGCATTGATTCTATTCGTGAGTATAAGTAATTCATATGATTTTCAATAAAGTATCTACACTCTTCAATGTTTTTTCCTGCAACATCACATTCATCAAATTAAAATCCCCCTCGGGGGATCGAACTCGGCATCTTCCTTATTGAAGATCACGACCCGAAGGTGCATTAACCAACCTCGCTACGGAACCCACATGCGGACCCACTACTTATATTTTAGTCAAAACGTAATTGTATCAGTTCTATCATTAGGAAGCCGGTAATTGTCAACATGCGAAAAACATGTCATTCAAACACGACCAAGAAAGGCAGCTTACTCCACATAATTTATCCGCTGATAGGCATTTGGAAAATAACTTCTGCGAGAAAGTATGTGCCATTCTATAGCACCATTAGTTTATTTATATATTTACCGTCCCTTATTACACACGTGCGGAAATTTTTAAAGAAAAAAATTGGAGCGGTTTTTGAGAAAAATTTATTATGTAAATTTGAATCGCAATTTACGCAAAAACTACTCGTTTTTCCAAAAAAGGGTTCATGACCTTATTTGAAGTGCTAATTTTGTACAACCGACTTTGTCTGAGGCAAAAATCACTATCTTCAATTCTGAAGTTTTAAAATTTTTTTTTGCAATTTTCTAAAAATTGGGCCTATCAACGAAAATGATACCTACGTCATTCCCTTCATCGTTTTTTCGCACTATTCAACATCAAAATATAATCAGAACATTGGGAGCCATTTTCTTTTCACTTAGAAAATCTCAAAATGGGCTTCATGTAAAGTACCCTCAAATACTAAAATATCGGTTTCAAATTCCAGAGGCCTTGAGACGAGTAAAAACGATCTAGGAATATCAATTTTGAAGAAAATCGGCCGAACAGTTTAAGAGCTACAGACGGACAGACGGACTTTTTCTAAATTTAGCAACAGATTTTATCCACTTTTTTGTCACCAGACCCCTGCTATAAGAGTTTTTTTGGCGAAAATTCCCCGTTTTCCGCCGCACGATTACATAACTTTCTCTTCTTACGAAGTATTCGTAAGGCGAGAAAGTAAAGTTGTGAATGTTTTTTTTACACCTAAACAAGAGAAGAAGAAAAAGCAACAATACTTTTCAGAAATTAAGGAAAATTGAACTAAATGTAACTTAAAAAACGAATTAATTTATACAAATTGAACATACAACGTTATTGTACAATTGGAGAAAAAGAATCCAGGATATGTAGAAACTGTTGTTTCATTTGTAATGACATATTTGGGACGTTCCCCTCCATACGCCGTCTCTCCACCAGATACAGTTATCTTGGCGATTCTAATCTTATTCTTCTTTAGCAACTTCGTGAATTACTTCCCGCAGTAAAGACTCCAATTCATGGTAGGCCGAGACCGAATATACTTTTGTGCCATTGAATCCGTTTTCATATCATTCTTATGAAAAAGTAATAACTAACAATCAAATATCAATATATATCCTAGAGCGTCAATCAAGCATGTACGTAACGTCCCATGCTAATTCATTTTCAGTCATCATTTATATCTTCTAATAATTTTATTATATATATATAATATACATATATATGTATGTATATTATATACATATCGCGACCTTAAAGTAAAAAGGTTCTATCTAACATTTTTTCCAAAAATGACTTTATGTTATATTTGTAATGGTAGCGATGAGATTTACAAAACCTCCAAGTTACATTGATCTACGAAGCTTAGTTTCTAAGATACAGATAAGGTAAAATGGTTCTATCTGCAAAACGTATGTTCAAGTTCGGGAAAAAAAGGTTCTATCTGCTTCACCGCGCAAACCAATCTGTTTACATGTATGTGGACATTATCTTGTTGGCTGCGCAAGTGTCCAGGTATTGTAAGATCTGTTGAGAAGCAGATTTAATTGCAATGTTTTGTGACAGTGAAATTGAAGATGCCGTTTTTGAGCATTCTTGTTCTGAATACGATTCTAATGCGGCAAGCAGTACTGAAGAAGACGAGACACCGAGGCAAAACAGTGCTGTAAGCACTGTTTGTGTTAAAGCAAAACCGTTCTGCAAGAAGGTAAACATATTTTTATAAATATCGAACTATTTATTCTTTATCGGGTTTAATTGGTAGCCATTTACAATTTATAGTAGTTCGGCAAAATTGGACATTTGGATATTCTTTACGACGCCTGAGTGAATGTCTTGCTAAATCAACGAATTTATAGGTTATGCGACACAAACTATTTGTACTCCACTTCACATGTTGATATAATATTAAAAAATTGGTTACCTGTAAATCCTGTTTACAACCCGGATTATTACGATTTTACTTCTTTTCGGTTAATACATAAATGTATTGTTAACCCTTCGTTAGGAGCGCATGTATCTAGCAGACCCAATCCGTTATAAGAACTCAATATCTCGCGGTGTTGTGGCTGTAAGTTTTCGCAATCTGGTGGCATTGTGTAATAAGAAGGATTGGAAAAAAGTGCAAGGGTCGAAGAAATATCAAGCTGGCTTAGAACATTGAAATTACAGAGGCAAGGTCATAAAGCTTAACAATTTAACAAAACTACTAATTGTGGAAATTTTTATCGTCACAACTGCACTCTAAATGTCACTCCAGAAGAGCAAGAGAGATTATTTATTTCGTTTTACAAATTGGAAAATCATTCTGAAAAGGGCAGCTACATACTGAGGACATCAGATCCTTTCCAGAAAAAAAGAAATCCAACAGAAAATATTCTAAACCTTCGAAAGAAGAATACATTCGTTTACAAGTTTTATGTTTCAAATAAAGAAACTATTGTGTGTAAGAAGCTCTACCTCAACACACTTTCTATAAGCCAGAGGATGATAAATAATGCACATTTACACACAGATAAAATAACAGGAACACCAAAATTGGACGATCGAGGTAGCAAAACTAAGGATAAAATACCAAAAGACGTGAAAGACAGAGTGAGGGCACACATTAAATCTTTCCCTAAAACAGTCACTATTGTAGACCTATTACTACTAAGGAGTGCCTCGCCTCCAACTTAAATATCACGAAAACGTACGACCTCTACAAGGAATGTTGTGTAAACGAAAGATGTCAATTTGTAAAATTATCTACATATCGGAATATTTTTAATGAAGAATTTAATTTGGATTTCTTTCAGCCAAAAGCGGATAGATGCGAATACAGAATTAATGAGTTGGAAAATAATATTTCTAATGATTTTAAATTAAAATACACTGAAAACGTAGATAACAAGGAAAACAGGAGAAAGGAAAGAGAGGAAGATCATAAGATCAGAGATGAACAAACAATTGTAGTGTCCTTTCATTTAGAAAATGTGATAGGGAATTACGAGAGCAAACAAGTATTTTCTTCTATAGGAGAAAATAAAATTTATTTAACATGACTGTTCATGTTTTCCCAAACAAAGATGAATATTGCGCAATTTGGACAGAAATTGACACAGGCCATTCTGAAATGACATTGCAAATGCCGTTTCCCAAATTTTGGAAAAATAATTCAAAACTGACCTAAGGTAAAACATTATAATGTGGAGCGACAGCTGTGTACCCCAAAATAATAATCAGATGATGTCTCTGGCAATGAAGGACTTTCTAAAAAAACACCCACAAATCGATGACATAGTTTTGAAATACTCTACTGCTGGTCACTTGTGTATTCAGGAAGTACACAATGTTCATTACCAGATAGAGAAAGCTCTAAGAGCTAGTGAATTCTAGTCACCGATTTCTTTCATGCGGATACATTTGGCAGTAAATTGAAAAAAAGTCACTTAGTATTATTCAGATGAAAACACTGCATTTTAAGGATTTCCATAAAAGCAGCAAACATCTTCATTTTAATAAATACCTTTCTCTCAAGTTTCGCAATTAAAATTCACTCAAAGACAAGCTGAAGTAGAGTATAAAATTAAACGTTCTGATTCACAATTTTCCACCGTAAATGTGCAACCACACATTTCTACAAGATGGGTGGCGAAACGTACTTCTCTCATCTATTCGCCTGTGCAAACATACATGGCGAAAGAGAAGTTTTTAAAGAAGGAAAAGGTAGCCGATATAGCAGACATGTTGAAATGGATGCCAACTCTGGACCAAACCTACTTCAGAGACTAGCTTAAAAACAAAAATAATATTATGGCTACGCGACATTTTACTTTAATGTGTTTGTAATATTTCAAATTTAAGTATAATTCAGTAATTTACAATAGGTTACTTTTTTCCACTTCTAGTTGGCTGTCTAAGTAATGACATGAAATTAAAATTGAGTACTCTAAATAAGAATTTTACTAAAATGTAAGCACATTTCTTTGAATTCTTTAAAATTTAATAAATGATACAGTTACATGTGTATTTGCAATTATTTAAGTAATATACCAGTCAAATTTTCCTACCTACAAAGATAGAACCTTTTTGCTCGAACTTGAAAATGCATATTGAGAGTAAAAAGGTTCTATCTGTAAAAATAGGGTCTTGGTTTCTGCCAAAGTTACAATGCTTTTAGAATAATTACCAGTCTACAGATTTGTGCTTGGATGTCAAGTACACTGACAAAGTTTCAATACATTTAATAAAATAGTTTTTGTTTTAGAGAGGGACAAAACTTTGAAATGCTCTCCTGTAAAATTTACTGCGGTGCAGATAGAACCTTTTTACTTTAAGGTCGCGATATATATATATATATATATATATATATATATATATTATATATATATATATATATATATATATATATATATATATATAGGGTGAGTCATGTAACTTTAGCACCTCCTGTAACTTTTGAACGGTTGAAGTTATTGCAATGCAGTTTTCACGAAAGTGCATGAGGGGAAGGGGCTAATAGATACATGCATTAATTTCTATTTTATCACTTGTATTTTACGAGATTTTTTAAGTAACTTTGTTTTTTCAAATGGAACTATACATATTTTTTCAATCCACCACGACGAGCGTAAAAAGACGAATCCAATGATGTACATATTGTCATATGTTAGATAAGCATTTTTTTGATTAATTTTGATTTTTGCGACTGGGGTTTAAGGGACATTTGAATAGTCCACCACACAAGGTCACGCAGCGCTCCACCAGCAACGCGCGCCCAGGCAAGGGAAGGGAGATTTGGAGATACGAAACATATTCCAAATATTCACAAAACCATTGCAGTTTTTTCCTGAACTGTGCTTTCCATCCTTCCGCATTTTCAGATTTTCGACTTTCTTTGAATGAAGGAATTAAAGGATGGAAAATAAGGATTTGTCATAAGTTTGTATCGTAATAAAATTGTTTATAACTTCAACTCCATTTAATGGGGTTTCATAAGATACGCATTAATGGGATCTTAAAACAAAGCAAAATAATAATAAATAATTAAAACTGTACAAAAATATTGCGTATTTTGAGCAAACAATTTCAATGTTAATAAGAATATAATAATAACTTAGGGATAGAAATAATCTTATTTCAATAAATACTACTTAAGACAAGTCCGTATTTTCAATCCCTAAGAAACACAAAATATCTGAAAATGGATCAGGATGGAAAGGAGAGTTCAGGAAAAAATGCAACAGGTTTGTGAATATTTTTCGTATCCTCAAGTACTAAAATCCCTTCCCTTTCCAGAACCCGCGTTTGCTGGGGGAGCGCTGCGTGACCTTGTGGGGCTGACAGTTACAATGAAAATATCCGTTAAACACTAGTCGCAAAACAATCACAATTACTCAAAAAAATGCTTATCTAACATATGACAATATTTATATCTTTGGATTCGTCTTTTTACGCTTGTCATGATAGACTGAAAAATATGTATAGTCCCATTTGAAAAAACAAAGTTACCTCAAATATCTCGTAAAATACAAGTGATAAAGAGAAATCAATACACATATCAATTAGCCCCATTCCCTCATTCACTTCTGTGAAAACTCCATTGCAATATCTTCAACCGTTCAAAAGTTACAGGAGGTGCTAAAGTTACGTGACTCACCCTGTATTATATACATATACATATATATATATATATAATATATATATATATATATATCATTATATAAAATATAACGTATGCCATTCCCTTTTTACTTTCCCGTATACGTACATATACACGGAGTGATATTTGTAGTATAGGAAAAGTTATGTAATGCTACCCGAAAAATTGCCAATTTTCGGCAGAAAAAAATTAATTGCCGGGCCGTGAAAACGAGTAAGTGGATAAAACTAGTTGCTAAATTAAGAAAAAAATCTTCTAACACGTGGTGTAGCCAGAAACCCTGTTTTCTAGGTCCTTGATACCGAAAAACCAATTGAAAGGAAAACGTCCTTCTGTCCGTCTGTGAACACTGCTAGCGCTTAAACCATACGTACGATTTTTTCCAAAATCGTACGATATTTCCCGATATTCGATCTAATTCTAGACGAAGCTTTGATATTTTGAAAAGATTCTTCCAAATTTGGGGGTACTTTACATGTAGCCCCCAGGGATTTTAAAAATTTTTTCAAAAACGGCTCCAAATTTTTTCTTTATATATCTTGTAAGAATAGAGTAAAATACACTTATGAACATGGCATAGATCCGATTTTTGCGGATAACTCTGAATTTTAGAAAATTGCAAAATTTTAAAATTTTTACGGCGTTTCTCTGGAACTTCAAAATTGAAGAGAGAGATTTTTCCTTCAAATAAATATTTTTCTTTCTCCGTATTTAAGGTCATTTACATTTTTTTGAAAATTGTAGTATTTTTCGTGCCAAATGTGCAATTTTAAAAAATTACAAAAACTAGATTTTCTCAAAAACGGCTCCAAATTTTTTCTTTAAACTTTTGGTAGGGATAGTGGTAAATTTACTCTATCAGATGACATAAAACCATATTGCTCTATAAGTTGTTTTTTCAAAATTACAAAAATGTAAATGTTTTTACTTGTCTCTCACGTCGTTAATATTTACATTATCAGCGATTTTTCACATTATTATATTTACGAGTATATATGCTTTAAATAATGTCAAGTAATTTTTCTCGAAAACACAATCTTTTTCTGTGAAAAGTAGTTCAAATTTCGGCATTTTCAGAAACGCTCACACGCCATTTTCTCATATATAGCTGCAAATTTTTTCTTGAAAATTTTGTAACGGATGGTGATAATTACACTCTTTAATATGACGTAAAGTTTATTTTAAATATGCACATTACCCCCAATTTGTACAGATTATTATATTTGTGCGTGTAAGTTCTTCAAATAACTTCAAATAAAGTATTTTGAAAACTCAACATTTTCTGTGAAAATGAGCTTCAAATTTCGCATTTTTAGTAGCGCTAAATCGCAATTTTCTCTTAAACGGCACACAATTTTTAAAAGAAAATTGGCATAAGGACTAGGTTTTTGTGTTCTTTAATATTTTAAAATTAATATTTCCATTCTACCAATAGGAAACCATTCTACCAATAGAAATACCATATTTCCATTCGACCTATAAAAAAATTAAGAAAATGACAAAACAATGTACTTTTGGTGGTGATAGATTGTAGCTTGCAGGAAAGAGTATGTGGCAATTTCGAATACCTGGCGAAGACCCAAGTAAATAGAAAACTAATACGGGAAAGCCTGTGCCATTCTGCAGCACCACTAGTTTATATTGCTTAATTGCGTTCGTACAAATTTGAAAACACGCTAGAAATATCACTCGCGAATTTTATAATTTTTGAGAAGAAAATTTATTTTTGGTAATTTTTACCTTTATATCTTATTTTCTAGTAGGTATTAATGACTAAGTTACAGGAATACAAAAATAATCAATAATGTACACGTACATAAAAGGTGTTTTGAAAGTGATAAAATTTGAAGAAAATCATTAATCAAAAGTAAATCGTTTCATTCTCAGGAATATACTGCCATTACAATAAACAGTAGACAATGTTCATGACTTTGCACTGGTACCGAAGCAATGGTCAAGTACTCGGCTTCTGTAAACCAACTGGTCCCTTTTTTGTCTTCTCATCTTTCACTTATTGTACATTTGGGGATCTTTGTCCTATTTTTATTCTTAGAATCTTCTTTTTCTTAATTTTTCTTTAGTACAGCATTTCAGTAGCCATTTCGCCTCCAATCACATTTCACAAGGAATTTTTGGGTTGCTTTTTCAGGAAACGCGATATTAGTTGTCCACAATCTCCTCACTCAAGCGACCCATTTTCTGTTGCAGAACCAAAGCCTCGTTTTATTACCGCTACATAAACACCTGAGTGGCCCGCTCCAGGAAAAGCCGCGTTGCCCCACAAGCTATTTCCTCCGCCGGGCTGACCCGCCTTCGCCCCACAATCGTCCTGGGCCTCTGGGGGCGCCCCGGCGCACAGACTCCGCCGCGCCCGCCGCCACCTTTGCGCTCTCATCTCGCCCCGCCCCTCCCCCCGCCCCCGCGCGCCCTCCATCGATATCCCCGCGGTATCGGGCGGTCGTAAACCCTGTGACGCCCCGCCCCGCCCCGCTCCACGTCGCCCTTCGCCTGTTACGAGCTGTAACCCAGAACGCGCCCGCGCGCCCCCTCGCGAAAAGCTGTCTCGCGCTGTGCTATAGAAAGCGCCCCGTCGGGGAAGCCCCATCAATACCCCGCCAATCTGCCTGGCGCGCCCCGCTCGCTCTCTCTCTCTCTCTCTGGCGGCTGTGGCGGCGGCGGCTCTTAGGGCGGGAGAAGTTTTGATCCGGGCGTCTGCGAGCCCGTTCATGGCCCCCGCAGGCATTAAGCGGGCGTTATTGTCGGGCGTTGATTAGCATAAAGTAATCAACAGAGGTTCCGCGGACGCCCTGTTTCTTGCGATCTGGCCTCGCGCCGGGAGGAAGCTGCCCTGAGGGCTGGGCACTCTTCTTGCAAGCCCTTTCGTTCTCTGGGCAGCGGAATTCCGATGATTGTAGAGGCATTTACTGGAAATAAGGCTATGTAATGCTTTGAAAGGAATATGTCGAGACGAAGCAGTGCACGGAAGCTATTTCACTAAAAAAGATTTTGTAATGTTTACTCAATCTTATTTTAATTTTTAATTTTTATTAACCTATACACGATTTTTTAACAATGTGAATAATCTTTTTAGAGTTATGTATTTGAAAACCTGAAGATAACAACCAACAGTTGTCGAAACGTTGTAAACAAGTTTTATAATAAAATGCATTTCAACTAATGCATTGTTTTTAATAACTAAAATTTCTATCTTTAAAAATAGGACAAATCCTGGAATATTTCACGAATACTTTATTTTTAGAAATCCAACGATGTTCAAAGACGGCCCAAGGAAATGCGTTTTCTCTACGACTTCTTCGGAATGTTTACATTTCTGCACGTTATCGGATACAGTAATGATGTCGATTCTACAAGCCGTGCGAGAATATTATACTCGCATGGCTGTCGACCCATCACATTCGTCTTGGTTCATTATACCACCACAGAGGGTTCTCGCAGTCGCCTACACAGGCGCTGCGTGCTCTGCCGCGGCTGGTCGCAACTGTCGTAAGACAGGTGAGCCACAAAACAGTATGTGATTTGGTGTTAAGGTGCCCATTGAATATTTTTAAAATATCAGTTTCAAAGTCGTAGAGAAAGTATAGTCTTCTACTTTCGTAGAATGGCTATTATTCACTCGTAGAAATTCTGACTGTTCACGAGTCGTAAACATCAACTCGTGAATAATAGCTATCATTCTACGCTCGTTGAAGAAACTACTATTAAGAGGCTGAACTTAAAGCAACCCACTATTCGCAGTTAAGTTCTAATAAAAACGTGATCAATCTTATGCAACAGCATGCAACCTCGCTGCCAGCCCCAAGTATGGCGCTCTCGCCACCATCTGCTGTCCACTCGGAGTCCACATGCCTCCGCCCCCCCCCCACAGCGTTCCGCCACCCGGCCGCCCCCCCCCTCGCCTCGCGCCGCGCCCGCCTGCAGCTCATTCGTCTCTTGGTCGCTGCAAAGGGCGGACAGGATTTTTGCTCTTTGTTTCTTTCTCCTTAGTTACTTTTCTTTCTCTGTCTCCTTAGTAACGACGTGTTGATCGCAAGGTACAGCAACATGGACAAGTAAACACGACTTTTTCTCCAAATCCCGGATATCTATATCAGGTTTGTTTGCCGCTATCGTGCGATCAATTTGAATTTGTTGGTCGTACAATATCGTTCACAATCCAACAGACGTCACCGGTTTTGGTGAGTGTTCGTACCACTTGGGGCATGTGTTCGGAACTTCGAGGGCGGTACAGATCTGCCAGTGGAAGTAACTACACACCCTGTCATGTCTTTTCGGGTATTCGGTCTTTGCTAGGATTGGACAAGCTTAGACAATACGATCAATGGTCTCTACTTGCTCCTGGCAAATTATTATTATTATTATTATTATTATTATTATTATTATTATTATTTTTATTATTATTCCATTACATCACGACTAAAGATGTTATGAGTCGGCTAAATATAAAATCTACTCCAGGTTGCAACCAGCTGCCTAAGGAGCAAATCCGGTAACTGTCGGTGCTTCTACAAAACTTTGCGCAAAATGTGGGCTGTTCCAAATTAAGCAATTTCTTGCACTTCCCAGTCTTTTGAATTACCTGGGAGTTTAGACAAGTTCTTACACAAATTTTGCGGAACAAATCCCAGAGCTCCGATAACTATCGGGACGACCTGTGCTTTTACGCCCCACATTCGGCTGATCTCGATTTCCAAACTCTTGTATTTAAGACGTTTCTCTGCCTCCTTGGTAACGACGTTTTGATCGCAAGGTACAGCAACATCGACAAGTAAACACGATTTGTTCTCCAAATCCCGGATGACTATATCCGGTTTGTTTGCCGCTATCGTGCGATCAGTTTGAATTTGTTGGTCGTACAATATCGTACACAATCCAACAGACGTCACCGGTTTCGGTGAATGTTCGTACCACTTGGGGCATGTGTTCGGAACATCGAGGGCGGTACAGATCTGCCAGTGGAGGTAACTACACACCCTGTCGTGTCTTTTCAAGTATTCGGTCTTTGCTAGGATTGGACAAGCTTAGACAATACGATCAATGGTTTCTACTTGCTCCTGGAAAATTATTATTATTATTATTATTATTATTATTATTATTATTATTATTGTTTGTTATCATTTTTAGCTTCTTTTGTTAATTTCGTAGTCGATAGTGACACTGAGAAATGTTTGATGTTAGAGAATTCAGTTAGCTGTAAATGCGGTAATGATAATGAGACATGACACTCGAAAATATAGGACGCACACGACCACCCTTCAGTGTACATCGCCCTCTAGATTCCACGCGGTCCTACAGTGCGGAGTTAATGGCGGGTCCACTTTTCAAACAGCGCTTTGTTTACGAGCATTCACATGCCCGTTGCCATTTCTTCCGCTCCCACACCACGTCCTCTGCCGTACGTCTTCAGCCCGAGCACTGCTCCGCCGCCCTCGTCTCTCCTCCCTCGCAACCCGGGCCACCATTACTATGGCCTTTTTCACCCTGCCACTAATACAAACGCCACACCTGGCACCTCCACATATGCAACTGGCTACTCCACCTCGCCAGACCTGGTCTTCCTCACCGTTGGCACAACCTTCGCTGAAGACGTCACCGTCAGCCACAGTCACCATGATTCACCGTTGCCGTCAGTCAGCCACAGTCACCGTCGTCCACCGCCACCGTCAGTCACCATCACCGTCAGTCACCGTCACAGTGTCACCGTCAGTCACCATCACTCTCAGTCACCATCACCGTCAGTCACCATCACGGTCAGTCACCATCACCGTCAGTCGCCATTATCGTCACTCACCATCACCGTCGGTCACCATCACCGTCAGCCACATCACCGTCAGTCGCCATCACCGTCAGTCACCATTACCGTCAGCCATCACCGTCAGTCACCATCACCGTCAGCCATCACCGTCAGTCACCATCACCGTCAGTCACCATCGCCGTCAGCCACCATCACTGTCAGTCACCGTCACCGTCAGTAAACATCACCGTCAGTCACCATCACCGTCAGTAAACATCACCGTCAGTTACCATCACTATCAGTCACTATCACCTTCAGTCACCATCACCGACAGTCACCATCACCGTCAGTCACCATCACCGTCAGCCACCGTCACTGTCTGTCACCATCAGTCTGTCACCATCACAGCCTGTCACCATCACAGTCTGTCACCATCACCGTTCCCCTTCCCTGCGTCGTGCCTCCCGTACTGCAGTCGCCAGCCATTTCCCGCTGCCTGCAGCTGCAGCGCCAACACGAGTGCCCCTCCCCTTCGTTTCCGCCGTGTAACACGGCAGAGACAGAACGCGTCCGTTGTAGCTTGTTAAGACTCGAAATTAACGGTCAACATGTGGTCAACATATTTTCGTCGCGTTTCGCAGGGCGCGCGTCGGACGCAACGACTCGTTTTTACGTGCGCCGCGGGGGGCGCCACCGGTGTCAGCCCTAACTTCGTTACCGCCGCATACTTCCGCACTTCCGCCCTCACTCGGGCCATTTCCAACACTTCGTGGAGTTGAAATGCTCGCGTGAAAGTAGATATGCTGCGCGCAATATTGTGATCCCAGCGAAGTTATAATGGTTAATATCTTCATTCAAAAATGTCTAAAAAATGATGCTTACTGCAGAATTTAGAAACATTATACCTTGTAACATCGTGTAATTAGTACACAGTTGCGTAATGTAATTTGCTCTCAATTGAATCAGCTGTATGGCACGTGCCTGTTCTGCCTTAACAATAGCTGCAAGGATTCGACTGTTTAAAAAATCTTCAACAACACATCACTGTGACGCAGGTAGCAAACACCTCATAATAATATTTTGTTTTCATCCTATCCATTTTCTTTACAACTCATCCTCTTCGATTAATTTCAATTCGATTTGATTTTTAATTTAGATCTAAAAGAGCACTTTGGGAATTTTTGTATGATAAATTTTGAAATTGAATGAAATATTTTTTTAAACTTTTGTCAAACATAATCATTTTCAAGCAGAATTTACATTACCAAGGAGAATCATGGGACAGGACGTCGACTTATACATCTCTGAAGTCATTTCGCTGGGTTGGGACAATGCATAATTTAATAGTGTTTAAGGGTAATTTTCAACAAGCAAACGTCATTCGTCAGCATTGGTTGTGGTTGTGACAAGGATGGGGTTTTGTTTTTTTGTCTTAAGTCTTTTGGTTTAAGTGAAGGCTAAAGAACTTTCTACAACAGTAGTGATTGTTGTATACTGGACACGGAGTAGAATGATTTTTCTACTCTGATGAAGTAGTGTAAATAGATAGCCTCATCTCTGTGTAAAATAAATAACTAGTAATGTTTCATTGAATGCACAAAAAAGTCTTTCAAGCTCAAAAATATATACTAAAGTAATTTGCATCCTGATTGCGTCCTAGAGATTCCAATAGCATTCCAATAACAATGTAATGGTACGAGTCATAACACAATATTATACCATGCTCCACATGATATCCTTTAAATGGTATATCTAATTTGCATCCTGTTGGCACCAGTGAAGTGACCATAGAGTTTGAATAGCATGATAATGTCACGCAAATGGGAAAGACATGAGCAGGGAGTAAATACTCGTAAGTTTAAGAGAATTGTAGATAACGTATTTCTTGTGCTATGCAAATCCTAAAAATATCCGGATCTAGGCTACTGCAACGCAAAAGTTAGACATCTGTTGAGAAAACCCAGAAAAATCTTCATTAATAGACACCGTAGTGAAAATCATATGATAATTTTCGAATTTGTTCAGGAGAAATAGAGCGGGAAAAGAAAGTTGCACAGAACTGATTTTAATTTAATTCTAGACGGAGAGGGAAATAATTGATCGGAGTTTTACACGTACTGAAACGGAACTGTTTTTTTATCTCACAAATTTTAATAATACCAATATTAATACACTTATGCCCTACTTTGCCCCACGCTGGCTATGCT
>JAHLJT010003656.1:129865697-129904144 GCA_031308135.1 Acheta domesticus | reverse complement strand
GAAGCGGCGAAATGCGCCCTGTAGAAGCAAAAGTTCATGCGATTCGTGAGATGTTTTCTCGGTATCAGCGAATACTACCGGAATTTATTCCCAGATTCGGTGAGATTTCAGCTCCATTATCGGATTTGTTACGGGGGAAGGAATGCCAGGGGACGGTAAATGGAATCTTGTTATGCGAAAGAGCATTTAATATGTTGCATGAAGCTTTATGCTGCGAACGCGTTGTTAAGAGCACCCAATTTGCGAAACAGTTTTTCAATACCATGTGATGCAAGTCAGGGAGGAATAGGTGTTGTTTAGCTCAGGACCAGGCGAGAACGGCGATGAAATACGATGGGGTACGGTGGAAGCCGAGTGTACAGCAATAATTGCGATTTGCAGAAATTGCCTGGCCGCGTGCATCATATACGATCACGTCCAGAGCTGTTGATTTTTGCTTGTGAATCATATACAATCACAACTCCATTGAAATCAAGTGGGTGACTTATTCTGATGGCCAAATGTAAAAGATTTTTGTCCTTGGTGACTGTTGGCACACCTGAGTCGCCGGAAATAATAATTTTGAACACCTACGCGCATTGCCTGCCACTAATTGAGATTGGTCTTGGCCAGAATCAAAAGTTCACGAAATATCCCTGACAGTGAAAGTGATAAAAATATGCATATTATTTCTCTTTGTTGTCGCGCCACCTGTCGGTCGGCCGCCGCTATGAAGCAAAGCCAATCCTGGATAATCAGTCGTCATTGCAAGTTTCTCAATAGTTTGCGTTCTTTCTCGGAGTTCGAGGTATCTCCTATGATGGATCTTCACCTGCTTCGGTCATTTTTTTAGATTTTTTGGAGAAAATCACGGACAGAGTGTTCGTCTTCAACAGAAAAAAGTTTCTATTTTGCGCCAGTGAAGATGTGTCTGGAAAGTTGTTATCAGTGCTCACTGTGAGCTTGTGCCGTCAACTGTTTATCGTGCCAGAGAGGGGGAAGCAAGGTGATATGTCAAGAAAAGTTTCGTGATTAATACTATACAGGAATAAGACAACGGTAGTTTATACTCTAATCAGGGGTCCTCAAACTTTTTAAACGGGGGCCAGTTCACGTCCCTCAGGCCGTCGAAAGGCCGGATTATATAGTCCGATTTTTCTAACTCTGCTCTCAAGCCCCTTTGGCCGATCACACGGCATTTCGCGTCTTTCTGGTCCTGCAGCTAGATGTCGCATGGTCGCAAGCACTGCTCGATACATTCGCGATCATGCGATATCTAGCGGCATGATGAGAAAGACTCGAGGTACCATGACATATATCATGAAGACAGGCCTGATAGGCAGAGTTCAGGCAATGACAGCCTAGCGATAACATACAGTCATAACGCGAGCAGATCACAAAACTTCCTGAGATAGCGCTGGCGAAATGTACAGTGGTAAAGAGGATAACGCAAATCATCGATATTGCTTATTAAAAACAATTTTGAAAAAAACACAGATGTTTTGCAACAAAATATCGTTGTGAAGAAAACATCGAAAGCAATATATCGATGTTTCTGGTGGAAAACATCGTTGTTTTAAAACCATCGATTTTTGCCATCCCTACACCGTAGCACACATAATAAAAAAATGTGGGATTTAAGAAAAGAAAATTCTTTAAACCATAAAAACCCGTCGGCCGCATGTGGCCCGCGGGCCGTAGCCCTCGCACACTGCCGGTCGTCCGCCGTGGGGTCTGCGCCGTGGCGCAGCAGCAGCTCGCAGGCGCCCGCCGCCCCGCGCGCCGCCGCCCAGTGCAGCGGCGACCAGCCGTCCCCGCTGCGGCGGCGCGCGCGTCCGCCCCCGCGCCCAGCAGCAGCGACACCACCTCCTCGTAGCACCTGCGCCCCGCCCCGCCCCGCCCACGCCCCGCCCTCACTCCCCGCACGGCAGCTCTCGTCCGCGTGCGGGGGCAACATCTCGGTTCATTCATTGATTAAATTCGTGTTTCCGGGCGCCTCAACTACTTAGGTCATTAGTCCCGTAATGTAGTGCGTGTTTTCTCGGGGTGGCGATGATCTTTTCCCCGCTGGATGGCGAATCTGGCGCCGACCTACCGTCGACTAGCGGTTTTTTCCGGTATCACCTATCAATCAATCAATCGGGTTTTCCCTCAACCAAGTATCTCCCACCAGCGGGGCACTGCCCCAGCCCAGACAAGCTCTAAGCTCCCGACCGGTCTCCCGGCATGAGTGGTAGTGTAGTGCATGTTAGTGTAATTGTGTGTGTAAGAGGAGAGGATAAAACAGGAAGAGGAAGGGAAGATCGCGCGCGGTCCGTGGCCCGTTTGTTAGGGCACTGCTCCGGCATTCGCCTGGTGTTGTTCGGAGAAACCACGGAAACTACCGATCAGAGCACCGACCGCTAGAATTCTCCTCCGAACAGCGACTTATTCGACCTAGCTGAAAAGCTAGTGTCGAAAATCCTGCCGCTGAGGACCTCCCGGTCAGAGGGACTGCAGTGACATCAGGTTGATGCACTGAACCATCTCTCCAGGTCACATCTCGGGTGGAGAGATGCAGACGACCACGCGACCCTCACTTTCACGCGGCACTCGCGTCATTAGCGTCAAGGAGGAGGCAGTGAGTAGACGACGCTAAGCTCGTGGTTGTTCGGTTCACCAGTTGGGCCCATGGGGCGTCGACCTTTGGGCAGGATCGGGTGAAGGAGATTCTTCGGAATGCTCTGGAATCCATTTGTAGAAGTCGACGAGATTCCGAACTTCCGGTCAGGTTGCCCAGGTTCTGGCGATACTCATGTTCTGGCAATCGTTAGCCTAAAGTGTAAGCAGTCGGAGATGGGATGAGAGCCCCGAGCCCCCAGTTGGGCTCTTGGCTTCGCCGTGGCAGTGGCCCGAAACCCTAGAGGAGGGACTTCTTCCGGGTGCAAGTGAGTGGCGTTGCTGAGACTCCGTACTAGCCCGGATAGCTGGTAGCCCAGATCTAGCAGGGTGGCCCATTACTTATATAGGGAGGCATTATATAGGGAGGTTGTCGAGAGGGCAAACTGGGTACCTGCTGGATCCGCTCCCAGACTGTCGGCGTATTTGTGCGTAGGGTATAAGGAGAAGGGACCAATCTTGGGGACTTGCTTTCCCTGGTAAAACAAGAGTTTGTATGCGGGTAGTAGCCTACACGGGGTCATTACTGTACGCGATCTTTCCTCCCTCTTCTTGTTCCCATCCTCTCCCCTTACAATACTTACACTTAGAGTATGAACCAGTTTTGTTCGTACATCATATTTTGGAAATAAAATGACATCCATAACACACTTCGAATGAATATTGGTAGAATTCTCCATGTTAATAAATTTTATATAATTAACGAGGTTAATCATTAAATTAAAACATGCCAATTAGATAAAATAAACAATTACATTTCAATAAACAAAAACGTGTCATTTTTCTCCCAGCCATTATTGTTCGTACACGAATAACTCGTTAAAAATCACTGGTAATACACTCAAGAAAATAGTTATAAAACAACCGAGATGTAAAATTTCTAGAGTCCCCTTTTACCTTGATAACGGCTTGGCACCTTCGCTGCATTGAATTAAGCAGACTCCTGCAAACTTCCGGACTATTTTGTGCCACTCTTCTTAACCAAGTTTCTTCAATTCTTCCTTTGACGAAATATTATGTTTTCTTATTTTGATTTCAATAAGGCCCACAGATGTTCGATTGCATTCAAATCAGGTTATTGTGAAGGAGTGTGCAATTGTTCTGGCACGTTCCAAATAAGCCATTTCTTGTTAATTACTGCCGTATGTTTGCTGTCGTGTTGACAGACATAAACAGATGGATTTACAATTTTCTTACACTTTGTTTGACATAGTTCTTAATATATTATTATTGCAAACTGACTTGTCCATTATGCCATCAATAAAATGTAGATTTCCAACGCCTTTCGATGTCATACAGCCCCAAAGCATGATTGAGCCCCCTCCATGTTTTACAGTTGCCAGGCTTAGCCACATGATTGAACAGTTTGGCTTTTCTCCATGCCCTACAGACACCATCAGATCCAAAAAGATTACTTTTGATCTCACGAGCCCAAAGAAGGGAATTCCAGAATTCCTGATCTTTCTTCATATTCTCTTTTCCAAACAAAAAAATAAGTCTCAGAAAGTGGTTCTTCGTACTCACAAATGGCCTCTTTCGAGCAATTTTTCCATGGTGTCCTAGGCTATTAAGCGTTCGGCGGAGGATGGAATGACTTACATGTACTCACCTGTACTTCGTTTCACCAAAATACGCAATTTTGGTACACTTATTTAGGGTTTGCTTTAATTTCTCCAACAAGGCGCACTTCCCTAGGGTCCAAGTCTTTCTTCTTATTTGAAAGTAAATTCCTCGTTGGGCCATTGTATTTAAATTTTTTTAACAATATATTTCACAGTTGAATGACTTTTTTTACTATTTGTCCTATCTTCCGTAAAGAATTGCCTTTCAGGACAAGGTTAATAATGATGATCTTTCACACCAGAACTGAATTCTTTCCGTTTACCCATGTTCTAAGCAGTTGAAACGTCAAGTACTCAAGGTCATTTGATCACAGAGTTTAGGACAGACTGCTGACACACCGTTACTAACTGAATATTAATTTGAAAATGGCCCTTTTATACTTAGGTTCAAACTACGTAACTCAATCGCACGAACAGAAATGGTGCATCATTTAGCGGTCTACTTAGTTGTACATTTCTATGCCTGATACAGCAAAAAATAATACCACTTTAAAGCATTCATTGCCTTTCTCGTACATCCAGAAAGCATATCTAATATTTTTTTAAATGAAACAATTCCAAAGAATAAAAATTAGTATATATTTAAAAGATATCTGCTGTACGAACAAAAATGGTACATACTGTATTCATTTATTCATATCACCCGTAGCGTTGTTATCCCTTTTAGGCGAAATCGAGTACATAAACCTTTCTCATCTTCAAAATATTCGGACCATTCCTGTATCCACCTCGGTGTATGAGACGGCTTCTCAAAGTTCTCGATTTCACCAGTGCCGCAGCAATCAAACTCTCCACAATACGCTCGCTATATGGACTGTTTTGTGCCGTAAACATAACTTAAAATGTATGTGCTCCTGAGAGGTGTGCTTAAATTTAAGTGGAACTTATCGTTTAAGTTCGTAAGTAAGGGGTGAGAATAGGACAAGGGAAAAGGAAGGAAAGATCACGCGCGGTTCGTGGCCCATCTGGTAGGGTCCGGCATTCGCCTTGTGTGATCGAAGAAACCACGGAAAACTATCGATCAGAGCAGCCCGGCTCTAGAATTCTCCTCCGGGCAGCGACCGAATTCCATGTAGCTGAGAAGCTATGTCGAAAATATTGCTGCCGTTGGCACCCGAACCTAAGACCTTCCAGCACTGGAGTGATATTAGTTGATGCCCTGAACCACCTCTCCCGGTGGACATTGGACATTTAGCATGTCCAGCATGCCTTAAAGCTGATATACACTACACTTTTCGTGTAGCTTCTTCGTGTAGTCCAGACTCTACGCTTTCTACATGAGAAAATTATGAACACGTTCGTAATTTTTCCTATATAGAAAGCATACAGTTTGACTCCAGCGCCTGTAGCGGCAGAATCGTTCACTAACGCTAATCGGCCATGTCGATTTTGTGGTTAGGTACGTCAAGGTGAGATTGTATGAAGTGATATATTGTGATAACCTCTTTCCTTATCCCTGCCTTCCAATTTTTATTCTCTATGCTCCTCATGGTTAATTAATCCAGATCACAGCCGGAACGCACGCACAGAAGTACCATCACTGAAAGTACTCGGACGGCGCATTTCAGTGGTTTCCCGGTAGCCCCCCCTAGCGGTGGCTTGTGGCGATTCATGCAGAAAGCGTAAAGTCTGGTATAGACCGTGTATGCGCTACATTTTGGCTTTTATACGTTCAGTTTGGGATATTGACGTTTCTATACAGAAACAGTACGAGACTACATGAAAACTGTACCGTGTATATCGGCCTTGAAACAGTGTTCTTGAATACTTAATCAAAAAGATAATTTCCTGTAATATGAGAGAGTTTAATATTTCAAATGTTGACTTTCTCTTCGTTAGTGAGCAAAACCGTAAATATTCGAAGTTTAACTAAATAATCGGGTGTTTTGACGGAGCACTCGTGTTACGAATGGCCTCGCGAGTGACGGAAATAGTATAACAGAAGCTTCAAATTTGTTTTGTAATTATTTATTGTTTCTTTCCACAGTGTATTAAATTGCATTATAGGCACGAGTAAATAAGAAAAGTATATTAATGATATTAATAAAGAAAGAAAACTTCATAATGAGAGTGTTGGATGGAGTGCAACACGCGAGTACTCGTTTCACGAATGGCCGCGCGAGTGATGGAATGTTAAAAGTAACCGCTTTGGGGAGGGGGTCACCTTTCGAGTGCGGAGAGCAGCGGCGTCCATCCGTTGCAGTCACGCGTGTTGGGGCGGGCGCCGTGCTGGAGCAGCAGCGCCACCGTCGGCGCGAAGCCCCTGGCGGCGGCGGCGTGCAGCGGCGTCTGCGCGTCGTCGTTGGCGCCGTTGGCGTCGGCGCCGCAGCGCAGCAGCTCGCCGGCCACGTCGGCGGCGCCGCGCGACGCCGCCGCCCACAGCGCCGACTGCCCCGACTCGTCCTTGGCGTGCACGTCCGCCCCGTGCTCCAGCAGCAGCGACACCAGCGCCACGCCGCCGCCCACGGCCCTGCCGGGCACATGCGGAACTACCACCTCCGCTGCGCCTTGTTCTACCCGGGGTGGGCACCTATGGCTCTCGGACTTTATCCTCACCTCTCCCCCCAACTACGAACAAGGACGTCGCCGAGCAGGTAACCGGATTCGATGGTGTAACGGTTAACGTATCGGACTGTCATACCCAAGTTCGCGGGTTTAAACCCGCGTTTGAACCCGATCGAAGCCGTGGATTTTTAAGGGCGAAAAGATCCTTCGTACGGAGGAGAAGTAAAGCCGGCTGTCCCATGTTAGTAGATTTACTTGCATGTAAAAGATCAAGTCTAAATGACGCCTCTCAGCTAAATTCAAATCTGTTTCGTCGCCCGAGATAATACCTTCTTTCTCCGTTAGTTGGTGAAAGGAGCGTAGAGAAATTTGCGTGGTCAGACGGAAGAGCGGGCCTTATGTCCCGAGTCTCGCCACATAAAATAAGGCATTAACTAACTAACCGGCCGTTACCCAGTTTACCCTCTCGGCAACCTGCCCTTTCGATGCCTGGGTGGGGCCGGCCTGCCAACTCTGGGTACTAGCTGTCCAGGCTAGTACCGGAGTCAATATCATCTGTATGGTAGCTCGCCACTCACGTGCGCCGGGACACCAACGTCCCTCCTCTTTGCCCAGAGTATCGGGCCACTGCCACGACGAAGCCAAGAGCCCAACTGGGGCCCTGCGGGGCAAAGCGCGTGGCCTCGTTTGTCCTTGGCGTTGGCACAGAGGGCCTTGCATTCTTTTATTATTATTATTATTATTATTATTATTATTATTATTATTATTATTATTATTATTTATTCTCCTTGATCGGCAGTTGTTGCCTTACAAACGTTTTAAAACAATTTTTACAATAATGCTTATACATAACTTTTCGAGGGTCTCCCAAGGTGGGACCTCTTGTTAACTGCTTGTTAATCTAACACTATAAATATAAACAACAGTAAATGTATACAACAATGAATATACAGTAGAGTTTCTATTCTTAATGTGAGAAGAAATGGTCTGTAGTAATAATTAGACTGTTATGATTGATTGCAAATTAATGGAGCATGAAGGAGATCTTTGCTATGTCGAGTCTTAATTCTGTGAAAAGGATTTGAAGTTTTGCCAAGATTTTTATATATTGTTGTAGCGGGGCAGGCGGGTAGGATGAAAAGAATCTTAAGGATAATTTGGAAATCCATTTTTTTAAGGGTTCAAGAGAAAGTTCGGTTAGAATTTGATTGTTTCCGTATGTACCATGGAGCTTTTAGTGCACTGCGTAGAAATTTATTTTGTATAACTTCCAGTTTATGTAATGTGGATTTTGGTGCACCTCCCCATATCCGTCAAGCATATGTTAGAGAGAATCTGATTATGTATTTAAAAATGCATATTGCAGTTTCAATACTGATGTTTGATTTTTTGTTGACAAATGGGTACATTTCAAAGTCTTCATAAATGTTTGATTGCTGTTGAATTGGCCTTGCGTTCTGCTGGTTTCAGATCAAAGGAGCCCGCACGTGTGGTGGTGTCTAGTGCGGGGTCGATATACGTCCCATCGAGATGTAAAATGTAACCAGCTCTACGGCTGGATAAAATCGTAAAAAAGAAAAAAAAAAACAGGGAAGTGGTACCAAAACCACATTGCAAATATAGGGTAAGAAGGAGATGCTGGCTAAAATGGGTCTGGGGTAAAATTAAGAGAAAATGCTGATATTCTTAGGAAAATAGGACGAGAATATATGATAGTTTTGTTGGTACTATTTTGAGATGGAGGGGGGCAGAAATTTGGGAGATGGAAGGAAAGAAGGAAACTCGAAGCAATCCATGAAAGAATTATAAGATGAATCCTAGGAGCGAATATTGCACATCCGGAGGGAATGGGAAATGAATTATTAAAGCAAGTTTGTTACAATGAGATAAGAACAAAGAGGCTGAGAAATCTGATTGGGAAAGGCAAAGTTTTTGGAATCACAAAGTTTATTCATTGGAAAAAGCGACAAGGCAAGAAGGAAACATGAGGACAAGGGAATGATTAAGTAAGGAATTGCTTCAAAGGGACAAGGATCCGTTTATTACACGAAAATCTCGAAAATATAAAAATCTCCAATATAGTTTCCATTAAAGAAGGAAACATTTTAAAAGGTTCTCTGAAGACGATATTTACTCAAACTTATTGTAACTTGCGACAGCGAATGCTGTCTCTTATAACATTGAGAATCTTGTCCACAACGATGTGAGACAATATTTCTCAGATTTTTCTTTAGCATACGCCAGTATTACTGTTTTCATTCACCTGATTTACATTTTTGGCATTGACGCCAATATTTGAAATCTTCATATTCCTTCTCATACCGTAATTTCGTTTTGTTGGTAACAAATCGAAATTAGTACTATTCGCTGTCTCCACAAGATCTTCTCGAGTATCCATCTTATATTTTGTGGAAAATTTATCTTTTAATGGTGTCAAACAAAGCCACCACGAATTAAACAATCGAATCGAAATGTCTCGCCAAGACCTTGGACTCGCATTCAGACTCGCATCTGATTCGATACACAAGGGGGCGTCGCATTCCTACCTAAGCAAAGGCAAGAACACTTTTTATTTATATTATTTTTCTTATAAGAAGATGGTATTACGAAAAGTATTGAACGACATACGGTCGATAACATACACAACAGACTTGGTTGGTGTATCGGTCTAATGACGTTGAACCCTTAAGTGGACGTGTTGGCGCACAGCGTGCGCCATCGGCGGATATTGTTGCGCCATTTCCGATAGATGAGTCGACATTCGTTATCACTTCGTGTAACCTTTCATTGTAGTCTTGGATTTCCTTGTGTGAAGTTTCGTTGTCCTCATTCAATTCTGGTTGAATTATTGGTGGATTAGTCATCGACGGACGGTCTGTCGCATACTATTCGCTGCGTGTAGAGTTATGTAAGCACTCTCAAATTATCCTTCTGTTACGAAATTTCCATCTCTCCACGTTGATGGAAAATACCCTTTTTATATGCACTGTACCCAAACTAGTAAATTCAAATCGTATTCTTTTTGAGAAACAATAACTTTTTGTTCCATGGGTGATTTTGAGAGAGAAACCTATCGCATTACAAAACATTTCCTCGAATACGAAGAGGAGGAAGAAGAGGGTTGTAATGAATTGACTGTGCCTTTAATAATTGACTGTGATTATACAAGATGTCGGGGAGGAAACGTCGAAATTTCGAAAATAAGCTCTTAAGACAATTTTAAGCTCATTTTATGAAATAAACTACATGGATATTCCCAATGAATACGCCGCATTAAGCACTCAAAAGTTGGTTTCAAAATATGTTTTCTAGGCAAAAATGGGCATTGTAGAAGCATACAAACACTCCGTAAATGTATAAATTGTTTTTTATTTACCAAAGAAATGAAAATATTTGTTCAGAAAGAAAAATTAACCAAGAAATAGAAAAGCAGTCAAATTGTATAAATTGGGTGCCTTTTTATTTCTGGGTTAATTATTCTTTGTGGTCAAATACATTAATTTCTTTTGTTAAGAATAAACAATTTACATATTTCTGGAGTGTTTCTATGCTTCTGGAATGCAAATTTTTGCCTAGAAAGCATATTTTGAAACCAACTTTTGACTGCTTATTGCGGCGTATCCATTGGGAATATCCATGTAGTTTATTCGACAAAGTGTGCTTAAAATTGTCTTAAGAGCTTGTTTTCGAAGTTTCGACGTTTCCTCCCCGGACACTGTATAATATAATATACTATAATACAATACTACAACGGATGCCGTCCAATAAGAGTAGCTTTGAATACGTCTGGTTACATTATGCTGTATTCCGAAAAGAACTATACTTGGGTTTTTCGTTCTTGGCGCACCAAGGTCACGGACGAAAAATGGAGAGGGAAGGCTTTGTCCAATAGGGAGCTTCCACGTCACTATACTTGGGTTTTTCGTTCTTGAAGCACCAAGGTCACAGACGAAAAATGGAGAGGGAAGGCTTTGTCCAATAGGGAGCTTCCACGTCACTATACTTGGGTTTTTCGTTCTTGAAGCACCAAGGTCACAGACGAAAAATGGAGAGGGAAGGCTTTGTCCAATAGGGAGCTTCCACGTCACTATACTTGGGTGTATCGTTCTTGGCGCACCAAGGTCACGGACGAAAAATGGAGAGGGAAGGCTTTGTCCAATAGGGAGCTTCCACGTCACTATACTTGGGTTTATCTTTCTTGGCGCACCAAGGTCACAGACGAAGAATGGAGAGGGAAGGCTTTCTCGAGCTTGCCAGTGTTGTGACGTGGACGCTCCCTTCCCCCTCCATTCTTCGTCCGTGACCTTGGTGCGCCAAGAACGAAAAGCCCATTCCAAAGCACCTGTGCAGCGGCGTGCGTCCGTCGAGGTCGCGCGCGTTCGGGTCTGCGCCGTGCGCCAGCAGCAGGCGCGCGACGGCGGCGGCGCCCTTGGCGGCGGCCACGTGCAGCGGCGTGCGTCCGCGCTCGTTGCGCGCGTCCAGCTCCGCGCCGCGCGCCGTCAGCAGCGCCGCCACGCGCTCCGCGCCGCGCTGCGCCGCCCAGTGCAGCGCCGTCCACCCGTCGGCCGCGCGCGCGTCCGCCGCGCCGCCCGCCTCCAGCAGCAGCGACACCACCTCCGCCGCGTTGCGCTTCGCCGCCAGGTACACCGCCGTCGACCCCTTCGCCGTCCTGCCCACAGGCGCGCAAGCGCAGGCAGTGTTGCCAAATTAAGGGTTATTTTAGGGGGCAAATTTGTTTGCCAATTTTCTTGGTGGAGATTTCATTGAGTTCTTAAAATGGTCGCGTCCTGCCGCCCGACGCGCGCGGTGGCAGTGTTGCCAGATTAGGGGTTTCCCCCCTAAATTTAGGGGTTATTTTAGGGGGAAAATTTATTTGGGGATTTTCTTGGAGGAAATTTCATTGAGTTCTTAAAATGTTCGCCATCCTGCCGCCGGACGCGCGCGCACGCGGACGCGGAGGCAGGGTTGCCACATTAGGGATTTTCCCCCTAAATTTAGGGGTTATTTTAGGGGGCAAATTTATTTGGGGATTTTCTTGGCGGAGATTTCATTGAATTCTTAAAATGTTCGCCGTCCTGCCGCCCGACGCGCGCGGAGGCAGGGTTGCCAGATTAGGGGTTTTCCCCCTAAATTTAGAGGTTATTTTAGGGGGCAAATTTATTTGGGGATTTTCTTGGCGGGGTTTTCATTGAGTTCTTAAAATGGACATTTTGTGTCATATTGCGAAATGATATAATATTGTGAAATCACACTCGCCAATGATGAGAACTCAACTTGGTTTTAAAATTTTGGGAAGTAAGGGTACACTGGTCGGGTGGGGGGTAAGTAAAAATGCGGACCGACTACCTATTACTATTGTTTCAATTTGACAGACAAGTTAACAGTCAAGTTAACAGTAAAATATAAATATCACATACAATTAATAATATTTTTCGTATTTCTTTCCTTTCTGTACCTCCCCATACATTTTAAAAATGATTTTTTTTTAATTTGGGGATTTTGGGGGTTTGCACAGCGCTATCTAGGGGGAAATGCTTAAGACCATCTGGCGACCCTGCGCGGAGGCACTCAACCCGCCGTTGAAGCCCGGGAGATATACTGCGATTTTCGTAACTTTGTCCCTGACAGGAATCGGATGTTTCGCTACCATCGAATCGGGAGCTTATATTTCGCGACAGTGACGTTTGTATGGTGACGTTCAAGCTCCCAATTAGACGAAACCGTCAACAGCTGATTCCTGTCAGGGACAAAGTTACGAAAATCGCAGTATAGCTCGAGGGTGCTAGACCGGGAGAGATGGCTCAGTGCATCAACCTGATGTCACTGCAGTCCCTCTGACCGGGAGGTCCTCAGGGGCAGGATTTTCCACACTAGCTTCTCAGCTAGGTCGAGTTCAGAGTCGCTGTCTGGAGGAGAATTCTAGCGGCCTGCTGCTCTGATCGGTAGTTTTCCGTGGTTTCTCCGATCAACATCAGGCAAATGCCGGTGCAGTACCCTAACAAATGGGCCACGGACCGCGCGCGATCTTTCCTTCCTCTTCCTTGTCCTCTCCTCTCCTCTTACACACACACTTACACTAACAAGCACTACACTACCACACATGTCGGGAGACCGGTCGGGAGCTTAGAGCTTGTCTCGGCTGGGGCGGTGCCTCGCTGGTGGGAGATACCTGGTTGAGGGGAAACCCCACTAGTCGGCGGTCGGTCGGCGCCAGATCTCGCCATCCAGCGGGGAAAAGATCATCGCCATCTCCCGAGAAAAAAAGTCTCACCACGGTTACGGGACTAATGACCTAAGTAGTTGACGCGTCCGGAAACACTAATCAATCAATCGAGGGTGCTAGTGCTGCCGGGTACAGCTGCAAGTTAGGCTGGCCGACATCCGCACATATAAATTGGCTAATTTATGAGAAATACGAATAAGTCTTACATGTTTTAATATACATACTGTATACATATAAGAAACCGCTAAACAAAGCACGAATTTCGACGCTACCTTTCGTAATATTACGCGCCTGCTTGCGTCTCGCGAACCCACGCAGTTGCCACTTACGTTTGAAGTATCGTTGGCAGCAGTTCTTATTTTAGTTCCTGTAAGAAGATGATACAGGAGAGCGCGCCACGGTAATAGTCTCCACCATGTATGGGAGTTAAAAGGCCCTAGAGGTATTATTTGCGAAGTTTAGCAAACCATCGATACTTCGATGCTCTCCAAATGGTTTTCGAAGTCGGTGAAAAACATCTTCAAAAGCATCGATATTTGAAATATGAGGAAAGATTCCCGAAGTAAATTATCCTGGTTCTAATGTGATACATATTACGTCAATATTAGTTTAATGTATGCTCTGCCTTAAATTTGACTAACAACTCTAATTTTTAATCAATGTTCTATTTAGTATACGTTCAAATTTCAGTTAAACGATATTACCTCGTAAAGAATTTTAAAAATTATCAACACTGAAGAAAGATTGCGAATGGCAAACGATTTCCTGCAGCCTGCGGATCTACAACAGTAACGGTTGTCAACATCTGTTGATTGCGAACAATCCATTCTCGAAATCGATTCTGGAAATTTTATTTATATTATGAGAATATGTTTGAAAACATGGATGCTTCTGGTCTAATATATCGATTTCAAGAAAACATTTAATGCAATACATGGAGGTTATGTTATCGATGTTTCTGCTATAAAATATAGATTTACAAACATCGATTTTTTGCCATCCCTAGACGGAGGCGGTCAGTGAGGCATTGCTCTGTTTGGCTGTTCGGGAGACGACACGTCCCAGCCACAGAGGCCAATGTTTTGGCAGTCGTGCTGAGACCTTCCTCAGGTATTTGCCCCTGAGAAATTTCGCAGCATGGCGGCCGCAAAGTTGGTACCTTGTCTAGAACACGGCGTCCCGCGAATGCTGACTCCGGCCGCGGAAGGCTGCGCTTTGAGTATTTAAGTTTCCCGGACGCGGCAAGTGCACCGACCGATGGTCCAGCCTGTTTTTATCGCGAGAGGTTCTGCTTTCTTCCCTGTGGCCGACCTACCCACCTGACTTCGAGACTTTCCCCTTCCAAGGGACTCCCCCAGCGGACCACCGCCCCACTCGGGCAAAGTCTAAGCTCCCCATCTCCCGGTGGCGTACTCAATGTACGTGTGGGGAGAGGATAGGGCAAGGAAGAGGAATGAGATATCGCGTACGGTTCATGGCCCGTTCGTTAAGATATCGCTTCCGTATTCGCCAAGTACTGGTCTACCGAAAAGAGCAGCCAGCTGCTACGTAGAATTGAACAGGAGCGGCTAAATTTGACGCAGCTATCCAGCTAGTGCCGAGATGCCGCCACCGTCGCACTGAAACCACGTGACTTCCCGGACGACGACCCTGCAGTGACAACGGTAACAATATTTGCATGAAATATACGACGTCTGTCTAGTAGTTGGTAAAGAACAAATAATGATATGGCAGCACAGAAACCTCTCCATCCTAAAGCTCATTTCACGGGCTGCGTCTGCGCTGTCAACTCTGCGGTCGGCGATGTGCGAAGGAGTAGAGCAGGCGAGACATCCCGAGAGCAACTGTCCACTCGAAGTAGCGAGTCAGCCTCGGGACATCACGACATTACGCTTTGCAATGTCCACCCCTCCTGCTACGGCCCGAACTGAATTTCCCTGTCTTTTCGCGGGCCTCGACGCTGAGGTGGAGTCATTCCTGCTTTGTACTGTGACGTCGTGGGAATACTATGGTAATCACAGACCTAAACGTTTGCAATAAACAAGTTTATAGTCACAAAGTACAGAGTTCTCACTGCTCTGGAAGACCTCTGTTCCCCTGATCGCAGAACCGATCCTTAGCCGATTGAAGATCGAAGTTGCCGCCTTCGCTACTACTCAAAGAGTGCCCGCACGCAGCGTAACACCCCATGATCGCAGTCACACGTGAAATAACTTCCACAACGGCGTTCCAACACATGGATTGCCCTCACGAGCCCCACTCGTCTCCGCACCGCCCTGGCGCAAGTATGGTGCATCCAGACTCGAATGACTGGCCGTTTCCTTCACTGGCCTCTTGTGTGAAAGGTCACGTGACCGACCTCCCACGCAGGTGACCCGCGGCCCACACGTTCTCATTACTGAGATTTTGACCGGATGGGGCCTGCCGCCATCTGCAGGCCGAATTCCGTCGTCACACATCATCCCTTGTGCGCACTGACAGCCGCCTTCCGGGACGCGCCCCCTGCTTGCCCCCTGCCGACTCCGGCCGTGCTGCCCGGCACCAAAAGACAACCCCTCCCACTGGAACCACTTCAGAGGTCCGGCTGCCGCCAGCCTCACCCCACATGACCAACCCCTAACCCTGCACGACGGAAGTTCTGTCGGTCGAGCCCAATGCTATGACGTTACAGTAATCATATGAAAAATATCGTGAGCAGTGACCCCTCCTATGGGATAGCTGATAAAGGATAACATAATTCTTTTCAAACGCGTTTTGAATTTGCGTTCTTGTTTGAATGTTGGCCCTACCTGTCAGCGAGCATAATTATTGGGAAAAGCGTTTTGAACTTGCTTTGCTGTTGGCCGTACCTGTCGGCGAGGTCTGCGCCGTGGCGCAGCAGCACGGCGAGCACGTCGGCCTCTCCTCGGTCGGCGGCCCACAGCAGCGGCGTCCAGCCGCTCTTGGTGGCGGCGCGCACGTCGGCGCCGTGGCGCAGCGCCAGCTCCACGGCGCTGGCCGAGCCCTCCTTGGCCAGCCAGTGCAGCGCCGCCCACCCGTCCGCCGTGCGCGCGTTCACGTCCGCGCCGCGCGCCAGCAGCAGCGCCACCGTGCCGGCCGGGCAGCCGTCGCTCACCGCCACGTGCAGCGGCGAGCGGCCCTCGCAGTCCGCCGCGTTCACGTCCGCTCCGTTCTCCAGAAGCACCTGCGCCCCGACGCCCCGCAGTCACGGTATAAAGCTGATTCCACACGATGCGTCTTTTCGTTCAATTTTGCGCATGCGTCTAGCGCACGTAGCGCATGCGTCCTTTCGTCAAAACGATGGACGCATGCAATAGCGCAAGCTTCCCAGAGCTGACGGGAATCTCGTTCGTCTTTCTCGTGCGCTTCCTCCAAAGAATGTGTATTTCATAGCGAAGTCATCCGGAATATCGAGCTGTAAGAATTCTTGGTTGTCTTCGGAATTATTTTGTGTTGTCAGTCTGCGTTTTATTGCGAATTTGTTGCAGATTATTCATTTATTATATACTTAGGGTAATATCAATTTTTAACATATACATTTATTAAGATAAATTGTGGAAACTAATGAAAATAAACATGTGATGATTTCAATTTATTTTCGGTGTGTTGTAGTGACAAAATAATATTTAGTTCTCCCTTATTATTTTATTCTTATTTTATTTCCTTCTCATTTTATTTTTGCGGTAATGCCAATTTTCGAAATTTATGTAATAAATTATATATCTGAAACAAATAAATGCAATAGCTGTTTTTTAAGGTTATGTATTTTCAGAATGTCGCTTGAAAACAACTCACTCCTCAGTTCATTCAAGATTATAGGGAAAAGGAAGTTTTTCTCTTCTTTCGACTGATGATAAAATAAGCTGCCGAAATTGTCGTGCAAATAGCTGCTGGATCCATTGTACAGAATAGAACAAGCACCGCACAGAGTTGCACCGTGTGGACAGGGTAGCGCACGTGCGCTGTGTGGAATGTTCATCTTTCAACTTTGCGAATGCCATTTTATTCCCGAGACGCACAGAAAAGACGCATCGTGTGGACGCGCCTTAAGGCCTCATTCACAATGCAAACGAAAGGTAATGCTGTAAACTTAGCCGCAAAATTTACACGTAAAAACAAGCGTTCACAATGACGGACGTAAGTTTCGCCTGAACCAATCAGAATTCAATGTACTGAAACTTGATCGATTCGTCTCTAACATGATGAACAGATCTTTCCACCATGGTTTCTAGTTTTTTCTTCGAGATTCCTATTGATTTGTCTTTATATACATGCGAGTACATCTTGTAGTAGTGCTTACATTTCCTTCATCTTATAAACAAGGATTCTCATGAACCAAATTCATGAGTAATTCGTCGGACATAATTTGTTTATTCGCCATCTCAGGTTAAAGTCACAATAAAAATTGTCCAAATTCTTACATTGAATTCACTAAACGCATCAAAAACGTTCGTAAACTAGTTCTCTACATTACAATAACAATGACATAACCACAAACTACCTGAACACAATCTGAAATCGATCTTCCGCGCGGCTCTCTGATTGGTCTATGGTGGATTTCCGACTTAAACTTGACGTAAAAGCTTGGAGCTTGCGAACTCTTAAGTTTACGGTCTTACGTCAACGGTTACGTGAAGGCATTGTGAATGGTCTCGCTTAATAACACATTTCTAGGTTTTGCGGCTACGTTACGTTTACGTTTAAGTTTGCATTGTGAATGAGGCCTAACCAGTATGTTCACTCGCGGCAAATCCCACTGAAAAAGTTTTTTCGATACGTGACGTCCGCCATGTTCTTGGTATAACACCCAGCGCGCGAAATACATAATTACTTTTAAAATTATTTTCTTACATTTATTTTATTCACTAGTTCATTTTATTATTCTATTCATTTTATTCAAATTCCACGTCCTCTGAAACAAATTAAACACAATACACTCACTTCTCATATCACACGGTGTATGATATCCGAATGTATGGGCTGAAATTCTATTGGCTGACAACCAAGAACATGGCCGAGGGTCTACCCAGCGCAAAACTAGATTTTGGAGCAAGGGAACATACTGGTTATACTGTGCCACAGTCCTGTGGTAAGGCTGACTTACATGTTGCCAATAAACGTGCCAGTTGAGGTTGCCAGCAACAAGTGGAGACTGGCAACGTGTAAACGCCTTGTTGAAAGTGACTAGCAAGACCTTCCCGCCAGTCACTGGCGATGCCAGCTGAACAAGAGTTTCGTTTACTGGCATGCTCACGCTCTCCCGCACGGCCACGGCGATCCCCGCACACGTGTTTACACTGTTTTATGCTTGCACGGTGATCAACGTAAGCTTATCATCATTATTATTGTTGTTATTATTATTAATATTATTACTATTTATAAAAGTGATTGGGAACAGAAGTCCTCTTGAATAACGGAAAAATAAACTGATAAGTTTGACTGGTTATATACAATATCCGAACATTTGTGGGGCCAGACATGCCGCATTTCTGGCAGTTGCAAATAAAATGGGGATAGATAACTTCTCCAAGGCAGATTAAGTGAATAGGATATAATGTTTATGGAACATTTTGCTTTGCACACTGTTGTTTGAGCGCCGAAAACTTATCAGCAGCGCGTCACAAATAGTATACATAAGCTAACAGGAGCGAGAAAAATATCTCATCAGGCATGCCATTAGTAGCACTGTGTAAACAACTATTGCCAGTCGCACAGAGCGCTAGCGCTGTCCAGGTGCTGGCAAACTCGTAACTGGCAAACCAGTACTGGTAGCGTGTAAATCAGCCTGCAATGGCTGTCCTTCCCAGTTGCATATTAAAGCTTGCGCTGGCTGCCATATTGGGGGCAAATTTACGCGCCTACTTCAAATACGTCGAAATATTTCACTTTTCTGCATTTTCAAGGCTTTATTACTTAGAATGGAAGACTTATTGAAATACCAACTCATTGGTTAAAGTAATATATGCAAAAACTAACATTCAAAAGTCAAAACGTTTATGTATCTCTGACATACTAATATCATACGTCTTTATCATACATACTTTCGATACATAAGAAAGTTTCGTATAGAGCAAGCAAATACCTGATTATATGGTCATGTGAATCGGTATTAAAATATACGCGTTCTTGAGGATTCCATCAGCCTCAAGACAAATCTCGATATTCCTGTATTAGTTTCGAATTTAGGAAATATAGGTATTTCTTTATGTACTTTCGAGAAATGGCAAGTTATCTAAAAAAAGTGGTTAATTTCAGAGTTAAACTAATGTTTCTTTAAGTGTAATGACAAAATAAATGATTTTATTGTTATTCACGAACACCGTATTAATTAGTAAAAGTAATCACCACATTCAATAGTTAACATTCCACATAGTATAGGTAACATCATATATAGTTAAACGATGCACGTATGGAATTACACCACGCAGACTATCGTCGCACGACTTGTACACTCGTAAGCCGCACGCTGCTTCACCATTTTAGTTTTTTCTCTTATAGAATCTTCCCCTTCCGCAAAAGGCACACAAATAATGGTATACGGCACCAATACGACTTGGTGTCCTCACGCTTGCCCCCAACATGGCTGCATTCAATTCGCAACGCTACACTAGCGCTGTGCGTGGGTCTAGTATATTACTCGCGCAAATTTTCTAGACCGATGGACTGGAGAAATGCGGTACAGTGGGGGTATTAGTTACGACATCGGCCACTAGATTTTATGAAGCAATGCCAATCTCGAGAATATCAGTCGCGCCTTCGCAACTCTCTCAATAATTTGAGTTCTAACTTTCTCATGAGTTCAGGGTACCTCCTGTGATAGCTCTGGATATGATTTGGCCATTTCTTTAGATTTTGTTTAGAAAAATACTACCAGGAGTTTTCGGTTTAACAGTAACAACTTTATAATGCGCGAATGAAGATGTGTTTGGAATGTTGTCATCAGTGCTCGCTGCGAGCTTTTGCCTTCAACTGTTTATTTCTCAAGGGAGGGGATTGAGTCTCGCGGGCCTACAACCTCCGCTGGGCCTTGTTCTACCTGGGGGACAAGTCCCCGGGATGGGCACCTATGGCTCTTTGGCCTTTATCCTCACCCCCCAGCTGCGTACAAGGACGCCGCCGGGCAGATAACCGGATCCGGCCGGTACCCAGTTTGCCCTCGCGGAAACCTGCCCATTCAATGCCTGGGTCTAAGGCCGCTCTGCCAGCTCAGAGCTTCTAGCTATCCGGGCTAGTACCGGAGTCAATATTGCCTGTATGACGACGCGCCACTCACATGCGCCCAAGACACCGCGTCCCTCCTCTTTGCCCAGAGTATTGGGCCACTGCCACGATGAAGCCAAGTTCCCAACTGGGGACCGCCCGGGCCGATACCCGGGGGGCCAGGGGCCCCCAACCCGCCTACCCACTGCCTACACGTTAGGCTACCGACCTGGGATGAGGCCGTGACCAAGGCAACCTGGCTGATGGTCGTTTAACAGGCGGACTTTTATTTGTGGGTTCCAGAGCACTCCGAGGGACGTCCTTCACCCGATCCTGCCCTGAGGTCGGACGGACTCTAGGTCAACGCGCCAGGGGCCCAACTGGGGGACCGCCGGGTTGAACCGACGGCCCGGAGCTTGGCTTTCCTACTCACTGCCTACAGCGTTAGGCTAACGACCTGATATTGGGCCGCGTGCTCGGCGTCCGGGTGGTCGTCTGACTTCCACCAGAGGTCGTGGCCACCTACGTGGACACGCCCCCCCCTGCGGGGTAAGGGAGGGAATGCAAGGTCATCGTTCAAGAAAAGTTGCACGGGTAATACTATTGCAATGTGTTCGCACCTGCGCGACGGCCTGGCCGCCCTTGCGCGCCGCCCAGTGCAGCGGCGTCCAGCCGTGCTTGCAGGTGGCGCGCACGTCGGCGCCGTGGCGCACCAGCAGCGCCACGGGCTCGGGGTCGCTCTGCTTGCAGGCCCAGTGCAGCACCGCGCGGCCGTCGGCGTCGCGCGCCTGCACGTCCGCGCCGTGCGCCAGCAGGCAGCGCACGGCCTCCGAGCAGCCGCGCAGCGCCGCCCAGTGCAGCGCCGTCCACCCGTCCGCGTTGCGCGCGTTGGCGTCCCGCGCCGCGCTCCAGCAGCTATGCGCACCACCTCGGGCGCGTTGCGCTTGCAGGCCAGGTACAGCGGGGGACGAGCCGCGGTGCGTCGCGGCGTTCACGTCGGCCCCGTGGCGCAGCAGCAGCGCGATCGACTGCACGTCGCCCTTGCCCACCGCCCACAGCAGCGCCGTGTACCCGACCTTGGTCTGCGCGTTCACGTCGATGCCCTCGGCCAGCAGCAGCGCCGCCACGCCCATGTTGTCGTTGTCGATGGCCGCGAACAGCGCCGTGCGCCCGTCGTCGTCGCGCGTGTTGATGTCGTCGCCGCGCGCCAGCAAGCGCGCGCACGTCGTCCTCGCGCGCGTCCCGCGCCGCCCGCAGCAGCGCCGGCGCCTCGTACGCGCGCTCGATCAGCGAGTCCAGCCGCCGCGCCACGAACTCCGTATCCGACACCGAGAAGCTGGCCACGCGCGCGCGCGGCGGCACCGCCGGCGGCGAGGCCGTGCCCGAGTTCCTTCCCTCCTTGCGCAGGATGGACGGCGCCGGGCACGGCGGGGACGCCGCGCACTCCTGCTCCGCGGTCTCATTGACCGAGCTCTTGCCGTCGTCTTCGTTCTTGATCATGGTGGCTTCGTCTTTCGCCGGATCCTGAACAACGATGTTTTCCAGGACGTCGTCTTCATGCCTCCGAATAGTACATTATGAAACGATGATGTACTGATGGGTATTAATACACATGTGTGAAGTTGAGTGTGAAATTACGATACGAGTGAGTATCGTAAACTTCACACGAGTGTATTAATTACATCGAGTTCATACGGCACTTTTTCTACGACTTATGGTAACTTTCATAAGTTAAACTTCTCCACTGAATCGTTCCTGGGTGTCGACACTCAAGATTCGGCCAAGGCCACCTAGCGGGCACCTCTCTACCCTATTCGCGCAGGTGGCTTTGTTTTACCAGAGCGCTTGCGAGGGACGTCCGTCGCCATTTTCGCATTTTCTTTCATTTCTTGAAAGGTCAACACCACAGAAAGAACCACCATTCACTAAATATTTTAAACTAAAGAATTGGCCGGTTTTTAAGGACAACCACACGGCAGCAGCAAATAACACAAAATGACTCCCGTGATCTCGCGTGGAGATCTTAACGTCACTCACATGTTCTCTGCAATTACTACCACTGCGTTAGTCAAATACGATCAAAGTGAAATTACAATCAAATTTATTTTAACTAATATTTCACCTTAAAATCACTACTAATAAAGAAATTAAGAATGAGGAGCATAAAATAATATTAAATGCAAGTTTAATATACACACTCGAACGAAATATTTACTGCAAAGATTCTCAATGATTAATGAAGTGACAATATTGGTTTGTAAGCCACTCTGTGATTGGTCAAGAATCTGTATCATAATGAAAACTGTATCGAAATGACCATCATTATGCAACTGGTTGCAGCCATCCATGACAGCATTATACAATGGGAGTAGAAAAAATATTTTATTTCGGATATACTTATCGGGCACAATATTTCATATTACTAACGGGCACAACCTAATCCAATTCATTATACGAAAGTATCTTGTTTACAGACACACGAATATTCACTGATGTAAATGATGGTAGAAACAGTTAAACTAATTGCCGCAAAAGATTTTACATTTGAAGATTTGACAGTTTTTTTGACGACAGAAGCACACGTTAACTACGAGAAACGAGGTGCGATCTCTGTGACATCCAAGCAGGAATACAAGGAAACGATTTTACTTGCCTTGCAGTCATTGTTTATGGTAGTCATTTTCGCTCATAAACCATTTGGGAAAGCACCGCTTACTGCTACATTGGGACTACGCTGATTTTTTACTACTTTTCATTTGAGGATATTCAGAGATAATGGCTCGTATTAACTACACCTTATTAGGAAAATGTTGCAGTAAACCGCTTTACAATTTCATAACACTCTCTTCTTACGAAGAATTCGTAAAGCGAGAAAGTAATAATAATTACGGAACCGTTAGGGATATGTAAGTTGATCGCATCGGATCTGGTTAAATTATATATCAATTTAATGTTGAAATATTAATAACTTTACTTAAATCGGTTCGTAAGATGCACACAAGACGACGATCGATATGACGTGGCATACGTTTCAGAAATCGAATAAGAGATTTGAAACTAGTGGTGCTACACAATGGCACACACTTTCCCCTATAAGTTTTCTGTTTCCTTCGGTCTCACCTACCACCGCCATCTACACCGCCCACACTATATTTTCTTAATTTTTCGCTTTCCTAGTTGTAGAACGAATAATAATTTTATAATATCAAAGAACACTAAAACCTCGACCTAAATGGCAATTTTCTTTGAAAAATTTGGAAACGTTTTTTAAAAATGGCATTTAAGCGCTATTAAAAATGCTCCGTCCGTCCGTCCGTCCGTGAACACTACTACCGCCTAAACCATAGGTACGATTTCTTTTAAAATGGATATTCACCGGTCGATCTGGTTTGAGTAAATTTTTGAGATTTGAAAAAGATTTTTCAAAATTTGTGTGTACTTTACATGAAGCCCACGGTCATTTTCAAAATTTTCTCAAAAAACGCTCCATTTTTTTAAATTTCTTCTAAGAATATAGTAATATACACCTACTAAGTTGGCATAGGTCCTATTTTCACTGATAACTTCGAATTTTCCAAAATTGCGAAAGTTTGAATTTTATTCGGCATCTTCCTCCAACTACAAAATTGCAGATACAGATATTTCCTTCCAAAAAAATTGTTCTTCACAGTGAGTTCTTCTTTAAGATGATGTATATTTTGTTCAAAATTTTGGTTGATTTTGCGCAATATTGCGTGCAATATGTGTAATTTTAAAAAATAAAAAAACAAGATTTTCTCAATAACGGTTCCATTTTGTTTCACTTTTGGTAGCAATAGTGCTTAATGTACTCTATCAGATGAGATCAACGCCATATTCTTTTGTTTTTTCAAAAATTACAAAAATACATTTTTTTCATTGTCTCTCACGTAACATTTACATTAGCGTCGATTTCTTCACATTATATTAATAAGTACATGTGCATTAAATAATATCAAGTTTCTCGAATACGCAACCATTTTCTGTGAAAACTATCTGAAAATTCCACATTTTCAGAAATGCTCAAACGCCATTTTCACATAAATGGCTCCAAATTTTTACTTTCCAGTATACTATACGTAAGTATAGTATAGGGAAAGTTATATAATGCTGTGCGAAACTAGTGGTGCTACAGAATGGCACAGACATTCCCGTATTAGTTTTCTATTTTCCTGGGTCTTCGCTAGCTATTCGGAATTGCCACATACATTCTAATTTACGACGCATCCAGCTGTCCGAAGCGCAGTAAATTTACAGCGGTCTATTACGTTTGTCACAAAATTAAAGAAAAACTACTCGTATTTTGAAAAAATTAAGCATGACCGTATTTATTTTATTTATTTATTTGTCAAAAACAGAACAGAATGGCACAGACTTTCCCGTATTAGTTTTCTATTTTCCTGGTCTTCGGAATTGCCACATACTATTTCTTGCCAGCTACCATCTATCATCGCCAAAAGTACATTTTTTTGTCATTTTCTTAATTTTTCGGTTTCATATTGGTAGAACAGAAACAATAATTTTAGAATATTAAAGAACACAAAAACCTAGCCGTAAATGGCAATTTTCTTTTAAAAATTATGTGCCTTTTAAGAGAAAATGGCGTTTTAGCACTACTAAAAATGCGAAATTTGAAGCTCATTTTCACAGAAAGTTTTTGAGTTTTCAAAATACTTTATTTGAAGTTATTTGAAGCACTTACACTCACAAATATAATCATCTTTACAAATTGCGGATAATGTGCATATTAAAGATGTGAGAGATCTTTCAAAAAATTTACATTTATATATTTTTGAAAAAAAACAAAAAAAACTCAAAATAAACTTCACGCTATACTAATGAGTGTAATTAGCACTATCCGTTACAAAAGTTTCAAGAAAAAAATTGCAGCCATATACGAGAAAATGACGTTTGAGCATTTCTGAAAATGCCGAAATTTGAGCTACTTTTCACAGAAAACGGTAGTGTTTTCGAGAAACTTTACTTGACATTATTTAAAGCATATATACTCGTAAATATAATAATGTAAAAAAATCGCCGATAATGTAAATATTAACGACGTGAGAGACAAGTAAAAAAATGTACATTTTGGTAATTTTTGAAAAAAACCAACCGATAGACCAAAATGGCTTTTATGTCATTGATAGAGTACATTTACCACTATCCCTACCAAAAGTTTAAAGAAAAAATTTGGAGCCGTTTTTGAGAAAATTTTCTTTTTGTAATTTTTAAAATTGCACATATTGCATGCAATATTGCACGAAAACTACCAAAATTGTGAAAAACATTTACATGACCTTTATTAAAGAACTCAATATGCAGAACAAATTTTATTTGAAGAAAAAATCTCTATCTTCAATTTTGTAGTTGGAGAAAGACGCCGAAAAAAATTCAAACTTTCACAATTTTCGAAAATTCAGAGCTGTACGTGAAAATCGGACCTATGCCATGTTAAAAAGTGTATTTTCCTCTAGTCATACAAGAAATTTAAAGAAAAATTTGGAGCCATTTTTGAGAAAATGTTGAAAATCCCCGGGGGGCTTCATATAAAGTACCCCCAAATTTTAAAGAATCTTTTTCAAAATCACAAAGCTTCGACTAGAATCAGATCGACTGGGGAATATCAATTTTGAAGAAAATCTACCGAACGGTTTAGGCGCTAGCGTTGACCACAGACAGACGGACGGAATGCCGTCAATCGATTTTTAAGTATAAAGAAGCAACAAATCATGGATTTTGACCACACCACGAGATAGAGGATTTTTTTCTTAATTTAGCAACTGGTTTTATCCACTTATTCGTTTTCACGGCCCGGCAATTAATTTTTTTCCGCCGAAAATTGGCCATTTTTCGCGCAGCATTACATAACTTTCCCTATACTACGTATATCACTCCGTGTATACGTACGTATACGGGAAAGTAAAAACGGCGGATATTCGGCAAAAAAACTCTTATCACAAGGCCGTAGTAATGAAAAAGTGGATCAATCCAGTTGCTAAATTAAGAAAAAAAATCTCGTAACACGTGGTTCAGCCAGCGTCTCTTTTTTGTGGGTCCTTGATACCGAAAAACCAATTGAAAGCAAAACGTCTGTCCGTTTGTGAACAACGCTAGTGACTAAACCGTTCAGCCGATTTTCTCCAAAATTGATATTCCTTCATCGATCTAAATATTCTCGCGGACCCTTGAATTTGAAACCGATATTTTAATTCTGGAGGGTACTTTACATGAACTCCCTGGGACATTTTCAAAATTTTCAAAAAAAAAATGGCGCCAACAATTTTGACTAAATTTTGTTTTGTTTTGTTGGATAGTCTGAAAATAATTTAACAAAATGGGTTAGAAATGTTGGTAGAAAACTGATTTTCCGAAAATTGAAAAAATTCAAACTTTTTTCAGCATCTTCCTGCAACTACAATTATGAAGATTTTTTTAATGAAATGTGTTCATATAAAATATGTCAAGTAAGACCATATTCAATTTTTCAAAAACATAAGTATTTTTTCGAAAAATTGTGTCAAACATAGTCAATGTTTTATTTTCTTTAAACCATTTTTTTCTTAAAAATTGCACGTTTTTTTATTAAATTGGGACCTGAGATAGCATAAAGGAAACTTAAGAGAATGGTGCAGGTTTCATGTTCGTTGAATGCCTGATTTAGCAAAACGTTTATAAAAATACGAAAAATTGGCGTCTTTCTACAACTACAATTGTGAAGACACAATTGTTTTTCTTAATGAAATATGATCATCAAAAACAGATTTTCAAATAAGGTGATGTTAATTTTTTTGAAAATATGAGTAGTTTTTGTATAATTTCCTGACAAACATAATAGCCCACTCGGAATTGACTGCGCTTCGTTTTCGTCGTTTGCTTACAACTACAATTTTAAAAATACATGTTTTTCTCAATTAAATGTATTTATCAATACTATATCTTCAAATAAGGTCACGCTTAACTTTTTCAAAATACGAGTAGTTTTTCTATAATTTGGTTACAAATAATAACCCACTGTAAATTTACTGCCCGTTTTTTTGACAGCTGGATGTGTCGTAAATTAGAATTTGCAATTTTGTATATTATTTCTTTGTTCGTTTCTTACATTCTACCTATTGTTATACATTTACACATTAATATTTTAGAAATTGTTTATTTTGAAATATTTGAAATAATGTTGATATTTGCATGAAAATATTTAGTTTTCGCACAAAATGCTGTACTATTTCTAGTGATTAGAGAATTTGTTGCGTGGTGTTAAAATACTCTTCTCTAATCATGGCCCTATGAAATGCATTTCTATATTGTCCAGGGTATTATGCTTCTTTTTCCAATACAGGTTAACATAACTTTTGTATTCTATTTTTGTGCAGTTGTAGAATTCACATAGTCCTGACAACACTGCGATGGAAACAGTGTGTTGTTCGCTTCTTGGTTGAATTGGACGTTTTCAAATTATAGCTAAGATGTTAGTAGCGCATAAAGTGCAAAATTTCAATACTACGTAGCTGTTTCCTCTAGTACGGGAAAGTAAGTGCAGTTGTAGCACCACTAGTGTCTTCAAATTTTTCGAACGGATAGTGCTAATTGCACTCTTTAATATGACGTAAATTTTATTTTGAGACATTTTTCCGTTTTTCCAAAAATTGCACAATGTAATTTTTTTGAAAATTTTCTCAAATCTTGAATATACACGTTACATGCAATTTGTAAACACTATTACATTTGTGAGAGTAAGCGCTTCAAATGACTTCAAATGAAGTTTTTGAAAACTCAAAAATGTTCTGTGAAAAAGAGCTTCAAATTTCGCATTTTAGACGCGCTGAAACACAATTTTCTTAAAACGGCTCCAAATTTTTAAAAGAAATTTGCCATTTCCAACGAGGTTTTTGTGTTCTTTAATATTCTAAAATTAATATTTCTGGTCTACCATTATGAAAGAGAAAAATTAAGAAATATTAAAAAAATTACTTTGGGCTGCGCTAGATGGCAACTGGCAAGAATATGTGGCAAATTCCAAATAGCTAGCCCAGACCTAAGGACAGAAAACTAATACGGGAAAGTCTGTTCCATTTTGTAGCTCCACTAGCTTCGTTATCAGAGCCCGCCAATGAATTTTTTCTGTCGAAAATTCGTCGTTTTTTCGCACAGCATTACATAACTTTCCCTATACTACGCATATTTCTCCGTATATACGTATGTATACGAGAAAGTAAAATTGTCTTGTTGGTTATTATAGTATTTGGATTGACAAAGTTGATATGAAACAAATCATTATAATAAAATAAAATTCGTTATGTCAGGCAAAATAAGTCAATGTGGTAGTCATGAAATTAGTCAAGCATGATGTCTATTTTAAATAGGAATCAGAGATTCTATTTATCAACATTTCTATCATAGATATGCTGAGAGCAAAGATCCATTAAGCTGCAATGAAAAGATTCTAAATATATTCAGCACAAATCTTAGTATTGAATTATTTCTCGACCTTGCCGCGTCTGTAGAAGGTTCAACTTTGATTTTCCAGAGGTTGACATTATTTCAAGAATTTTACTGGACGATTTTGTAACTAATACCCCCACTCCACCCGCATTTTCGTAATCCATCTATCAAGAAAAGTTGCACGAATATTATTCCCAATTCCTTCACAGAAATTGGGCCAATACCCCACTTGCTTTATTGCGTTGAAAAACGTAAACATTATTTATTCTAAGTCACGGAACTTTCTGTAGAGACACCCTGAATTAGAAGAAGTGGATTTCTTTGCAATAATCATAAATCCATTTTTGTTTTGTTTTTGACGGTTTTTACAGTTGAATCATTTACAAGTTACACGAACTAACAAGTATTCCTAAGTAAACGGCGCACTCACTGTAATGAAATATCCATTTCACTGCTACAAAAGACGTAGATTCCATAAATGGACCACTTAAACACTTCACGTACTGAAGAAGCACGCTTCACTTTCTGGTAGAGTTATTTGCAGATTCACTCGCAAGCAATTTCCTTTTACACTGCCGGTAAATAAACTGCCAACGTTCTTCATTTCCACAACATTGAAAACAGTTCAAGCCCAATCAATTTCATGTGGCCCCAGGCAAATGTCATTCAGAAACAGTAAAGAAATGTCTGTAAAACAAATGAAGCGTAACAACAAATAAATATACACATCAAACAGCATTCTTGGTAACAGAGAAAACATCTTTACGCATTGCATTACTCCGAAGATTGAGTAGTAACTGTTACTCCTTAATAAGTTCTCGAAGTTGCGGAAGATTATTTTTATTTTAAAGGTTACTTGAAAGGGTTTACATGGGACTCAAATCAGCCCTAACACACTAGAAATCCATAACTGTACTTCCATGAAATGGTATTGTACAAGAGGTACCACCAGTGATGCACCAAAAACTGTTTTATAAGTTGGAGACATTAAAAAAATCTTTTTAAATATTTGCATTAAAAATGCAATGAAAAATACTTAAATGTAATAAACATACTTTGGCGCAATAGCCTCTGCCAAAGCCTGAGCCTACCAGCCGCGTCCGCCCTTGCGGCCATGTGCTAAGGGGTACGTGTGGGTAGGCGTGCCTACGCCGTATTCTGGTCTCCTCAACCCGTCAAGGGGGCTTTTCATTGTCATTCAGCAACTTAAACTGGGACATTGCAAGGAAAACGCACACTATAATCTTGCACGACCGGGAATCGAACTCGTGGTCGCGTCATGGAAAGCGAGCACGCTGACCAATGATCTATCTGGTATGAACAGTGAAATCTAGTGCTCAGATATATTTCGTAGATAAGGTCATAACAATCAGAGCCCGTTCAATGTTTGGCACTCTGGTTGGATAGTAATTAATTAAATAACGAATTTCTACTTTCTAGTATACTCACTAGTTAGGTAGTATAGAAACGGTTAAGTAAACCTGCTGTGAAAACACGGGTTTTAGGTCGCATTATAGAAATGTAGGTGCTTCAGAATGGCACAGATTTTCTTATACTCGTTAGTTTTCTACTTTCTTTAGTCTCGCCTATCTTTTCCGTCTTGTCCCATCTTGTTGCCAGCTGCCATCAACCACTGCCCAAAGTACATTTTTTCAAATATTTCTCAATTTTTCGATTTCATAATTGTAGAACCGAACCGTCCAATTTGGAAATTTTCTTTGATAAATTTGAAGCGGTTTTAAAAAAATGTCATTTAAGGTTTACTGTAAATGTAAAATTTGAAGCTGCTTTTCACATAAAAAATATTTAATTAATAATAGGGCATTATATGAAGCAAGAAACACTGTTTTTCGTTTGATCATTCAACTTCATCAATCACTCACAATTTCTTTAATTTTCTCTGCTTTTCCTTTTTTATTCTCAGACCTCCAGTGAAGACACGAATCAAATAACTTCTTAGATATTTCAGTGTTTTACAATTAATAATGTGAATAAATGCTTATATTTATTAAATCGGTTTTATAAAAACCTGAAAAAACATGTTTCGAATAGGTTTTTGGGATTTTAAAAACATCCAAACAGTAAACGCAATGTTCAGCTGACGATCATTAACATTGAATTTTTTTATATTTCCCTTAGGTGTAGTTTATAATGGCTAAACGTTTTCAAAGAATGAAACATTAGAAGTCTTCAATGGCCCGATTTTTTTGATAAACTGCTACGTCATCGCGTTACAGACGGCGGTGCAAACGTCAAGGTTACAGGAGTTCACAGGATGACGACCAGCGTCCAACTGACCACCTTCAAAACTCATACGATATCTTTTGGGATTGAAGCTGAAATGTAGTCTGTGTTGGGAAGGTAATATAACTCCCGACCACAAAGTTCGTTCTAATTATTTTCACTGGAAAATACTACGGCATTGCTATTTACTAAATTGTAAACATAAACGCTCAATCTTGGAAGTGTTTTGACATGTTTTCATGGTAGTTTCGCCAAATAGTTATCTTTGGTATATTTTAAGACGCTACAATAATTGAATTTCAGAAGTGTTTCTTGTAAAGCATTTAGGTATTCACGAAATTTCATCGAAATGTTTGCCAACCTCAAAATGGTTTAAATATAATTATTCATATAGTTTAAAAACTGTCATCTCTCGAATAAGGTAGTTTAACCTTAGCCATTCTTCTTATACGTAAGAGAATACTCACATTAAGAATTTGCAATGATATTTCACATTGCAATGGAGGTTCTCTACAGATTTTCTGTAGGTTAACATTGGAATGAAAAATGTAATTTCACTGAATTTATAAAGAATAAATATTTTAAAATTCGCAATGATACTTAGGACACCGCTGGCGATCTTTATTTTTAGCGAAAATATTAACCTGCACTTCCTGATCGACAGGAAGAACGTAACGCGATTTCATTTCAATAATGCATACATTGAGCACATGTTCTCGCACTCGAATATTATAGAATAAAATCATCAAACTAACAGTTTTAGAAAGATGATTCTGACTTATTGAATGATAAATTTAATTGAAAATATCAATTTAAAGTTTATATACGTTCATTTAGAAATTTCTATACCTGTGTAAATAAACTAGTTTTTTGTGATGTGCATTCTACTCAACAAACAAAATTGAATATTTCTTTATTTGAAAACCTTAACATCCCATTCATGCAATCCAATGTGGTTTACAGCAAACAGCTTATAACATGAAGTCTTAGGCTTCCGCGGCCAGAGTTGAGATCTCGGCTGTCCGGGTGACACCGCGTTGCCACGCTGTGTAGCCGACGTTTCGACCATCATTTCGCGGTCTTCTTCAGGGCTGGTCTGGGCTGGTGTAGTCAGCGCTCGGGTATATAATGGATGAGGGGGGCCGAGTATGACTGGTTATGAACTTTACATTCAACTAAATAAATAATTGTAAATAAACAAGCATAGCCCAAAGAGGCATTGTAAACAGTTTTAAGTTAGAACAGATAGTATATTTAAGATACCGCCGTCCAAACCTCCAAAAGCCTCACCGGCTGGAGTAAATTGCTGTAAGCCACTAGAATTGAATAAATTCCCGCCTCTCCAGGGAAACTGGAGAGGGGGAAAGGATTTAAAAATGAGTAAGACTGGCTGAAACTGCAGGCCAATCAGAAGGCCGCCCGTGAATTGCGGGAGGGGGTCATGTCGAGTGGTGCGGTATGTGATTGGACGGCGCGGAACCGTCCGGAATCTGGTCCGTCCTCATCCATTATATACCGGAGCGCTGACTACTCCAGCCCAGACCGTCAAAGTCAACGTGAGTAAGAGCGCAGCTGTGCTCTTCACACGAAGACAGAGATTCACGCAGCCGAGGCCGCTCGCGCTTTGTGGCGATGTAATAAACTGGGCCAAAAATGTTAAATATTTAGGAGTGACATTAGATAGCGCACTCACTTTTAACCTGCACATAGATAACGTGCGGATGAAAGCGCGGCAGACCAGAGGCCGCTTGCGATGCTTATTTCATAAGCGGAGCAAACTGTCAACGGCGAACTGCCCTCACGCTTTATAAAGCAATTATCAGGCCACAAATGGACTACGCATGCCCTAGTTGGGCAATCGCTTGCAGAAAGTTACCTAAATAAACTGCAAGTAGTTCAAAATGATGCCTTAGGACCGCCCTCTGCGCCCCTAAGTTTGCATTAATTAAAGATTTGCACCGCGATGTATCAATGCCACTGCTAGTAGAACATTTCAAAAACTTAACTTCTCAATTTTTCAGAAAGCCGCTGACTCGGAAATACTCTCATTTCCGAGGTCGCTTCATACGAACCCGCTCCGCGGGCGAAGTATAAGCGACCGAAACAATTCCTGGAGTAAGAGAAATCTGAAACAGCGAAATGAGACCTGAAACATAAGCATTGTTTTCTATTTTTTGCACACGCAATGCGCGCGCCAGTTGGCTAATATCTTCTGATCAGTTTTTCTTTCTCATGTTGCAGGATTGGCCATAGATGCCCGTAAGGGTAGGGATGGCTGCACCGCGGTGGAGTGAACGCGCATTGCACTTTACGTGCGTTCACGAAACTGCACAAGTATCTACTCGCAGCCCAGACCAGGCCTGAAGACCGCGAAATGATGGTCGAAACGTCGGCTACACAGCCTGGCACGCGGCGTCACCCGGACAGCCGAGATCTCAGCTTATAACATGCTTCCCTATTTTTATGGTAATGGTAATCAAGAAGAGCAAATAGATTTAGATCCACAGTTTTATAAGGAGCATTTGAAAAAATTTAATAATAATTCATTCGGTGCAAAAAATCCCTTTGATAGAAAAGCGAACACTATCATTTATGCGTAATGCACCTTGATCTAGTGGTGCTACGAATGATACAGACTTTCCCGTGTTAGTTTTCTATTTCCCTGGGTCTAAGATACCTATTCGCTATTCAAAAATTTTTGAGTTTTCGAAAAACTTAATTTGAAGCCCGTTTACTCACAAATACATCGGTGCTTACACATTGCTGGTAATGTGCATATTAAAGCTGTTAGAGATCTGTCAAAACAATTACATATGTGTAATTTTTGCAAAAACAAAAAAATACCCAAATTGAACTTTACGTCATAATAAAGAGCGTAATTAGCCGTTCGAAAAATGTAAAGCAATTTATGAGAAAATGGCGTGTAAACGTTTCTGAAAATGCGGAATTTTCAGCTAGTTTTCATTAAAAAACGGTTGGGTCCTCGAGAAAGTCCACTTGATATTCTTTAAAGCACACGTATTCGTAAATATAATATTGTGAACAAATTGCAGCCAATGTAAATATCAAAAACGCAAGATCAAGTCAAAAAACTAAATTTTTGTAGTTTTTGAAAAAAAACAAAGAATAGAGCAAAATGGCGTCATAAAGTACATTAGGCTTACCAAAAGTTTCAATAAAAATTAGGAGCCGTTTTTGAGGAAATCATGTTTTTGTAATTTTTGAAACTGCACATATTGCACGCAATATTGCAGGAAAATTACTAACATTTTCAAAAAAAATGTACATCACCTTAATGAAAGAACTCACTTTGGAGAACAAATTTTATTTGTCTTTAATTTTGTAGTTGTACGAACATGCGAAAAAATTCAAAATTTTGCACTTTTGGAAAATTCAGAGTTAATCGTGAAAATGCGACCTATGCCACCTAATAAGTGTATATTACTATATTCTTACAAGAAATTTGAAGAAAAAATTTGGAACAGTTTTTTAAGAAAATTTTGAGAAGTCCTGGGGGCTTTATGAAGTTTTTTCAAAATCGCGGCGCCTTGAGTGGAAGCAGATTGATCGGGGAATATCCATTTTGGAGAAATCACACGTAAGGTTGAGGCGCCAGTGTTGTTCACAGACCGATAGACGGACGGACGTTTGGAAAAAAACCCTTTCGGTATCAGGGACCCCAATACATGTATTTCCGTTGGCATCTCGAAATCAATTTTCCGTAGCATTCCATAACTTACCCTCTACTACGTTTATTATTCGGTATATATGTACGTATACGGGAAAGTAACTAGTGGTGCTACAGAATGGCACAAACTTTCCCCGTATCTATTTCCTTGTGTCTCGACTAGCTATTCATTCTTGCCTCATACTGTTGCAAGGTACCATCTATCGCCGCCCAAATTACATTTTTCGGCATTTTCTTATTTTTTCCTTTCCCGTATACTATACGTAGGTATAGTATAGGGAAAGTTATGTAATGCTGCGGAAAATCGATTTCGAGATTGCAACGGAAATACACGTATTGGGGTCCGGGAAAAAACGGCGGATTTTCGACAGAGAACGAGTACGTGTGCTTTAAATAATATCAAGTAAAGTTACTCGAATTTACTACGTACGTATAGTATAGGGCAAGTTATGTAACGATCCGCGAAAAAACTGTGGATTTTTCGGCAGAAAAAACTCAGTTTACAGGGCCCTGGCAAAGGAAAAGTAGATAAATCCAGTTGCTAAATTAAGAAAAAAATCTCCTAACACGTGGTGAAGCCAAAATCCTTATTTATTGGGTCCTTTATAGCGAAAAAACCATTTGAAAGCAAAACGCGTGTCCGTCCGCCTATCTGTGAACAACGCTAGCGACTAAACTGTTCAATCGATTTTCTCCAAAATAGATCCCAATCGATCGATAGATCGAAAATAGATCTCCCAATCGATCTGAATGATCTCCTGTTCCCTTGAATTTGAAACCGATATTTTAATTTTGGAGGGTACTTTACATGAAGTTCCTTGGACATTTTGAAATTTTTCAAATAAACTGGCGCAAACAATTTTGACTAAATTTTGTTGTTGCATAGTCTGAAGGTCATTTAGCAGAATGGCGTAGTCTCATGTTGGTTAAAAACTCCGATTTTTCGAAAATTGAAAAAATTCAATTTTTTTTCGGCATCTTCCTGCAACTACAATTATGAAGATACATTTTTTAATTTCTCGCCTTACGAATACTTCGTAAGAAGAGAAATTTATGTAATCGTGTGCCGGAAAACGGCGAATTTTCGCCAGAAAAACCCTTATAGCAAGGGTCTGGTAAGGAAAAAGTTGATAAAACCTGTGGCTAAATTCAGAGAAAAAATCATCTATCTCCTTGTGTATTCAAAATCCATGTTTAATTGCTTCTTGATACTGCAAAATCGATTGACGGTAAAACGTCCGTCTGAGGTCAACGCTAGCGCCTAAACCGCTCAGACGATTTTCTTCAAAATTAATATTCTCCAATCGTTTTCACTGATGTCGACGCTCCTGGAATTTGAAACCGGTATTTTAATTTTGTGGGGTACTTTACATGAAGCCCGTCGGAGATTTTCAAAGTTAATAAAATGGCTCCAAATTGTTTGATTAAATTGTGTTTTTGAATAGTGCGACGGTTAAGGGAATGATATAGGTGTCATTTGCGTAATATTCCGAATTTTTCAAAAATTGCGAAGAACAACTTCAAAACTACAAAGTTGAAGATCAAACAAGTCGATTGTACAAAATTAGCACTTTAAATAAAGTCATGTACACTTTTTGGAAAAAACGAGTACTTTTGGGTAAATTGCGCTTGAATTTTACGAAAGCAAATTTTCTCAAAAACCGCTCCAAATTTTTTCTTTAAATTTTCTCCCCATGTGTAATAAGGAACGGCAAGGAAATAAGCTAGTGGTGCTAGAGAATGGCACAGACTTTCTCGCAGAACTTAGTTTTCTAATCTCTTTATTCTGAACTAGGATTTCGGTTATTTCGGTTATCTTCTCATATATTTTTCTTTGGGCGCTCAAAGGACATTTTTTTCACGGTCTTGGGATTTTTCGGGTTCCTAATGCTAGAAATGAATTCACCAAAACTTATAACCATTATATAATTACGAAAATGCCACGAATAAGTAGGCAAAGTGACGGGCATAGACTCCTCTCTTCATAGGCAAGATTCGCTGGTTCGAATCTTGGTCGGGGACAATTATTTGTCACTATCCTCCGTTGTCGAAGAAGAAATTAATTGAGAATTCTAGGAAATTTATTGAAAACTGTATAAATGAATTTAAATAACAAATAGAATTAATTACGATAAACCGACTGGTAGTGTGTGTCCCTACGTGATTTTCAACTTTTTAGTAATTTTTCACGTCTTTTCTTGGATTTGTAAAACGTATTCATGTATCCAACGTATCAGTCGTTTTCCTCACATCCATCATGTCAATTGTTTTTCTATCAGGTATTTACCATTTTATGACTCTTTTTGATACATTTTATGGCTTTGTTCAACCCATGCACTGCGTGCAATCCAAGTTGATAAACCAGCCCTGCATATTTTATTGAAGGGCATTTGGAGACAATGTAATAAAGCATGTGCATTTGTGGCACCACTAGTTGAAATTGAATTTCAATGAGGAGGAAGAAAATATCTGTTCTGCAATTTTTTATACCTGGTTACAATTTTTTTACATGAATTTGGCCCTTTTATGTTTCTACCCGAGTTCGACCCATTAGGCGCTTGTTTGTCGTAATGGTATCAGTGCCGACACGTTCACTCTCAGGATTTGAGTTGACGTCGCGGAGCGGAAACATAATGTGCTGCTTGAAAATACTTTTACTGGTTTATGTGGTGGTGTAATAGCACTTAGAATCATTTAGAAACAGCGAGAAAGTATGTGCTTTGGAAGCACTACTAGTTTTCTTAATGAAATGTGTTCATAACAAATAGGTCTTCAAATAAGGTCATGTTCAATTTTTCAAAACATAAGTACTTTTTTCGAAAATTTGTGTCAAACAGACAATTTTTTATTTTCTTTAAACTATTTTTTCTTAAAAATCGTACACATTTTTGATTAAAATGGGACCTGAAGTAGCATAAAGGAAGATTAAGAGAGTGGTGCAGGTTTTCATGTTCGATAAATGCCTAATTTTGTAAAATATTTTTAAAAAATAAACTAAATTGGCGTCTTTCTTCAACTACAATTGTGAAGACACGATTGTTTTTTCTTAATGAAATATGCTCATCAAAAGTAGATCTTCAAATAAGGTCATGTTGTATTTTTTGAAAATATGAGTATTTTTTGTATTATTTCCTGACAAAAATAATTGCCCGCTCGGAATTGGCTGCGCTCGTTTTCGTCGTTTTCTTACAACTACAATTTTAAAAATACAATTTTTTCTCAATTAAATGTATTTATCATAACATCTTCAAATAAGGTCATGCTTCATTTTTTCATAATACGATTATTTTTTCTATAATTTTGTGGACGAACATAATAGCCCGTTGAAAATTTACTGGCGCTTCAGACTAGCGGGAGCGTCCTAAATTAGAATTTAAAGAAACTTGTGATGCTACAAAAAAATATAAGTGCAACTGAAAGTGGAGTGAAAGTGTGGTCATGCCTGCAATAGCTCCAGCACCCAAAAAAGTGCTCTCAAAGTTTTGTGCATGCATCATATAGAATGTTATTGCGTTTACTACCTAGTGCCATGTAAGTCGTCGTTTTCGTGCATTAACTTTTGTTTTGTATTGTCATGAATATTACCTTGTAGTTGGTAAAAGTGTGACATCTTAGTACTTAAATGTGTTATATGTTGTATACGTGTAATATCTTATGTGCTAGTATGTATGTGTTATATTTTAGTGCGTAAACTTGTTAATTGTAAATGTGTCATACGTACGTATACGGGAAAGTAAAAACTATTAAAAGATACACTTTTTGCAGTTTCCCATAATACATATTTGCGGCAAAGTTATATCACTTAATTAGTTGTCTGTAAGGAGAAATTGTGTACAAAATATTAGTGTGCTGCAAAAAACTTGAAAGATTA
>JAHLJT010003656.1:129779491-129865597 GCA_031308135.1 Acheta domesticus | reverse complement strand
GAGAAACGTTATTTGAGGTCTTTGGCCTCAATATTTTAGTTTTTGTGGCCACAGAACGCATTGTTTAGGAGTTATTTAATGATATAGATTCAAATTCCTACCGAATGTGTTGAGGGTTGCATTTGACTTAAATATTTAGTTTTGTTCTACACCGCTATGTAGTGGAGTTACAACAAATTTAAGAGCACATAAAACCTTCTCGGTGGAAAAAAACGTCAACTTTCATGGAGAATGGTCTCCCAAAATCTATCATATGGGGAAGTAATAATTGTAGTGTTTTCATAAAGAATCTTTGTAGAAATTAGAATATTGTTTTATTAACATTTGATGAAGAAAAGTAAGCTCTAAAATGTTTTTCTAGAATGTCTGAAAACACTGATTTCTCTGTGGGTCACGTTCTAGCATCCTTCTTCAAAATCCTTCAGATGCTTTGACACAGAAATCACAAATCACAGAGAAAATAAATAACAAGCTATTTCAGTTGTATTTTATTTTCATTTGGATTTCATAACGGATGCTAAAAAATAGTACATAATAGGATTTATTCCTACTAATAATTTAAATTCGGAATTCGAAACAAGATTCTAAAACAATTGTAAACAGTAAAGGATTTAAAAATAATGAAATGCTATATGAGTAACAAACCATGTTTTAAGAATTTTATTTTATTAATGTTTGTTTCTGAATGGATTACTTTATTCGGGTTTACTTCCTCGGCTGTTGGAATAGAATTGGTATTAAGTTCTCATAGTATCTATTCTATTGTAATATATAAGGCAATATGTATTGTTGTCTTCGATTGTTCTTGGACACTTTTGGATTAGGATTTAGAAGGAGAGAGAGGTTCTTAACACAATCAGGGAACATATTTTAATGCAACACTTACTTTTATTTTTCATGGAGAGATTGAGGTATTTGAACAGAAAACTGCTCTAATTGGATGGTCATAAGAAATGTAACTGGGTGGACACAGGTTTATATATAGTATAGAATTTATTTCAAGTAACCATGTAATAAATATTAATACAAAGACAAAAATAAATATTTTTTACACCTTTAATAATGTGACAATTTTTATGTTCGGATACTTTCAGGTTCTCTTTTTATGAGTGTTAATCTGAAATATGATGTATGTGATTACTTTTTGTGCGCGAGGCGAAAATTAATGTTTGATTTGCCTTCTAAACTGGTTTAATTTACATTCGTTTCGTACCTTAAACATTCACGAATCCGCGGAAAACGCAACGTAAAACGGTACATTTAGGCTCTGTATACCTCCAGCTTCCTAATGAATATTTGTTAGATGAATCCTAACGAGCTGAAGTCCTCTCATTTAGTCACAAATTAATCATCGAAAAAGAGATAAGGAACCTTTGTTTGAAATGACATAGCGGCTAGACATCTGATTCGTTACAAAAGGGCCTCTTGGGGCCCGTCACTTCCTCCTGAAGCAGGTGACGGCGTTGAAGTAGCATCGCCAGTAGACTCGACTGCCTTTCTGCTGTCCGCGGCGTTGGAGGTCCATCTGAAACATTACGTTACTATTAGACTTCATTATTTTCATTAACAGGTAAACTTGTCTCGTGAGGAAAAGCGATTTTTTTCATAACGTTTGTTATTTGCTATTGACGTTAGTTTTCTGACGAAAGTTATGGAAATTCGATGGTAATTAGAATAACAGACTTGCGCATCAATTTTGATATGAGGTATGTTTTTTGGGGGATTTTCTTTGAAGTGCTTTTCCATGTGTCTAGTTTTAAAGATGACTATTCTCTTACTTTTCTTTGATTTGGTAATCCAGGGCACAATGCTTTCTAATTTTTTTCTTCGGAAAATGCTTTGGGAAAGAAAAAAGTTTAGTCCAAATTTTTTATTGACATTCTTTGGCTCTGGTAAAAATGTAGGATATTTCTTTAAAATGTATTCAAAACAGTTTTGGCAATTTGTTAAACAGATATGACAAGTTTTATTTTTCATATTGAAGTTTTCGGGACCGCAGTTTGGTCTCAAATTATTGTTAAGCACACATTTCCATAGTATCAATTTAATTCAAGTTTTTAATAGTAAATATTAATGCTCTGAACTGTGCGACTGAATTTAGTTTTTAAAATTTATTGTCATTAAGAACAAAATTTAGAAATTTAATTTTAACTACGAACCAAGCAACCACTTTTGATTCTTTAAATTAAAGACTAAACTGAACATGCTTTAAACATTTAATCTCTTCTAAAAGCACTTCGATTGAATTTACCATTGCGTGAACATTTTGATGTTGCCCACTGATAACATAGCGATTGTCCTTTCAAAAAGCTACAAAGATGGCGGGCACATCGCCACGTTATGGATTTTTTTGCTGTATCTCGTCGGTTTTAGCCTTGTTAGACACAAGAGTAAATTGGAACTGACGAGATACAACAAAAAACCGTAAAGTGACCAATTTAGTCTTGTTAGACACAAGAGTAAATTGGGACCGACGAGATAGAATTAAAAATCCATAAAGTGGCACTTGTTAGACACAAGACTAAATTGGAACCGACGAGATAGAACAAAAAACTCCATAAAGTGGCACTTGTTAGACACAAGACTAAATTGGAACCGACGAGATAGAACAAAAAATTCGTAAAGTGGCACTTGTTAGACACAATAGTAATTGGAACCGATGAGATACAACAAAAAATCCGTAAAGTGGCCAATTTAGTCTTGTTAGACACAAGAGTAAATTGGAACCGACGAGATAGAACAAAAAATCCATAAAGTGGCACTTGTTAGACACATGACTAAATTGGAACCGACGAGATAGAACAAAAAACTCCATAAAGTGGCCAATTTAGTCTTGTTAGACACAAGAGTAATTGGAGCCGACGAGATACAACAAAAAACTCCATAAAGTGGCGATGTGAAGGCCCAGATAGGCGAATGGCTGACCGTGTCCGGGAGGTCGGCGGCGGGCGCCTTGCTGCTGCTGCTGCTGCTGGGGCCTGCGGCGCCGCCGGCGCCGGCCGCGCTGCCGCCCTCGCCCATGGCGTGCTGCAGCTCCGTCATGATGCGGTCCAGCAGCATCGCCGTCCGCTTCGGCACCACCACCTGCACACGCGCACGCGCCACGCGATGCATTCATTTGTTATTTTGTGGTTTTGATGGATTGATTGATTCGTGTTTCCGGGCGCGTCAACTACTCAGGTCATTAGTCCCGTAAGTGTAGTGCATGCATTTCATCGGGAGGTAGCAGTGACCTTTCCCGTTGGATGGCGAGATCTGGCGTCGGCCTAACCGTCGAGTAGTGGGGTTTCCCCTCAACCAGGTATCTCCCACCAGCGGGGCACCGCCCCAGCCGGGACAGCTGTAAGGCCTTATTCACAATGCAAACTTAAACGTAAATGTAAACGTAGCCGCAAAACCTAGAAATGTGTTATTAAACGAGACCACTCACAATGCCTTGACGTAACCGTTGACGTAAGACCGTAAACTTAAAGAGTTCGCAAGCTCCAAGCTTTTACGTTAAGTTTACGTCGGAATTCTACCGAAGACCAATCAGAGCAGAGCAGCATGGAAGTTCAATTCCAGATTGTTGTTCAGGTATTTTGTGGTTATGTCATTGTTATTGTAATGTATAGAATTAGTTTACGAATGCTTTTGATGCGTGTAGTGAATTCAATGTAAGAATTTGGACAATTTTTATTGTGACTTTAACCTGAGATAGCGAATAACTAATTATGTCCGACGAATTACTCATGAAATTTGGTTCATGAGAATCCTTGAAGGAAAATGTGAGCACTACTACATCTACTCGCATGTATATAAAGACAAATCGATAGGAATCTCGAAGAAAAGCTAGAAAACCATGGTGGAAAGATATTTTCACCATGTTAGAGACGAATCGATCAAGTTTCAGTACATTGAATTCTGATTGGTTCACGCGAAACTTACGTTCGCGTTGTGAACGCTTGTTTTTACGTGTAAATTTTGCGGCATTGTGAATGAGGTCTAAGCTCCCGACCGGTCTCCCGGCATCGGTGGTAGTGGAGTGCATGTTAGTATAAGGGGAGAGGATAGGACAAGTAGAGGAAGGAAAAACCCGCTGTTCGTTTGTTAGGGTACATCTCGGGCATTCGTGTGGTGTCTATCGGAGAAACCAGGAAAACTACCGATCAGAGCAGCCGGCCGCTACAATTCTCCTCCAGACAGCGACTGAACTCGACCCAGCTGAGAAGCTAGTGTCGAAAATCGTGCCATTGTAGAGAGTGGAAGCGTAGGACCTCCCGGTCAGAGGGACTGCAGTGACATCAGGCTGATGCACTGAGCCATCTCACCCGGTTTGTGTTTCCGGGGCGCGTTAACTGCTGGGTCGTTTGTACCGTAACACTAGTGCACGTTTCATCCCGGATGGTGGGGATGTTTCTCTCTGCCAGACGTTAGATCCATGAAAACAGAGATAACGAATAGATTCATTTAATGGGGATGATAGCGCGGATACTTCCCCGTCCATAGGGGCGCTGCACCAACTGGGAAGTGTGTTTGTATAATAAGGAGCACGGTTCGTGGCCCATTTTTTAAGTGTATTGCTCCGGCATTCGGCTGGTATTGGTTGTAGAAAAACGGAAAACTATCGATCAGAGAAGCCGCCGCCTTCTAGAATTCTTGTGTATGCGGCCCGACGGATCTTTTTGTGCGGCCCGTCACTGCTTTGAAAAAAATATTATTCCAATAAAATACAATACAGTTGCACAATTCAGTTTTATATTTATTTGATGTATTAATTTTCTCCTACATACGTTAATCATTGTATGTTGAACAAAGGACGTAACTAGTATACAAAGTGGGTCACGTAACTTTAGCACCTCCTATAAGTTTTGAACGGTTGAAGTATTGCCATGCAGTTTTTCACGGACGTGCATGAGAGAATGGGGCTAATTGACACGTGTATTCATTTCTATTTAATGACTTGTATTTTAACCCATTATGCCCACTGGGTCGTTAACGACCCACTTAAAAAATGTTAATGTTTTATTACATGCGTCATATATTTATCTCTAATGATACCAGACATCCCATTGATGTGTTTTTTTGGCATTTTCCTGCATCTTAACACTCATTTGACAGTCTTAATCGCATTTCTGAGAATCTTTCTGTGCACGTGTGCTGCATCATCGTCAGATTCCGCGCCGGGTCTGGGAGAATCTTTTAGTTCGTGAGAGGCAAAAGACTTAGGTGCGGCGATTTTGCAATTCTGCGATCCTAAAATCTAAGATGAATGATATATGATCTTTGAATTATGTAAGAACAATTTACGTATCTCTGATAAGTGTGCAGCTGTGCTTCTAGCGCCTCCTGTAGTAGCACCTTGGAGCTTTGTCCCCGGTTTTGATGGAGAGTTGTTGGGCCCCTAGAGACGTGTCTGAGGGCGGGGCGCGGGCGACTGGGGTGGGGTGGGTGACGAGGTGGAGGGAGGTAAGGTGGGGGGGGGAATCGAGTGGTGCTTCCGCCGCCAGAAATGTCATCAGGTGAGGCGCGAGCGCAGAGTGCTGTTGTTCCAGCAGACGGGCTGGGCCTTTTAAAAATATCGTGTTTGGCACAATCAGGTTGGTTGCGCTGTCGAACCCTCGCGACGCAGCCCTAGGCGCGCCACGTCGAGGGCTGCGTTGCGAGGACAGCACAAGGAAAAGGGCCGGCGGGCTGCACTGCTGTAAGTACTTACTATGTGGATATTTTAACCTCATATTTTGAAAATAATATTTTCTACATCCAAACATGTGGGAAAATCTGAGTCGAATTGCAAACTAAGGCCGGAAACACCCCTTAACCCGCTAGAGCCTTTGACGCAAGAAACTTGAAGGGGTATTTTGAAAAAATTGAATTAATTGATTACTTTTCTTAATTTGTATTTATTAGGTATTTTTGAATTAGTTTATTATTTGTAAATTTTCCATGTCTCGAATGCTTCAATTTTTTTCTTTAATCTTTTGGTAGAAATAGTGCATAATATTTTTTATGACATGACAAATACGCCATATTGCTCTATTCTTTTGTTTTTTCAAAAATTGGAAAAATGTAAATTTTTCACATGTTTCTCACGTCGATAATATTTACATTAGCGGAAATTTTTTCACATTATTATATTTACGAGTACATGTGCTTTAAATAACATCAAGTAAAGTTTCTCGAAAACACAACCGTTTTCTGTGAAAAGTAGCTCAAATTTCCGCATTTTCAGAAACGGTCAAACGCCATTTTCTCATATATGGCTGCAAATTTTTTCTTGAAAGTTTTGTAACGGATAGTGCTAATTACACTCTTTAATATGACGTAAAGTATATTTTGAGTTATTTTTTTTGTTTTTTTCAAAAATTATATAAATGTAATTGTTTTAAAGATCTCTCACATCTTTTATATGCACATTACCAGCAATTTGTAAAGATTATTATATTTGTGTAAGTGCTTTAAATAACTTCAAATAAAGTATTTTGAAAACTCAAAAATTTTCTGTGAAAATGAGCTTCAAATTTCGCATTTTAGTAGCGCTGAAACGCAATTTTCTTTAAAACGGCACATAATTTTTAAAAGAAAATTGCCATTTAGAACTAGGTTTTTGTGTTTTTAATATTCTAAAATTAATCTTTCCGTTCTACCAAAAGGAAACCGAAAAATTAAGAAAATGACAAAAAATTGTGCTTTGGTGGTGATAGATGGCAGCTGGCAAGAAAGAGTATGTGGCAATTCCGAATAGCTAGCGAAGACCCAAGGAAATAGAAAACTAAAACGGGGAAGATTGTGCCATTGTGTGGCACCACTAGTTTCTAAATGCAATTTAGTTCTACGTAATTCTTATTAATTAGAGAATTGCATTATTAATTAGATATTGCATATTATATCCGATTTTACATATTTATTACATATTCTTACTTTTTTCATAACATATTTCCGTACATATTTTGAGGTTTAATATTACATATTTTGTAACTAGTGTGGAAAATACGCAACTGTCAGGATTCCAACACAAGGACCTCACGGCCGGAGACACCTCAGTTGCAATAATGGTTGCTGCAGAAGCAACTGCAGTTGCAAGAGAAAACAAGTAGCTCTGTCACTTCGGTAGCGACAGTCAGACCTGAGGTATCTCAGCTATGCGCGGTAGGTGGACGACGATCATCCGCTCACTGTGAATTATCTTGATAATCCGAGTGATACCGCGTCGAAGGACGTGGTGCCGACGTTTCGATCCTCTTGTCGTGGTCTTTCTCAGGGCTGGTCTGCCAACGGCCTGGGCAGACCACGTCTTGAGAACCCAAACCACAATCGGCACCACTGTTATGTTCATAAATGAAAGTCGCATGCTAACTCAACAACAATTTATTGGTTCCTTATTTACATAGTTGCCAGCCATTATAGGGTTAGGGAGTAGCCTCTCCCTGAGCTGTGCCGTCTTCCTACGGCATCAGACCGACGGGTGGTAGCTACCACCAGCCGCCACGTTGCCAGTCCTTAGCAACCTCCAGTCCTCTGCTTCTCCACATGTGCGGCTCCTGGACGTTTCCCGCCGACTGCTGGCTGTGACCGTCGCCCCACGACGATAGACGACCGACTGCTGGTTCACTGCACTCGACTCGACTGCACCTCGGGACTGCCCTCAGGGTGCCGGCTGGCTCCCTTTAAAGGGCCGATGCTAGGCGGTGAGACCGCTCTCCCGGCTCGAGCCTGCTAGGCCGTGTCTACAGCTTCCCGCTGCCCGCCACCGCTCCCCGACAGAGCGCGCTGTCCTTGCTGCTCGCGCGCCTATTATAAAAGTCATGCGCGACCTTAGAAGGCGCGACATGACAACCACAGTCTTCGACGCGGCGTCACGGGACAGCCAAGATCGTTTGCATGACTGGCTGCGGAAGCCGACGCCTTCATCCGCTCTTCGCGTTGGAGTGCCGCCTAGTCTTCGCCGTCGGGCCACTGCGCTTTCGGCAGCTCGCGCCCCCGCCCCGTCGGTCGCGTTGACGGCTCGGCGGCTGGAGCAAGGGGGCGGGGGCAGGGAGGGAGCGTGGCGGGGCGTGGCGGGGGTGAGCCGGGGGGCGCGATCGTTTTCCGAGGCGACACGTGCCACGCCACGACGCAAGCGGCTCCTGGCGGCGGAGAGGCGTGGCGCCATGGCCGACAGCGAAGCGGCGGACGAATGTGTCATTCAAGTCTTACTCACACTCTATCACTTGAACACCTTCATCTCTTTAATCTTCTGATTCTTTCGTATTTCTGGAGGCGTCAACGGCTATGGTCATTACTTCAGTAACTGTATATATGATTTTACATTCCCGTATACATACGTATACACGGAAAAACGATTTCGAGATTTCAACGGAAATACACGTTTTGGGGTTCCCTCATACCGAAAAAATTGGTTCTTTTCAAAAGGTCTGTCTGTCTGTCCGTCTGTGAACACTACTAGAGCCTAAACTAGCCAAAAGTATAAAGAAAACATTTGGAGCCGTTTTTGAGAAAATCTTGTTTTTGTATTTTTTTAAATTGCACATATTGCACGCAATAATGCGCAAAAACTACTAAAATTTTGAAAAAATGAAGATTACTTTAAAGAAAGAACTCCAAATGAAATGACACAAATTTTATTTGAATGAAAAATGTGTATCTGCAATTTTGTAGTTGGGAAGACGCCGAATAAAATTCAAACTTTCGCAATTTTCGAAAAGTCAGAGTTAACCGTGAAAATCGGACCTACGCCACCTTAATAAGTGTAATTTACTCTTTTCTTACAAGGAAATTAAAAAATTTGGTGCAGTTTTCGAAGAAAATTTTGAAAATGTCCGGGGGGGTTCATGTAATGTACCCCCAAATTTTAAAGAAAGTTCTTCAAATCGCGGCGCCTCGTGTGGACGCAGATCGACCGGGGAATATCCATTTCGGAAAGAAATCGCATGTGTGGTTTTGGCACTAGTGTTGTTCACTGACGGACGGCCAGACGGACGTAAGAAAACTTTTCGGTATCAAGGGACCCCAAAACGTGTATTTCCGATAAAATCTCGAAATCGATTTTCTGCCGCATTACGTAACTTTTCTTATACCACGTATATTACTCCGTATATACGTACGGATACGGGAAAGTAAAAAGAGATGCTGAAGAGGAATGGTAGATCCGTTGCGTCACCGCCGAGATTGCTGATGCTGGTGCATAACGGGAAGTAACGTTGAACCAAAATATTTGTTCAAGACCAAGATTTGTTCTATTTTGATTTTTTAATAATAATAATAATAAAATAATAATAATAATAATAATAATAATAATAATAATAATAATACTTCGGACTTTTTTGTGTTTCCTTCATTTTGTAATGTAGATATATTTGAAAAATATGTAGAAAATATTAGAACCATGCATGGCAGTCGGGAAACATTGTTTTGAATGTTTAAATTAAATAGAATACAAAACAGTAAAAAGGGGGAATAAAAAATAATTAGCAACATAAAGTTTAGAATGTAAAAATATGTTTTATCATTAAATGTACACGGAACTTAAGTTTCGTCTACGAAATTGGAAAACTATGGCTGTAATGTTATTTGCTCTCTCATTGTAACCCTATTTTTCAATATTTCTTTTTCCTGGTTCCCAATTGCTAAATCGCTCGAGACTCCGTATTAGACTGGAGACAATCATATGCACCCACATCGACAAAAAGTGCTGAAGTGAGATTTCTGAGATCAGTAGCTGGTTATAAGCTGATGGACAGAAAAGAACTTGGAAATTCGTAAAGAACTTGGAGTACAATCTTCAAGAGAACTCTTACCGAAATTCCTGGACACAGCACATTGAAAGGATGCAAGACAACCCCCCCTGCCGAAAATAATTCTACATTACCGCTTACAAGGAAAAATAAATTCTGGCCTCCCGAAGAAGAGATGGGGAGACCAGATGGAATGGAGGGGTAACAGGCAATGCCTATTCACCGGAAGGAGAAGAGAAGCACAATATAAATTTCTACTGCTGTACCAGTAGGGAAGGAAAAATAATGTCAATGTAATATAGTGACCTAAACATGTAGATGCGGTTTTACTTCTCCAATAAATATTTCAGTTTCAAATAAACATTTATTTGTTGATGTCATTTTCTTTTCTCCTATGACCACCGAAAGTTCTACGTAGTCTACATTAATTCTAATTGTACCCAGCGATACAATGTTGTCATTTTGACTTCGATATAGCTGCCTGATTTCAAGTCAAACATTTAATTTGCCAAAAACAATCCAAAACTGTCTCTCAACTCTCCTATAGTTTCCAAATAAATGCTAACAATAGGCAATGTTACCGCGTTACGCAGGATTGGAAAATCAAACCAACTGCTCAATCCTTGGTGGGAAGAGGCCACGAGGAGGATACCCTAGCTTCCTTTCACAACTGTCGCCATCGATGGAGTCAATTAAGCTGTATTACATAACCTTCTGAGTCTGTTAAAATTTCGATACTACTTGCGTTACAGAGGCAATTACATAATTATGTTTGTGGATGTGAAAAGAAGAAAATTGACGCTCCAGAAATGCGTTTATATTTCCATTTGATTCCCTTGATAAGGTCATTAAATACCTCCCCAGTTTGAATTATTAAACGAATAACGAAAGATAAATAATTTCATTTCTCAGGGTTCTAAGCCCTCACCAAGCCATCGAAACAGTTGAGACGATGATTTCGTGAATTCCGGTGATTTCGTAATGTTCTGGCCCTGGCAAGCAGTAGGCGTTAGCTCACGAGCAGCCTACAGCTCCATTAACAGAATGTGCATTGAAGCACAGAGAGGTAAATCTATCAAACGATAATTAGTCTCTTTGAACAATGGAGAATTAGTTTCATAGGAGGTATTGTCTAATTAGGTAACATGCATTCATTCTCCAAAATTTTCCGACTTAAATACAACTTTAAGAGGTGTTCTAAGGCTTCTTCACTCTTTGCAACTAGATTGTCCGTTACTTGTCCAATAGACATAATAAATTCTAAACCATAATATGTATGTGATGTTAAGATACTGATCTATGAGCGGAAAAATCATGAAATAAATAAATAAATGAATAAACGAAAAAACTTGATCAGGCATACCTAGTCCTACAGAAAACAACTTAGAGCAAAGAAGAATACACGATTTATACCGCACTATTAGACTTGGATTATATACTTTTAGGCTTATATTAGCATTACAACAAAGAAAAAATGTGTTTAAACAAATAAAATCTAATTAATATTTATTTTCTGTCTATATTTTCAATTATATCAATTATGTTGGTCAATCGTTCAAAAGACAGAAAAATTCTTGTGATACCTGTTTTATACAATACTAGCTCAACCCGTGCAATTACATCGCACAGCAGTAAGGGCTGCAGGAAAGTTAGGACAGAAAATACTGTATATTCACAACAATAATTAAGTTTCGTTGCCACCTCCCTCTCGCCACCAAGATAATTGCACACATATCTCTTGTCAAACTTCTTTTTTTCTATTACTTACAACAACTGAAAAACAAATGACGCGCCCCAACGAGTCGGGCAAAGAAAATGATTCTGAACCTTACGTAGTACGAATATAATTAACTAGTAAAACCCGGCAGACGCTCTTTTGCCCCTTCATCTCCCTCTTTCCCCTTCCATCTCCCTTTCCGTCTCCCTCTCTCTTTGTCTCTCCGTCTCTCACTGTTTCTGTTTCAGTCTGACTGTCTCTTTGTGTTTCAGTCTCTGCCTCTCTCTGTCCCTCTCATTCACATTTACTTGCAGATTCTGCGTCTCTTTTATCAGGTGAGATAATATCGCGAAGCGCCGCACCAGCAAAAATGTAATAGAATGTTCATGAAGGTCTCATCCTGTAGATGACAATATGAGAACGTTTCCATGAAGCCCTTGGCCTCAAACTTTTAGTTTTTAATGCCCTAGAACGCTTCGTTTAGGAGTTATTTAACGATATTGCTGCCAAGTGTTGCAGGTTGCATTTGACGTGAATATTTAGTTTTGTCTCCACAGCGCCATGTAGTGGAGTTGGAATTACAACATAATTAATCGCACATAAACCTTCTCGGTAAAAAAGACCTAGAAGTGTTAACTTTCATGGAGATTGTTCGCACGGTGTCGGAGTTTACCCCTATATATATATATATATATATATATATATATATATATATATATATATATATAAACAAGAAAGTAAAACACTAAGAGACATGGTATGTTTCATGAGGAATTTAGTGGAAAACCAAAAACAATACTGTGAACACGTACTGAGAATGCCAGCCTGCCGCATTCCTCAGCAGCTATTAAATCACCATCCACAAAGAAGAACAAAAGGTCGACGAACAAAGAGCTGGAGACGCCAATTTAATTGACCGAGAAGGGAAGAGACCAAAGGTCAAAGCCGTGTAGATGATGACGACAATACCGCGAAGTCAGTGAAAAACTGTTCATTCTACTCGGGAGCTTCTTACCGCACGAAGCACCATTCGTTTGCGAAGTTCGCTTTCGGTGTGCTTTCCCCCGGCAGGGGCGCTGAAGGCGACAGGGCGAGTGCATGCCAGGAGAAGCGACGTGGGTGGGGACGGCTCGTGGCGAGAGCGACGGAGGCGGCGGGGGCGGTGCCCGAGCGGAAGCGGGCCGGAGCGGTGTCCAAGGCAATGTTGGAAACGGCGTCAGCTGCTATGGGTTGATTGATTAATTCCTGTTTCCCGGCGCGTCAACTACGTAGGTAATTAGTCCCGTAAGTGAAGTGCGTGTTTTTCTCTCGGAAGGTGGCGATGGTCTTTTCCCCGCTGTATAGCGCCGACCTACCGTCGACTAGCGGGGTTTTCCCTCAACCAGGTATCTCCACCAGCGGGGCACCGCCCCAGCCGGGACAAGCTGTAGGCTCCCGACCGGTCTTCCGGCATGTGTGGTAGTGTAGTGCATGTTAGTGTAAGCGTGTGTATAAGGGAAGAGATAGGACAAGGAAGAGGGAGGAAAGATCGCGCGCAGTCCGTGGTCCGTTTGTTAGGGTTAAGCTCCGGCATTCGCCTGGTGTTGATCGGAGAAACCACGGAAAACTACCGATCATAGCAGCCGATCGCTAGATTCTCCTCCAGCCAGCGACTGAATTCGATCTAACTGACAAGCTAGTGTCGAAAATCCTGCCACCGTCGGCACTCGAAGCTAGGACCTCCCGGTCTGCAGTGACATCAGGTTGATGCACTGACTGCACTCAGGTAGCTGCTATGGACATCAGACTACAAAGTGTAGTGCGTATATCTATCGCGGAAGGTGTTCTTCCTCAGCTGGATGACAAGATCGGGCACAACCTACACGGCGGCTTGGATATTTCCTCATCAAGGTATCTCCCATCAGAGGGACACCGATTCAGAATAGACAAACTATACTTGGGTTTTTATTTCTTGGCGCGTGGGGGCTTTGCGATGGAATATCTTACGGTATTTTGCGTCGTTTTCGGTCGTGCCGTTAGGAGTCGCATGATCGTGACTGTATCGAGAAGTGCTGGCGATCATGCGGCTCCTAGCGGTATGAACGAGAACGACGCGAAATACCGTGAGATATTCCATCGTGAAGACAAGTCTCCATGCGCAAAGAAATAAAAACCCAAGTTTAAGCTCCTGACTGGTTTTCCCGGCATGTGTAGTCGTGTAGGGCATGTGAGCGTCTGTATAATTAAAGAAGGGGAAGGAAGAGGAAAGAAAGATCGCGAGCGCTCTGTGATCTGTTTGTTCGGATATTGCCCCCGCATTCGCCTGGTATTGGTAGTACAAACCACCGAAAAACTACCGATCACACCATCCGACCACTAGCATTCTCCCCCAGAGAGCGGCTGAATTTGACCTAGCTTTGTAGCTAAGGTCCGTTCGCTCTAACTTTTATCAGCACGTAAACAAATGCACGTGGTCGTCTGTTGTTCTCATTGGCTAACGGACACCCACACTTCCCTTCAGGGCGTCGTGCGTTAGAGGAGTTAGATCCCTTTCAAAATTGATTTATTTCCTGGCTCTCTACACAAAGCCGAAATAATGTTCTCCTCTTCCTTGAAGTGAAGTCAGACACCGGGTGTGACCTGAACTGCAATTCAGTTGCTAAGGGACCTCTTTGAGATCTCGTGGGACCTCGTTCGCCAGGCCGTCGGTGCCGCTCCTGCCCATTTGGACCTGCTGCAGTTCCGTTTTTGTATGAGGAGATTCTAAAAGAGTGTTGGGTTAGTGTAAGGTGGTATTTGCTCATTGCGTTGATTTTGATACCACATCGAACACAATGCGTGAAGCAGTTTCTGGTACGTCCGGTTTGAAACATTGACATGGAAATTCCCTCAGAAGTGGTGAGAAGGTGGTTTTGCATGTGTTTGAATCACTATAGGCTAAAAATCCAATGGGTGGTAGGTGGAAGAAATGACTGCTGAAATGACGATGTTGGTGTCAGAAGTATTGGAAAACTGTGTAGTGAATTAAGTCACGGGATATGTAAGAAGAGAAGTAGTGCAAAAGCGGTGGAGGCCGATGCGACGAATATGCTAAATCTGCCATTCCCATTCGTAGGTACGGACGTAGGGATGAACTTCCAACATTAATTAAAATTCTTCATGTGGTTAATGAAGCTTTGGGACTGACAAATTTAACAAAAAATCACTGTATGTTCTATTGAAATCTTTATGTTTCGTTTACCAAAAACGGGGCAAAAAGAACACTATAATGGAGAGAGACGACATAATGCAGTGGCGAACACGTGAAAAAATCCAGGGAAAGCAAACGAAATATTTATTATCGTGAGGAAACCTGGATTAATGAAATTCTTCAAGTAAAGAATGGCCTGACACGTCTGTTAAAAGTAAAAGGGAAGCTTTTCTAAGAGGATTGACCACTGGATTAAATGCACCCGTCGGGAAAGGAAAAAGGTTAATAATAACACTTATAGGAAGGTTTTACCGAAAATGGTCTTCTCTTTTTCGAATCGAAGAAAATCTGGAGATTACCTTGAAGATATGAATAGTGATTTTTTTCAGCAGTTGTTTATCAGTGTTCTGCTGAAACTGTAACCAAATAGTGCGATGGTGATGGCTAATGCTTCGTACCACAGTGTAAGAGTTCAGAAAAAATGTCTTGGCGAGAGATGGTTGTTATCGTAAGATGAACACGTAGATAATTGGTATTTAAAAAGTTGAATTGTTAGAATAACAAAAAGGTAATGTAATGAATGTGATACGGGTCGAAGTCAGCTGGTCATGTTGTTTTACGACTGCCTCTATTTCACTGGGTATTAAATCCCATTGAAGTAATAGGGTAAGTTGCAAGAAACAACACAGCATACAAATTACATTATGTTCGAAACCTGTTTGATTTGGCATTGTCTCACATTAGTGATTAGGACTGGAAATCAGCCGTTAGTCATACAGTCAAAGTTGAAAAGGAAATGTGGCATGGCAGGGGCGAAGCGGGGCGAGGCGGGGGCGAGGTGGGGGCGAGGCGGGGGCGAGGCGGGGGCGAGGCGGGGGCGAGGCGGGGGCGAGGTGGGGGCGAGGCGGGGGCGAGGCGGGGGCGAGGCGGGGGCGAGGCGGGGGCGAGGCGGGGGCGAGGCGGGGGCGAGGCGGGGGCGAGGTGGGGGCGAGGCGGGGGCGAGGCGGGGGCGAGGCGGGGGCGAGGCGGGGGCGAGGCGGGGGCGAGGCGGGGGCGAGGTGGGGGCGAGGCGGGGGCGAGGCGGGGGCGAGGCGGGGGCGAGGCGGGGGCGAGGCGGGGGCGAGGCGGGGGCGAGGCGGGGGCGAGGCGGGGGCGAGGCGGCGGCGAGGTGGGGGCGAGGTGGGGCGGGGGGAGTGGCTTCTCCGCGCCGGGACCGGGAGAGGTGGCTCAGTGCATCAACTGATGTCTCTGCAGCCCCTCTGACCGGGAGGTCCTCTCCCGACGGCGGCAGCATTTTCCACACTAGCTTGTCAGCTATGTCGAATTCAAATGCAGTCTGGAGGGGAATTTTCACGGCCAGCTGCTCTGATTCGGTAGTTTTCTGTGGTTTCTCCGATCAACACCAGGCGAATGCCGGAGCAGTACCCTAACAAACGGGCCACGGACCGCGCGCGATCTTTCCTTCCTCTTTCTTGTCCTATCCTCTCCTCTTACACACACACTTACACTAACATGCACTACACTACCACACATGCCGGGAAACCGGTCGGGAGCTTACAGCTTGTCCCGGTTGAGGCGGTGCCCTGCTGGTGGGAGATACCTGGTTGAGGGGAAAACCCCGCTAGTCGACGGTAGGGCGACGCCAGATCTCGCCATCCAGCGGGGAAAAGATCATCGCCACCTCCCGAGAAAAAACACGCACTACACTTACGAGACTAATGACCAACGTAGTTGACGCGCCCGGAAACATCAATCAATCTAATCCGCGCCGGGGCAGGGAGAATGGATAACGCGAGCCCCGCGCGAGGGCCGGAGCGGGCGGGCGCCCGACGCCCTCTCCGTTGCCAACGCGCCCCCAACGAATTTGTTGGTGAGTGGCCCGCAACGGCAAACGGGATGATGAACACAAACATAAAATGATTTTCCAAAGTGCACCTCCCTGAATTTTCATGATGCACTTCCTGAAATAAGCTTCTCGGTTCAATATAAATAAACTTTATGGACGCCGTTATGTATTTAAAATAAACAGAATTGTCGCAAACAGTTCGGTCGTAGCAATTTTGATGTTTATTGTTGTAACACATCTAATAAAATATTATGTCACACAATTGTTTTCAATATATTTTCAGCAAACCATGTGTACACTATTTTCCTGTATTGTTATTCCTCCTTCTAGCTTTTATCCCCTGTGCTTTGGGATATTTCTAAGCACTTGTTCCCTCTCTCCCTCCCTCTTTCCTTTCCCTTTAACCGCGTCACTCTGCCATAGACACCCCTGGATTTCTATTTAGCTGGGCTCCCAGCGAGGGTGAGGCTTATAAAAGGCATTGCGGTCTGTCAGCGTTTGGTCGGTGGACCGCGATTTTGTCTTTTCATCGATTGCTCGGTTTAATATTGTGGCGTTACAGGATATACACACGTCGCATTCACCCTGACCGCAGCATGGGTGGACTACCGGTTGAGACTGCTTGTTGTGTTTGCAACAAGTAGGGACAATGGGTAGCAACCGGTACGGAATTGAATCGGCGCTTGTACACCCCTGTAAGGATAGGATTAACATTTTTCACTATCCCACTATTTTCTCAAAGGGATAATGCTCAGAATGGAATCAGAAAATAATATATCGTTTTCTTTCATATCTGAATTATCTGTTTTAAGTTGTCTGTGAGCTTCATTTCCTGACCACCTCACGTAATCATACAAAGAGATAAATCACAACGTTTTTCTTCTGTCATAGGCCCAATCTATCCATCTTCCTTTGGAAGTTACAACATTCCGACTCAATGTTGAAGAGTTTCATTTCCAGCCCGTTTTTATGCGGAAGGTTGTTCATCTTCTTTGCAACGGGAATCCCGATATCGGAGAATCACATTCATACATTGGCAGTAAATAATGAGCTTTCAGTTAACAAGAAATCCCTAGTTTTCTCAATCAATGAAGGAAATGAAACGGAGAAAAATATGCCGTTAATTTTTTTAATTTTACGAATGAATCTGGGACTGGGCGTAAAAAGTGCCGTCTTCAACTATAATTTGCGATCAAAGCAATGAACAATCGTTGCTTAATTTCAAAAGTACAATTACATTAGTTTTTAGAAATTTATAAAGACGAAGTTAATAAATGTGATAAATTAATTATTTCTCAATTTCTGTTTTACACAAAATTAATGATAATGAGCAATCAATTAAATGTGATATCATAATGACAAATTACATTTTGTATTTTCACGTTACGGTAGAGACAAATTTGTTTCTTTAGAATACTTCAAATATTATTTTTCGATGTGGAAAAGAAAGTAGAATTGTAGAATTTTTTTACTAGGTCAAGCTCTACTATAGTCCTAATTAGGCCTGACTCCGTTCGAATAGAAACTTGTTTCTTATGAAGTTATCCACTTCCAAATTCTATGAAAGATTGCTCTTCGTTTTCTATTCCCAATAGACATTTCATTTTGCATCTATTTAGCCTTACAACGGATTCAGTGAGGTTTGCCCGCAGATTTATGGTTGTACGTTACATGAAGCCCCCCGGACATTTTCAAATTAAAAAAAAACGGCACCAAGTTTTTCTTCAAATTTCTGGTAAGAAAAGAGTAAAATACACTTATTGAGGTGGCATAGGTCCGGTTTGCACGGTTAACTCTGAAGTTTCGAAAATTGCGAAAGTTTGAATTTTATTCGGCGTCTTCCTCCAACTACAAAATTGCAGATATTTTTCCTTCAAATAATTTTTTTCTTCATAGTGAGTTCTTCCTTTAAAGTCATGTGAATTATTTTGAACATTTTAGCAGTTTTTGCGCAATATTGCGTGCAATATGCGCAATTTAAAAAAAATACAAAAACAAGATTTTCTCAAAAACGGTTCCACATTTTTTCTTTCAACTTTTGTTAGGGATAGTGTCTACTGTACTCTATAAGACGACATGAACTCCAAATTGCTCTATTCTTTTTTTCTCACAAATTACAAAAATGATTTTTTTTGTTTGGTCACTCACGTCGGCAATATTTACATTAACTGCGATTTGTTCACAGTATTACATTTATGAGTACATATGCTTTAAATAATGTCATATAAAGTTTCTAGAAACCTCAGGCGTTTTCTGTGAAAAAATAGCTCAAAATTCCGCATTTTCATAAACGCTCAAACGCCATTTTCTTATAAATATTTTCTTCAAACGTTCGGAACCTATAGAGCAAATTGAAGTCTTTAATATGACGTAAAGTTAACTTTGGGCTATTTTTTTTGTTTTTTCAAAAATTACACAAATGTAATTGTTTTGAAAGATCTCTCACACCTGCAATTTGCATTATCTGCAATTTGTAAACACTATTGAATTTGTGAGTGTAAGTGCTTTAAATGACTTAAAATGAAGTGTTCGAAAAATTTCTGTGAAAAATAGCTTCAAATTTGGCATTTATAGTAGCGCTTAAACGCCATTTTCTTAAAAATGGCTACAAATTTTTACAGGAAAATTGCCATGTAGGACGAGGTTTTTGTGTTCTTTAGTATTTTGAAATTAATATTTCCGTTCTACCATTAGTAAACAGAAAAATTAAGAAAATGTCAAAAAAAAATGTAGTTTGGGCGGCGATAGATGGCAGCTGGCACGAGTATGTGGCAATTCCGAATAGCTAGCCCAGACCCAAGGAAATAAAGAAACTAATACGGGAAAGTCTGTGCCATTCTGCAGCACCACTAGTTGTGATATATTTAAACACTGACGGATGATATCTAAAAATATGTGTAAAATTACATCAAGGAGATAAAATATTCATTTCAGCATGAAAATATATGAATTGTCACTGTAAAAGTGGCTGTTTGAGAGCATGTAGAGCGAGCTAAAAGTCCAACATTTAGCGCTGGTGCTAAATGTTGGACTTTTAGCCCACTCTACATGCGGAGAGTGAGACGATGCCCAAGTGTTCAGATCAACCCGTGAATTCAACAAAGAAAACACAAGTCTTTCGTCTAATCGCATCAGCTTCTATTGACCTAGTTCAAGGTTTGGCTTGTACAGTATTGTTGTTAATTGAAATAAAATAACGAGTTGTCCCTTTAGACTTTTGGAATACCTATAGAATAGCTTTCAATTAAACTTCACGCGCTGAATGTTTGTTATCTTCTGGCGTGAAACGGGCGCTGGATACTTCGTTTCAACATTTCAATTTGTAATTGGGTCAGGTTGGATTACGTTATGCTAAAATTTCGGTATCTACTCTTGTGTACAGAAGGATATGAAATAAATTCAAGTTGAAATGTGATGGAAATATTATTTAATTTGGAAAGTGAGCGCAATCGAATGAATCGAATTGCGATTCGGATTCTTTAGTGTTTCTCGCTTTTTCACAAAGGATGTTCTACGATGCTTATATGAACGTGTAAATTTACAATGTGATTTAACTTCCAGTCTGTTGTTAAATTAGTATATGATAAAGATGAATTGAAAGATAAGGAGACCATAAAAATAAACTACTACATTGAAACTTAATTTGCAGCAAAATTAATGAATAAAAAATTGTAATTAATTAAAACACTCATATATATTGCATTTCATTGGCTATGGGTGTATTTTTGAAACGTAAGAATGTATAATTGAATAACTTGTGAATAAGATTTGATTAGGTAGATTCTATTAGTTATTACCAGAGAAACAATCTGCCAGACGGCAAATGACATAAAAATTAGTCGGAATCTCTGTTTATACATTAAATAACTAACATTTGAAAATTTTTTATGTGAAATATTCATTCAGCAGTAACTTTACGTCTGAATATTTTCCAAATCCGTAGTTTTTCTCGAACAAAAGTGACATCAAATAGCTCCTTTCTTTACTTCAAAGTGTCATGACGTAAAAGGCAACACCTGATAACAGTGAAAATCCCACAAAATTACATCCACGAGGTTATTAAAATCTCATCTGTACATTTTTAATTACAATTATTGTCGCATCCCTTCTCTGCGTCCGCGTGGTCAAAGCTTTTAATTAAAATTTAGATAATAATCCGCGTTGTTAAGCGTTGCCCACGCGTCCCAGGCAAGATTTTTTCACTGGATGGGCGACACCATATGCTGAGTGAAGATGGGGAGAGCTACGCTATTCAAGAGGTTCATTTAACGTTCAACCAATCAATGATGCCTTATTTTACGTGACGAGTCTCAGGCCACGAGACCGTGTCAGGTGTCTCAGAGCATCGACGGATGTTACTGCAGTGCTCTCACCGGGAGGTCTTAGGGTTCGTGCCCCGACGATGGCAGAATTCACGACCGTCACAAGATAGCTAGATCGAGTTCTGTCGCTGTCTGGAGAAGAATTCTGGCGGCCGGCTGCTCTGATCGGTAGTTTTCCGTGGTTTCTCCGATCAACACCAGGCGAATCCCGGAGCAGTGCCCTAACAAGCAGACCGCGCGCGATCTTTCCTTCCTCCTCCTTGTCCTACCCTCACCCCTTACTTGCACTCGCTTACATTAACATGAACTTCACTACCACACATGTCGGGAGCTTTGAGCTTGAGTTAGCTAGGGCGGTGTCCCGCTTGTGTGAGATACATGGTTGTGGAAAGCTCCCTTAGCCAATGGTAGGTCGGCGCCGGATCTCGCCATCCAGCGAGGCAAAGATCACAGCTACCTTCTGAGCAAAACTTACGCTACACGTACGAGACTAACGACAATAGCAGTTGACGTACCTGGAATCACTAACAGTCAATCTCAGGTCATCAGGCCTGGTGTTCCACTCGACCACAGAAAATTTCGCTGCGCCCCTTTCACCGACTAGGAGAGAAAGCAAGTATCCCTCGGGCGCATAAGACGATTTGAATTTAGTTCAGAGGCTTCTTTTAGGCTCGAGGATTTTTTACGTGCAATACATCATTAACATGGGGCACTGCGTGGTCGAGAACTCTACATATTTTCTTGTTCTACCAGCAGGAATGCTCGCCGGGGTTTGGCACTTTATCTGCACCCCCATCCTGAGCAAGAACCCCTTCAGGTTGGTATCTGGATCCCCCCAGGGTTTGGCATTTTATCTGCACCCCCATCCAGAGCAAGAACCCCTTCAGGCTGGTATCTGGATCCCCCCAGAACGCAGTTACCCCTCTCGGGAACCTCCCCGTTTAATCTCTGGGTCGAGCCGCTCTGCCGCCTCAGAGTTGAGCTTTCCATGCCAGCGCCACAGTCGAATCAAGACGCCGGGGCAAGTCCCTGTCTTTGCCCAGAGTAGCGGTTACTTCAAATTAAGTTTTTCGAAACCACAAAAGATTCCTGTAAGAAAGAGGGTCAATTTTGACATTTGTAGTAGTGCTTAAACGCCATTTCTTATAAACGGATCCTAATTTCTCGAAGAAAATTCCCATTTAGAGGGAAGGTTTTACTGTTCTTTAATATTCTTTAAAGTGAAAGACAATAAGTGATTAACGAAAGTGTGAATATAAAAAAAAACGCATAACTATAGGTATCAATGTACAAACAGTTAAAGTAGCTATACAAATGAAAATTGTCAATAACAAGCTTAGTCAGAATAGTGAACCAAGTCGGTTAACTAATGAAGTTGAACATAGCGACAAGTGTATTACCAGACAGCGAACTAGCTAAGTACAAGGGCTCAAGTAGCTGACAGCACAAATCTTCTCTGAGAAATCAGAAGGCCTTAGCCCTACATGGGATTATATATGCTAATAATAATAATAATAATAATAATAATAATAATAATAATAGGGTAGCTGGTTGCAACCTGGAGTAGATTCGAACCGACTCAGCCGACTCATAACATCTGTAGTCGTGATATGGAGGAATAATAATAATAATAATAATAATAATAATAATAAAAATGGAGAACAAATCCTGTTTACTTGTCGATGTTGCTGTACCTTGCGATCAAAACGTCGTTACCAAGGAGGCAGAGAACGTCTTAAATACAAGAGTTTGGAAATCGAGATTAGCCGAATGTGGGGCGTAAAAAGCACAGATCGTCCCTATAGTTATCGGAGCTCTGGGATTTGTTCCGCAAAATTTGAGTAAGAACTTGTCTAAACTCCCAGGTAATTCAAAAGACTGGGAAGTGCAAGAAATAGCTTTATTTGGAACAGCCCACATTTTGCGCAAAGTATTGTAGAGGCACCGACAGACCATAGATCTACTCCTTAGGTAGTTGGTTGCAACCTGGAGTAGATTTTATACTCAGCCGACTCATAACATCTTTAGTCGTGATTTAGAGGAATAATAATAATAATAATAATAATATTAAAATAATATTTCCGTTCTACTATTACGAAACCTGAAATTTAAGAAAATGTCAAAAAAGTGTATTTTGGGTAGCGATAGATGGCAGCTGGCAAGATCATGTGGCAAGTCCGAATAGCTAGCCGAGACCAGAGGAAATAGAAAAATAATACGGGAAAGTCTACGCTATTCTGTAACATCACTAGTAGGTTTATATCTTTGTATATATTCTATAATAGTGTATTTTATTGGAGAAACGTGTAAAGCGGAGAAAGTTTTAAACTGATTATTGTTTTTAATTAAAAACACAATTACAGTATTCAGTACGTATTAATGATTGAAGTATGAATAATAAAGTAAGCTACTCAGCGCAGTGAACATGTCAACACCCACTTTTCTTATGCGCATTATTCGAATTAAAATATGTAGACATTCAAGGAGAAGAAGGGAATCTGCAGAGCTCGTGTTATTCGGAAAACGCAATGCGTATATTGCAAGCGGCTGTGCAGGGTGTCATAATAGAATCGACTATGTGTCCTACGTGTTCTTTGTGCAGAGACAAAGTGACTCCGTCCCAGCTGTTTTTGAGCATCAATATTTAAATTAACGTATCTCGGCCTGTTCGTTCTTCAAAAATCTTTAAGCACGTATTGTCACTGCCGAAATAAAAATTCATAATGCCTTTGTCATGGAAATTTCTTTGTACAGACTATTACTCCCGAGTCGGTTACATGGGCCCATATTGTGGCTTGGTTGCTGCCGCTGAAAAACAGCTGACTATCATGGTAGGGGAAGAACTATTTTTCATATTTAGACAAATCATTTGTTTGAAGTGTTTATGAATATTAAAAAATAATAACTCTTCTTATGCCTTTCTTCCGTGAAGATCATTGGCAAGTTATGCAATGAAAAGATTTTTACAAATGTTAATAGTTGCCGCAATTTATTTGCCGCAAGTATTTAGTTGCCGCAAGTATTTTTGAAGAAAGATTAATTAACAGTTTTCTTTTCTAAGTGACGGTACGTCAAATGGTGCAAGTGCAATTTCCATTCTGCGTGATATATTGTGAAATTAACTGATAATATAAAGAAAACTGAGGTTATAAAAATAAAACAAATATACTTTGTATGAGAGGCATATAGTAACAAAATTAGTTGGGTTTAGTATAAGTTGATTAGTATCTGATTCCTAAGACTTGATCTTTAAACAGGACACTCTGTTTTAACCCTTTCCGGGTAAGGTACTTTTGTAACATATCCGGGCAAGCAGTGTCCACCAGACACTGTTGTGCAATCAGTGTTTTCAACGATTCTCGTCTTCAACTTTTCCACACCTATTGTTTTAATTGTTTTAAGATTTCATTATAATGACGGAAAATTAATAATTAATGAAAATAATTCCTTTATTATCCCAAAAACTTACAAGAAGTGATGATGGAGTAAAAGGTTTTTCAACCTTACAAGAGAATTCAACGCACATTGAGCAAGTTAAAATTTTTCTTCCCTAAATTCAGACATTTTGATTAAAGTAGTTCATTATTTACAATTCTTGCAAAGATGGGTTACATCACTATGCTCGTTGCAGACTAACTGGTGGCATTTGCTGCAACATTGTTTCTGAGTGCGTAGCCACGCAAGTGAAACTTTTTTTCTTCTCTGATTAGCACGGTGCACAACTACTCATCTTCGAAAAATTTCGTTTCAGTCCAACTTCTTTTAGAGCTGAAAGTGTCTTTTGCTGAAGTCTTATAGTACTTCTTTCAATGTGTGATTGAATGACGCTCTCTGATTCCTCCGGTAAAAGTTAATTTTGAGTATTGTGTTTCCGCATATTCCACGTTGGCTGAGCATTTGACAGAAGACACATGCTGCCACTGCAGCAACATCCAGACACTTCATGACGAATGCGAATGGTCTTCTGTTTGTTTTTCTTTGACACGAGTATGAGTGTAAGCCCTGCTCCAGGGCGTCGACTCCAAATTTTGTAGAATTATAATAAAGTATTATTTTCGGTTATCACGTAGCTCTTCTGTGCAGGGATAGATTTGTTCTGCTGTGAAACGTGCGATACGAAAGTAGATTCCCTTGAAAAGTCGAGAAAGTTGGAATTCACGGGCCGACTTTTATGGAGATGGAATTCTCGAGGAATAAATTCTCTTGTTCTTTTGAGTAGCTCCAACAAGAGCGAGGCCATTTATCAGAAGACGTTCTGTGAAGGACTTGTCCGTGACATAATTGTCACGTGAGCTCTTTGATAAGGTTCGGAGGAGATTTTGAACCATTCTGCTACTGAAACCTGGAAGCGCCATTTTCACCTTTTTTCCTTCCTGGTATACGGCAAAAAAATTTAGAGGATAGTACTAACATCGCTGGTCCACCACGCCATCATACTATATTAGTCTGGTTACTTGGTATGTACCGTTTGAAAGGGCATCTGTCCTGTATTGGAATTAGCATTTCATTGACAGTAATGTCTGTTCCAGGATGGTATTACTTTTTTAAATATTCATTGAATTTTTTTTACACGTCCCTCAAAAGCGGCACATTTATCATTCCGACGTCTTGTGAACCGCGGGGTTTTGTCATCACATCGTAGAAAAAATAATCACTTGAAACGTTTGAGCCCCATTGTTGCTCCCTATACAGGTGGGACATAAAAACTGTTCCACAATACTGTCTGCACTTACCCCCACTCAGCATAGGAGCTGAGCCCCCTTCCTAGAGATCTCGCGGTTGTGACAAAATGGAAATCGCCAAAGGTTCTTTCTTACCGAAAAGACATATTTGTCGCATATCAATACTAAAGTACAGATATTGACAACTGACAGACTTAATAAACAAAAGAATAATGTTATTTCGACTATTGTGTCAAAATGGAAATCAGAAACCGAAAGACTTCTACAGTTGAACAGGCAGAAAATAAAATTTAAAAAAGAAACCATTGCCTCTTACTAAAGAACACAATGTCTTTTGGATACTGCTTGCCAGGTTACGTTACTTTAAAACGAAATAATTATTTTCACTTCTGTTTATTGACAAAAATTAGTTAAACTTTATACGCAGACGCTCAATAGATCAGAATCAAAGTCACGAAAGCGTAATAATAGAAACATTTTAGTTTACTTTATATGACAGTAAATATAACCCACAGTATCCAACAGAGCCGGATAAGGGTTAATGGACCACTTACTCAAAACCACTTCATTTCGTTTCTTATGTAAGTAGGACAAGAACGTAGATCAACGGAATCAGAAATTAACCTGACTCCAGAAATGTAAAAACTAATAGTTAACTATAGCTACAGAATGGCACAGACGTTTCCGTAATAGTTTTCTATTTCTTCGGTCTCGGCTAGCTATTCGGATTTGCCTTATACTCTTGTCAGATGCATCTATCGCCGCCCGAAGTCCTTTTTTTGACATTTTCTTAATTTTTAGGTTTCTTAATAGAAGAACGGAAATATTATTTTAAGAACCTAAACAACAGTACAGAATAAACGCCGGCAAATTTCAAACTTTGCAATTTTCGAAACTGCAGAGTTAACCATAAAAATCGGGCCTGTGCCACCTTTATAAGTGTATTTTACTCTATTCTTAAGGAAATTTAAAGAAAAATATGGAGCCGTTTTTGAGAAAGTTTGAGAATGTCCGGGGGCTCATTTAAAGTATCCCCGAATTTTGAAGAAAGTTTTGCAAATTTGAGGCGCCTCCAATGAATCCACATCGACCGGGGAATATCCATTTTGGAAGGAACCGTACTCATGGTTTAGGCGCTAGTGTTGTTCACACTCTGACGGACAGACGGACAGAGACGGACGGTGATATGTTGATTTTGTTCGTATATTAGTTTCTACTCATAGGGTTGTCAAAACGCTTGTATTTGGAGTGTTCTTGATCCTGAAAAAGTGATTTTCGAAAAATCTCTCTTCGTCTGTCCGTCTACGTATGAGTAATTCTGGAGCCTAAAATAAACAGGGTTTTCACCAAAATGGATATTCCTCGAACAATCTGGATGGTGTCACGAATCCTCGAAATTGAAACGAATTTTGAAGGTACTTTACCTCAAAGTCACTTTTTTTTCTTTAAAACATTTCCTCGAATAGAGCAAAAGGACGTTTATAATGGCGTAGGTCCAATGTTGGGCCAATCATATAATTTTCGAAAATTTCAAATAAAAATTAACATTGTCGAAATACAATATTGACGATAGAGGTTTTTTCCAGCATGTAATCTGTTTTTAATCTAATCTGGAATCAATAAATCTGTAAATTAAAGACTGAATTTTCAAAACCTGCAAATGCAAATGATTCACTTGCATTGCACAGCTGCAAATGATTTCTTTTGTCGTCGGGAAAGAAAAAGCTTAGCTGTGTAGCTGGTGGTGTAGGGCAAACTTCCCCGGCATGTTAACTTTAAGGACCCGAGATTGAATCCCAGTGTGAAGAAATTCATTCCTGCTAGAAATATTTTTTTGCAAGATTACGTAGTCTGTATTGTATATTATGTAGTCATTACAAATGACACGTGATAGTATGTGCTGTTAAAGGAGCACTAGTTTTGAATATAACACCCTGTCGATTCTCGCTTCAGCTGCGGGCCGGAGCAGTCGCTCCGTTATCAGCAGCTACAATTGTTCTTCGCCGAGTAAGGCCAGACCAGTCTCGGTCGGACTTCAGTATTTGTCTAGTGTTTCGTCCGTCCAGTCAAGTATTAATTGTGTTTAAACTATCCAAAGTCCTATTCATTCAGTGCATCGAAGATATTCAAAACTAGTGAGTGCAGTGCATTCATCAACCGTTCGTTACTCTCATTCATGAGCAACGAAAACAATGCCATCACACGGGAGTTAATTAGTGCTGCCCTAATCGCATTAAACGGTGAAGCAACGCCTTTGCCAACCATCAATATGGAATCTCACATGGCAGATCAATCCAGCAACTTCCAAATGGGTGCGAATCAAAAACGCCCCCTACCACATCACCGATGGACACCAGCCCCTCTGCTTTATCAGTCTGGCATCCCATCAACCTCCAACCAGGCGCCAGACGGGACTCTATTCGGTAAAAAGACCGATAGAGAACTGCGAAGAAGGTGACAGCAAACGCGCGGCAACGCAAGGTAACACCCATCATAATAATAACGCACACCTTCAGAATCTGTACAACGTAAAAATTTTCCGATAGATTTTAGCTTTCTCAAGAACAAATTCCTGAAGAATCATCCGATCCAAAGAAATTCCACCAAGTTTTGTCACTGCCACAAGCAAACACGCCGAACTTATTTGTGAAATTAAAAATAAAATATCTAATAACTTTACAACAGAATTCAAGACCAACAAAATTAAAATTCCTATTCCGGACCACACAAGATTTCCGCAGTGCTGTAAAACATTTTATTGAAACTAACAAACAATTTCATACTAATAGTGATCCTCTTGTAAACAAACACAAAAAATATAAATATTTACAACGCATTCACACAACACTGAAAGAAACTTATTCACACAAGCGCGCATTTTCTTTTACAATGGGCATGGTAATTTTTGCTTTGAAAATAATGTTTTTCTTTTCTTTAGCAAAACACAACTTGGCCTTTTCATAAATGGCTGTTGTGACGAAAAAACAAAAAATGAAAATGAACCACATCCCTTTTCGACTTGATACAGCCGGGCGCGGAACCATTAAATCATTTTTTAACTCTTCTTTATCGTTTTTCGATACCACTCCATAATTGTTTCAGCAATCTGCACCCCGACATCCATTAATCTCCATCAGCATGCACTATCAAAATTCAACATCAACAGGGCACTACCGTCTGTACCCCACCGGGTCTACAAGCATTCTTTTACTAACTCCTTTCTTCATCCACTAAAATTTCCAAAACAATCGATGTCTCTTCCCTTCATTTGTCACACGTATGTTTTTCTATAAAGAAAATTGCATTTTCTTTCTTATTCCAATTCGCGTTTACTCACTCTCTACGTGAATTAATAATATAAGTTTTTTGTCTTCTTACATCCTTAAATGTTTTGAAATGTCGTTGTTCTATCATTTTTATTACACTTTAGATCCTTACTTACATAAGATGTCTCCCATTCACTTGTCTTACGAAAGAAAAATATAATTATTATAATTTCATCACTAGTTTGTTTTTGAACCTCTATGCTATTTCCTCGTAACTTTAAATTATTATTCTTTATTTTTTTATATCCATCTGCTCTAATTTCACCGATCTATCACTTTAGTAGTAATATATACATTAAGTTTCTTGACTCCGCACCGTCATTTGTCACTATGAACAATGTCATATATTTTTCTAATAAATATTCCGAATAATAAATATTCGAGTTAACAATATGTCCATGTGAGATGTCACAATACACGTGATACACTAAGTGATCAAAAGTATCCGGATACGTGGCTGAAAATGACTGATGTATCTCATAAATGGCAAGTTCGTGTAGCCCTCCATCGGTAATGCTGGAATTCAATAGGTTGTTGGCTTTCATGACAGCTTCCACTCTCACAGGCATACTTTCAATCAGGTGCTGGAAGGTTTCTTGGGGAAGGGCAGCCCATTCTTCGCGGAGTGCTGCACTGAGGAGAGGTATTGATGTAGGACGGCGAGGCCTGGCACGAAGTCGGCGTTCAAAAACATCCCAAAGGTGTTCGATAGGATTCAAGTCAGGACTCTGTGCAGGCCAGTCCATTAGAGGGATGTTGTTGCCATGTCACCACTTCCGCCAAGGCCGTGCAGTGTGAACAGGTGCTCGATCGTGTTGAAAGATGCAATCGTCATCCCCGAATTGCTCTTCAACAGTGGGAAGCAAGGTGTTTAAAACATCAATGTGCCGTTAAAGTGCCACGCAAAACAACAAGGGGTGTAAGCCCCTTCCATGAAAAACACGACCACCTCATAACCACCGCCTCTGAATTTCACTGTTGGCATTACACACGCTGGCAGATGACGTTGACTGGGCATTCGCCATAACCACACACTGCTATCGTATCGCCACATTGTGTACCGTGATTCGTCACTCCACACCACATATTTTCCACTGTTCAATCGTCCAATGTTTACGCTCCTTACACCAGGCGAGGCGTCGTTTCGCATATACCTGCGTGATGTGTGGCTTGTGAGCAGCCGCTCGACCGTGAAATCCACGTTTTCTCACCTCCCGCCCAACAGTCATAGTACATGGAGTGGATCCTGATGCAGTTTGGAATTCTTGTGTGATGATCTGGATAGATGTCTGTCTATTACACTTTACGACCCCTTCAACTGTCGGCGGCCTCTGTCAGTCAACAGACGGGTTCGTCCTGTACGCTTTTGTGCTGTACATGTCCCTTCACATTTCCACTTCACTATCACATCAGAAACAGTGTCACTAGAGATGTTTAGGAGTGTGGAAATCTCGCGTACAGACTTCTGACACATGTGACACCCAATCACTTGAACACGTTCGAAGTCCGTGAGTTCCGCGGAGCGCCCCATTCTGCTCTTTCACTATGTCTGTAATGACTATTGCGGTCGCTGATATGGACTACCTGGCAGTAGGTTGCAGCACAATGCACCTAAAATGAAAAACGTATGTTTTGGACGTGCGCGGATACTTCTGATCACTAAGTGTATGCACCGCTGGGAGGCTAAGGAATGCTAGCACACTTCAGAGAGGCAACGCGAAAGGCTCAGTGATACCTTGAAGGAAACGCTCGAAAACGCCTGGTCAGGAGAAGAGACGAACAAAGAAGTGCAGAAGGAACTTTCACATCAAGCCGACAGCTGTCAAACGTGAGCGAAGTGTCAAACGTAATTAGCGGAGAAAGAGAAAACGAGACAGAATAGTGCTAAAGAACTCAATTGTAAGACAGACCTTTTAAATCTAAATGTAAGAAATGTCTAAAAATATATTGTAGCGTAAGGAAGTGTTCAACACCATATATATCATTTTTAAGTTCATTATTATTAATGTTTTTTAAGTTCGCTATTGTTTGTGTTTATTATTAATCAGTTTGAATAATAAATCTTACGAAGAATATAATTTAGCTCAAGAAAGTATAGATAAGAATACTAATAATTTCGTAATTTTAAGAAAGTTGAAACATTAATTTTGTACAATCGTAAGCCAGCGCTGTACTCGCGTTGAGTCTTGCGTCATTCTAAACACGAGAGTGCACACATGGACTATTACGAACTTGGAGAGAATTTTTATTGACTAGGAGTGCAATTGTTGGAAATGTTTGAGTCAGACTTGATTTAAAATCTCATTACCTTGAATGAATGGAAATAATATTTCCATTATCATTCACAATTTGTCATTTAGGGAGCTGATAGAAACAATTTAACTTTCTCGCCTTATCGAAATTTTCTTGTAAGAAGAGAAAAGTTATGTAATCGAGCGCCGGATAACAGCGAATTTTTTCATACTGAAACTCTCCCAATCACCGTGATTATAAACATTTTTCGAACAGTCTCCGTGGCGAACAATCACGTGTAAAAACACAACAAGAAAACAAAGCAAAAGAAACATCCACCAGCGACTGCGTCACATAGTGGTACGTGGGCGTCCCACTTTCCGGGATCTGGGCGTCGCCACGTCAGAGGTGGCGGCGGCGGCGGGGTGCTCGTATCGCTTTCGGATCGCGGCCTACCGCTGCTGCCGCCGCCGCTACCGATCCCAGCGCGCCGCGTCTTCGCGGCTTCGTTTCAGCCCCAATTTCCGCGACGGATCGGCGCCGGGCGACTCTATTTCCGATCGCGCCCGTCCGCCACTTCGCGCCCTTTCCGCCTCGCCATGCCCCGCTCCTTTCTCAGCTGCACTCCGCCCCTCCTCCTTTACCGCTCTCCTCTCCACCTGCCTTTTTTGCCGTTCTCCTATCCACCTGCATTCTTTACCGCTCTTCTATCCATCTGCCTTCTTTACCGTTCTCCTCTCCACCTGCCTTCTTTACCGCTCTCCTATCCACCTGCATTCTTTACCGCTCTTCTATCCACCTGCCTTCTTTACCGCTCTTCTATCCATCTGCCTTCTTTACCGTTCTCCTCTCCACCTGCCTTCTTTACCGCTCTCCTATCCACCTGCATTCTTTACCGCTCTTCTATCCACCTGCCTTCTTTACCGCTCTTCTATCCATCTGCCTTCTTTACCGTTCTCATCTCAACCTGCCTTCTTTACCGCTCTCCTATCCACCTGCATTCTTTACCACTCTCCTATCCACCTGCCTTCTTTACAACTCATTTTATTTAAATTTTTATTTAAATAGGATTGTTATACAAAGTTCAGTTTTTACAACTCTTCATTTGTTTTGTTGCCCTTACACCTAATTTACTATAAACTAAATCTATTGAAGACTACAATTGACGAGGGGACTCACCGAGCACCTCTAAGAATCATTAATACTTGCAAAAATTTTTAGAAATGAGTGGATAGGATATCTATCGTCCGCGCCCGCGCCCGCGACCGCGACCGCGCCCGCCTCACCGCCCCTTACTCTCAACCAGCATCGCGGTTCCCTTGAGAAAATACCAAACCTTGCTAATGAGATGCAGCCATCGCGGGCACAGCCAGTGCCATCACAAGTCACGTGACACACTTCAAAACATAACAACGAATAGCGAGCATTTCTTGTGGCACACTACGTCTCACTGTACATCATAGGCTAGCTGCAATTGTCACGTGACTCTCCCCCCCTCTGCTTTTGGAAACATACGCTTCAATAAATACGGCAACTTCGCTCCCACGCGCCACTGTTATGTCCAACTATCAGTCAAACTCTGCAACTTCTATGTCATAACTTCTGTGTCAAACTCTGCTGCTACTACGCAGTAACTACTATGTCAACTTCTAAGTCAAACTACTATACTGCTGCTACAATTACTGCTCTGTTCACTACTATGTGAAGCTACGCAGTCACACTTCTACGTCAAAACTCTACTACTGCGCAGTCACTCTTCAGTCAATCTCACTGCTACTATTACGCACTCTTCAATCTCACTGCTACTATTACGCAGTCACTCTTCAGTCAATCTCACTGCTACTTCTACGCAGTCACTCTACGTCAAACTACTATTACTGCTGCTACAACTACTACTCTACTCGTCGGACAGCCTGCGAACGAGTCAGCTGTCCTTGCTCTGCCTATCAAGGCTCCGGTAATCAATCGGCGCGGCCAGCAAGCCGCGATCAACAGTACGGGCCGCTCCAGCACGCGAGTACGCGCCCATGGTGACATCCAGCCTACCAGCCGAAACATCCGCAGCCCATTTCTACGGACGGCACGCACACACTCAGCCGTCTGACCTGGGTTGGTGCTTGCTCTACTCTCATCAATCTGTAAGTGTAAACTTCAAGCAAGAAGAAACTTTAATCATAAACATTCATTGGTCCTCCGGCTTACTGTCTAACTACGTACTTGTTAAACTAATCAATATTTCAAGCATTAAATTTAATTTATTCACAAGTGCATTGCCTTTCATTTGCCCCTAAGAACAATCCCCTGAAACCTGATCTGAGCCTGTATGTAGTCGCTTCGCAGAACGGACCTCACACCGCGCTGCATCCACTACATCTATTTTTTATGCTTGTTGGGGTTTCATCATATTTACCTACGCTAATGTGTCTATCTTGGCTGATGAGGGGGAATAGAAGTTATTGGCAAGGAAGGCTATGTGGTGAGCGTTGGGATGAAGGTTAAATTCGTGGTGTAAGTGCTTATTGGATAAATCGAGGACTGGGATTCGAACCTGACATCTTTCGTGAGGTGAAGCGCGCAGACCCAGAGCGCCTTAACCAGCGTGACCATTGGAGCGAGTTCTTCTTTACAACTCCCCGCCACGCTCCACCTCCACGATCGCTTTCTTTTCCGCTGACCGCGACGCTCCGCCTTTGCCGCTCTCCGCGTTTCGATTTTCCTCCTCGCCACCACACGGTGAGCTCTAGAGGAGACAACACTCTGTGCTTAGAAATCGTCACGGACCACCATGACGGTGAACGTCTATTCTGTCCTAGTTACCTCAGAACCAAATAGAAGGAGATAGGGTCTCATTCCAATTTTAAACACTTATTCTCTTTCATGATCACCAGAACTTAAAAAAGTTGAAAGTAATCAATATTTAATACTTTGAAATTTCAATTTAACCTATAATACTTAAACACAACACAATATTTCATTTCTTGGAAACTTTTTTAACATTAACGGAGGGGAGTGTTCTTGGTTTGCGTATCTTTAATAATTTTCTTCGATCGACTTATAGCAAATAATGGTCGTCGAAAACATAAAAATGTTAAAAAAGTTATGGCTAAATATCTCATCTAAAAACATTCACATCTAGTTTACTGTGTTTGTTAGCGTTCTTTACAACCGATTGCTTTTGTCATTTTCTTTGACAGAAACGATTGTAAGCATCACTAACATACAAGACACATTTCACTCGTAACAAAGTCAGTAGGAAGACGTTCACCGCAGCCAACCTAACGAAAAAACGAACGTCACGATTTTCAGCACTTGAAAGCATTGCAGTTGTGCATCCAGTTATTATGTTGAGATCACTGCCGCCACACCACGTTCCCTGCCCTGCATTCCGCCACGTCTACCACGGCCCATTGCTTGCTCACGTGCTGCGTGTGGCCGCCGTCCCGCCAGCGTCCCGACCTCATGCGGCCCCCTCGTGTTCCATTCCACTCCCGCTCTCCGCTCCCTGCAGCCCCAGCTACTTTCTACTCTATCCCGCTGCGCTCTCCGACCCTGCCTGCCCCCTTCCCGCTGGCCGAGGAACCTTTTTATTTATTTATTTATTTATTTATTTATTCATTCATTCATTCATTCATTCATTCTTGCTTGGCCTGTGGCCCTTAGCAGCTGTGAACGACTGATACAGTAGTTGATTTATTTTATACAGGAAGTTTACAAGATATTTTCTTTAATCGTAATTATTTCCTTTTTCAGAAGCACTTTATATTACACGGAAAGGCTAATCGTTTCCAGTCTGCTTAAGGAGGGTCAAAAATTTCTCTGGGTAATTTCCTTTTCAATCGTTTACGATGAGGGTTCTGTTTGCCAAGTTTGAAATGGGTAGCTGAAAGAATTCGAGAAATTTTGTTATAGAATTTGGCGGATAGAAGGGAGGAGAAATGTACAGAGATAGGGGTGATACCGAGTTTTTGATGGATTTGAGAGTTTGGGATAAACCAGGGTGCTTTTGTGATTATTCTTTGGAATTAATTTTTAAATTTTTCGATTTTCTGAATATTTGTTTTGGATGCTGCGGTCCAGATAGGAAATGCTTAACTTAATATAGGTCATATCATTGTTTGGTAGAGATGAATGGATGTGTGTAATTGGAGTGGGGATGGTTTTTAAGTAAGACATATAACTGGTGTGTTCTTTTAGTGGCTAGTGTAATTCTATGCATGATATTAGGTCTCCATGTGAGTCGTCTGTCGAGTAATACTCCAAGGTATTTTGCCGTGGCGTTCCATTGGGATCCATGCTATGTTTATGGTTTAGATAAGTGAGTGTGGGTGGGCCAAGGGGTCTTCGAAGAAAGAATACTTTTCCTTGGCTCTTGCTTGCGGTCGAGCAACCGTTCCTATTATCCCATTCTACTCCGCCCCGCCCCGTCCCATTCCGCGTTCTCTTGTCGGCGCCGCCCTTCGCCTGCTCTCCGCCCCGCCCCCGCCGCCACGCCCCTTCCCAGTGCCCCCCCTCTCCGCACCGCCCGCTCCGCCGCGCCCAGCGCCTGCCACAGCAACTGCCGGCAGCGATAGCGCGGCGTTGCGATTCACAGCTGCACATTTCCGCGTCTTTCTCCCTTGGCGTTGTTTCCGGAAATGGAAATCAAAGTCTCGGGAAGAAATAAATGACGTCAATTGTTATGGTCGAACTATGCTTTATACAGGCTGTGGCGTGATCGTCCCACGGCTTTGCTTTTCTAGATCAACTTCCGGAGGTGCCGTGAGTAAATATAGAGTTTAGAATGGCTCGATAGCATTTGTACCCAGAAATACACTCTACGAACAAGGGGATGGGCCCTTCATTTACACGCGGTGGATGACTTGATAAGGAGGGACTCACGACTTCATCAGCACGGCCTCTGTGCCACAGTGAGCCTCTGCATAGCAATGCAAAGCCAGCTTTGAAACCAATTTTTGAGAGAAACAGAAAAAAAAGTTTTGGGAATAAAAAAAATATATTATTTCCTTTAATTTCACGTGAAAAATCAGTTGATTCTAAAATGAATTACCATTTTCCAAATTTATTTTTTCCAGACTTCGTTTCTGGCAATTTTATTGTAAGAGACATTTCCTTTGAAAGACTGTGGCTAAATATTGTCACTAATGACTACAAATGTTATTTAAAATTGCTCCTCGAATGTTTATGGTTTTACCGACTTCATGAAAAGAGCAATAAACTCGTTTTGATTTCCCATATACGTACGTATATACGAAGGTAATATACTTATTATAGGGAAACTTATGTAATGCTGCGGAAAATCGATTTCGTGTTTTCAACGGAAGTACACGTTTTCAGGTCCCCTGATACAGAAAATGTGGGTCTTTTCAAAACGTCTGTCCGTCCATCCGTTTGTCCGTACGTCAGTCTGTAAACAAAACCATAGCACCTAAACCATACGTAGGATTTCTTCCAAACGAATATTTGCCGGTCGATCTGATTCCACTCCAGGCACCGAGAGTTTGAAAACATTCTTCGAAATTTGGGGGTACTTTACACGAAGCCCCCAGGATATTTTCAAAATTTCTCAAAAACGGCTCAATTTGTCTTTAAATTTCTTTAAAAAATAAAGTAAAATACACTGATTAAGACTTCATAGGTCCGATTTTCTCGGTTAACTCTGAAACTCGAATTTTCGAAAGTTGAAAATTTCGAATTTTGTTCGGCGTCTTCCTAAAATTACAAATTGAAGATAGACATTTTTCCTCCAATTAAAATTTGTTCCCCAAAGTGAGCTCTTTCATTAACGACAAGTACATTTTTTGACAATTTTAGTAGTATCATGGCAACATTGCGTGAAATATTTGCAATTTTAAAAAATTACTAAACATTTTCTCAAAAAAGGCTCCAATTTTTTTTAAACTATTGGTAGTGATAGTGCTAAATGTACTCTTTGAGATGGCATAAACGCCATATTGCTCTATTGTTTGTTTTTAAAAAATAAAAAAAAAATGTAATTTTTCCTTTCCCGTATACTGGAACGGCGTATTTTCAGCAGAAAAACTTATTACAGGGCTCTGGAAGTGGATAAATCCAGTTGCTAAATTAAGAAAAAAATATCCTAATACTTGGTGCAGCCAGAATCCCAGTTTTGTGGGTCCATAATACCGAAAAAACAATTGAAAGCAATCTGGTTCGAGTCGAAGCTTTGAGATTTTGAAAAAAGATTCTATAAAATTTGGCGGTACTTTACATGAAACCCCTGGGACATTTCCAAAATTTTCAAAAAATGGCGCCAACAATTTTGACTAACTTTTGTTGTTGGATAATCTGAAGGACATTGAAGAGAATGGCGTAGGTCTCATTTGGTTGATTTTTTCGAAATTGAAAAGATTCAAACTTTTTTGGCATCCTACAACTACAATTATGAAGATACAAATTTGTTTCTTAATGAAATGTGTTCATAAAAAACAGGTCTTCAAATAAGGTCCTGTTCAATTTTTTTCAAAAACAAATATTGTTGCGAAAATGTTTGTTAAATATAGACAATTTTTTCTCGTTAAACCATTTTTTCTTAAAATCCGCACGTTTTTTATTGAATTGGGACCTGAGATAACATAAAGGAAGCTTAAAAGATGATGCAGGTATCATGTTCCTTGAAATTCCTAATTTTGAAAAAATTATGAAAAATTTAAAAAAAGTGTTAGGCTTTTTTCTACATCTACAATTGTGAAGGTGCAATTGTTTTTTCTTAATGAAATATGCTCATCGATCACAGATCTTCAAATAAGGTCAAGTCAAGAGTCAAGTCAAGAGTCAGATCTCAAAATACAAATAGTTTTTGTATAATTTCCTGACAAAAATAATAGCCCGCTCGGAATTCACTGTGCTTCGTTTCCGGCGTCTTCTTACAAATACAAGTGTGAAAATACATTTTTTTTTCTCAATGAACTGTATTTACCTTGAAATAAAATCATGCTTTTTTAAAACTACGAGTAGTTTTTCTATAATTTCGTGACCAACATAAGTAGCCGGCTGTTTTTCTGAAGATTCGGACACCTGGATGACTCGTAAATTAAAATTTGCAATTTTGTATATTATTTCTTTGTTCGTTTCTTACATTTGACCTTTTGTTATACATTTACACATTAACATTTTAGAAATTATTTATTTTGAAATATTTGAAATAAATTTATTTACTTTCAGAACATCGACAATGCAGGGAATGCAACAATGAAATTCCGTTTCGCGTTTCCGAATTTCTGTGAATTAAATGTGATTCTTGTGACGTGATGTAACTGTATGAAAAGAAGTTATAATTGCCACATTTATGTTGATATTTGCCTGAAAATATTTAGTTTTTGCACCAAATGCTGTACGATTTGTAGTGAGTAGAGTATTTGTGCATGGTTTTAGAATACTCTTCGCCAATCATGGCCTTATGAAATACATTTCTATATTGTCCGGGGTATCAGGCTTCTTTTTCTAATACAAGTTTAGAAAAACGTTTGTATTATATATTTATGCAGTTGTAGAATTCACATAGTCTGACAACACTGCTATGACAACAGTTAGATGTTTGCTTCTTGGTTGAAATGAATGTTTTCAAATAATAGCTAAGATATTAGCTGCGCAGAAAGTGCAATATTTCAATACTAGGTAGCTTTTTCCAATAACGCGGGAAAGTATGTACTGCAGCAGTAGTTTTGCCTAGCCTCTCGTTAATATTTACATTAGTGGCGATTTGTTTACGTTATTATATTTACAAGTACACGGGCTTTAAAAATGTCTTTACAAAGTTTCTCGAGAACTCAACCGTTTTCTGTGAAACTAGTTCAAAATTGCGCATTTTCAGAATGGCTCAAACGCCAGTTTCTCAAAAAATGGGTCTATATTTTTTCTTCAAAACGTTTCCAACGGATAGTGCTAATTGCACTCTTTAATACTTTTTAATATTATTAAAATTCATTTTTTAATTACACAAATGTATTTTTTAAGATATCTCACTCCGTTAATATGCACATTTCCAGCAATTCATTTACACTATTATATTTGTGAGTGTAAATGCTTCAATTGACTTCAAATGACGTGTTTCGAAAATTTTCTGTGAAAAAGAGCTTCAAATTTTGCATTTACAGTAGCGTTTAAACGCCATTTTCTAAAAAAAAACTTTTGCAAATTTTTCAAAGTTTTACTGTTCTCTAACATTCTTAAAATAATATTTCGTTTCTATTATTAATAAACCGAAAAATTAATAAATGTCCAAAACATTTTGTGTGGCGAAAGATAGCAGGTGGCAAGAAAGTGTAGGAAGTCCTAATAAGTAGCCGAGACCAAAGGAAAATAGAAAACTAATCACGGGAAGTCTGTGCCATTCTGTAGCACCATTAGTTGAATGTTTCGCCCTTAGGAATGGCAAGCGAAAATATTTGAGTTTGAGTTTTTTTTCAGTAAAAATCACACTCGCGAGTTCTGCACTATGAGAGGGTAAATGTGTCATACGCCAGTTTGCTGGAAAACACTTGGTTACTGTGCAACAACTGGTCGTCGATTTCTGATGCGATTATTACTAAACATTCAGAAGCTTGCCTTTGTGACACGCCTAAGGAAAAGTCTGTGCAAAGTACTGTACTACACATTACGGTTCGTTTGGATTAAAACGAAGAAATACGCACATTTGTGGGAGAGAATAACCACTTCCCTATATGGAATAGAGAGTTGAAAGTTATTAATCTGCGTTCAGGAATTGCTTCGCGGCTGCAATGGCCTTCACGGAAGAATACTGTTCACGGAAGCCGGCCGCTAGAATTCTCCTCTAGACTGGCTGTATTCGACTTACTATTTGTCTACTGGCGAAAATTGTTTTCCCCGTACCAAGAGAGATGGCTCAGTGCATCAACCTGATGTCACTGCAGTCCCTCTGACCGGGAGGTCCTAGGACTCCACTCCCCACGACGGAAGAGTTTTCGACACTAGCTTGTCAGCTAGATCGAATTCTGTCGCTGTCTGGAGGAGAATTCTAGCGGCCGGCTGCTCTGATCGGTAGTTTTCCGTGCTTTCTCCGATCAACACCAGGCGAATGCCGGAGCTGTACCCTAACAAACGGACCGCGCGCGATCTTTCCTTCCTCTTCCTTGTCCTATCCTCTCCTCTTACACACACACTTACACTAATATGCACTGCACTACCACATGCCGGGAGACCGGTCGGGAGCTTACAGCTTGTCTCGGCTGGAGCTGTGCCCCTTTGGTGGGAGATACCTGGTTGAGGAGAAACCCCCGCTAGTCGACGGTAGGTTAGCGCCAGATCTCGCCATCCAACGGGGAATAGATCATCGCCACCTCCCGAGAAGAAACACGCACCTACACTTACGGGACTAATGGCCAAAATAGTTGATGCGCTCGGAAACATCAATCAATGTTTCCAATCATCAATGAATCAATCAATCGTGGTCGAAAACAGCTCCAAATTTTCGTTATTTCCATGCTTAATTCTCCTTAATTTATTGAATTCTGTTCTGTGTCATTACTGCGTTAGGCAACCTATTGATAAAATAAAATCGCTAATTATGATTTATTTTTAAACTGTTCAGTAATAGATTCAGCAAAACGAACATAAATTTTTTACAACATTTTTTTTTCATCCTTGCCTTTTTTCCGTTACTGCGAGGTCGGCGCTAACGGGGGCGGGCTCTTTTTTTTTTTAAATTTTCGCACACTCCCTTTTTATACTGATTTGGCGATGATTTTACGATCGGATGTCCTTGTTGACGCCAACCACATGGGATCACAGAAACACATTACACATACATACACACATTTACGAAACAGGTCACATCCGTGCCCGAGGCGGGATTCGAATCCACGATCCTTCGGTCCGAGATCGCAATGGCACTACTACTTTAGCATCGTCAATATTAATTGATTGATTCGTGTTTCCGGGCGCGTCAACTACGTGTGTTATTAGTCCCGTAAGTGTAGTGCGTGTTTTTTCTCGGGAGGTGGCGATGATCTTTTCCCCGCTGAATGGCGAGATCTGGCGCCGACCTACCGTCGACTAGCGGGGTTTTCCCTTCAACCAGGTATCACCACCAGCGGGCACCGCCCCAGCCGGGCAAGCTGTAAGCTCCCGAGCGGTCTCTCGGCATGTGTGGTAGTGTAGTGCATGTTAGTGTAAGTGTGTGTGGTGTGGTAAAGGGTGAGGATGGGACAAGGAAGAGGAAGGAAAGATCGCGCGCGCACCTTGACCCGTTTGTTAGGATACTGCTCCGGCATTCGCCTGTTGTTGATGGGAGAAAACCATGGAAAAACTACCGACCAGAGCAGCCGGCCGCTAGAGTTCTCCTCCAGACAGCGACTGAATTCGACGTAGCTGAGAAGCTAGTGTCGAAAATCCTGCCTAGGAGCTCACGATCAGAGGGACTGCAGTGACACCAGGTTGATGCACTGAGCCATCTCTCCTAGTGGATCGTCAATATTTTTACACTAATATTTGATTGCGTTTCTTGGTATCTTTGAATATTTCCCGGACTGTTTTATACGACGCCGTCGCATCCGATGTGACGGGAAGCGGAGCGCGCTGCCGACCCAGTCGCCGCTTCCGGCCCACGCCCCCTCCCTGCGACCGGCACGGCACGGCACGGCTCGCTTCCGCCCGCCCTAGCACGAGCTGCCGCCGCTAAATTATTTTCTTTTCTGCCTGTGGATGGAACAGCTTTGTCGCACTCGATTTGCTCTTTATTTTATAGACAGAAAATACAGCGTTTTGGTTAGCAGTTTTATATCGAAATAATAAAATATGTTTGCAAGGTACTAAGTAGGTCATTCAGTAATTAAATAGACAAATTGGTCTTGGGAGAAACAGTGGATAGAAGAAGTTCGGTAATTTTAGGTCCTTGTGTTGGTATCACGAGGATGAGCTCTGGCCATCTGGAGGATCAGAATTGTTGTGTTTTTTTAAAGTTCAGATTGCAAGAAAATACAATAAATAAATATCATAATGCTCAAATAAATATTATAATTTGTTATAAACCTTATTTTGCTTTATTTAAATTGCAATTTTAGAATGTTTCTGTGAATTTATAATTGCCATCAATCACTCGCATTTCACTGTTACGTATCACCTTTCTTAGAGACGTAATTAGTATATTCTTCTTCAGTAGCAATACTAGTAGAAGTAAACAGATATATAAGACACATCGGCTAACATCCTCGCAATGTTATTTTTTGGCATTATGACATATTCAAATACACCGTAAACAGTTTCTTGTATTTCTCAAGATTTACTGCCCGTAATTTTGTTAGCTTTTGCGAGAATTCCGCAGGAACTTCACAATATTCTATCGTTTTGTACGAAAAAAATCAGAGCAATAACGATTATGCATTAGAAATTAAATATACACGGTTTTGTTCATCTGACGTCATATTGACAAATGACTATCACAATGCGTCTTTTCACTTTAGATGCAAGAAATATTACAAAATGTTTCGAATTCTCGTTTTATTGAGGCAACGAACTAGTAAACCATAAAGTTTTGTATGCACCACGGGCGTTACTAGATGTTTTTGCCCCTCAGGCGACTTCCAACCCCTCGGGCCAGAAGCCCTAGGGGCAAAAACATCTACTTAACGCCTTTCATACATAAATAACTATTTTATGGCTTTAGGTCATCATTTACAAATATGAAGGATGTTACATTCAATCAACGACTATTCAAACAAATGAACCACTTCAATTAAATTCAATCAACCATTACAATTCAGAACTGAAAGCCACATAAAAGCATATGTGAAGAAAACAGTAGCACACTTTGGAAACGTACGCGCATTGCGTGCGTGCTGAGGTTTTAGGGGCATTTAGTTCCTTTTTAGGCCCCTGCTCTCTGAATCTGAATCAGTGAAATTGTCACTGACTCAGTCAGTGATATCTTTAGTCGAAATGGGTAGTTTCGCTGACAATCAGCGAATATGCGAACCTTTTCATAATGACCGCCAGCATTTCACTGGTCCTCAGTAGTAAAAGTGCCGCGCCACCATCGCTCACTGATTGTTCAGTCGTCACGTTCAATTAGTGTCACACATTTCACTGATTCAAACAGTGCAGTTTCACTGATTCAAAAAGTGGACCCCATTTTCACTGATTTGTTCAGCTCAATTCACTGATTGTCAGTGGCAGGGTTATAACTGACACCATCAGTGAATAGTCACTGTCAATCAGTAGTTTTTTCACTGATTCATACTGAGAGAGTGTGCGTGTCCGCCCCGCCCCCGTCCCCGCACCAGCCCCTGTCTCTTCCGCCTACGCAACTGGCGGCCACCTGCACCGTCCATCTCGGCTCGCTCCTCAGGTGACGTAAGCGGCCCCCGACCCGCGCCTCCATCCAGCATCTTCTCCCCCCGCCCAATCAATAAGCGCCTTCTTGCGACAGGGGGGAGCGGCGGGAGCAGAAGGCCGGCGTTTATTGCCATTTGGGGGGGAGTGCACGCCTTTGATTGTTTGATTACTAGTGATTCCGGCTGCGACAACTGCTAAGGTCATTGGTCCCGGAAGTGTACTGCGTGTTTTTTCATCGAGAGGTGGCGGTGATCTGTCCCCGCTGGATGGCGAGATCTGGCGCCGACCTACCGTCGACTAGTGGGATTTTCCCCTCAACCAGGCATCTACCACCAGCGGGGCACCGCCCCAGCTGGAACAAGTTGTAAGCTGCCAACCCGTCTCCCGGCATGTCTAGTAGTGTAGTGCATGTTAGTGTGTGTGTGATTGAGGAGAGGTTAGGACGAAGAAGAGGAACCCTTCTGGACGGTGTGGTGGTGTAGTGCATTAAGTGGGAATGTGTTACAGGGGTAGGTTAGGGCAAGGAATGAGAAGGAAAGCGCACGGACCTACCGAGAAAGACGCGAAATGTCGTGACTTATTCGGCGACATACGGCGGCGATGGTGCAACGGTTAGCGTACCGGACTGTTATACCCACGTTTGCGAGTTCAAAACCGATGAAAGCCGCGGATACTTAAGGGCGAAAACATCCTTCGTACGCCTTCCTTCGGTGGGGAAATAAATCCGGCTGTCCCATGTAGTAGATTTACTGCTTGTAAAACATCCTCAAGCCTAAATGAAGCCTCTGAGCTAAATTCAAACCGCATGTTTCGTTGCCCGAGATAATACCTTCTTTCTCCGCTTGTTGGTGAAAGGAGCGTAGCGAAATTGCGTGGTCAGACGGAAGAGCAGGCCTCATGGCCTGAGTCTCGCCACGTAAAATAAGGCCGTTCAATTCAAAATTCAACATGTTCTACCATGAAGACGGGCCTTTAGAGGCAGTTTTATAAAAATCGCACTCTAACGGCGGCAGCGCTCTGTGCTTCAGTTCGCACTGGAAGGTGAAAGGATTGTGCGCGCCATTGTATGTGGCCCTGCCTGCGAGTGGCGCTGACTCTGCCGTTGCGTACATGTGAAGACACGGGGGGTTGTCGAGTTTGCTCTAACGGCGTGTAGCAGCATAAACGGTTCACCAGAAACATTACTCCGACCCTGCAGTGATAGCATCAGAACTCCGCGTATTCTGAAATGGGTCTAAGACGCCATGCAACGATACATCCTGGGCCAGGAGCAGTAGCAGCTGAAAGCCATCGCCAAAACGCAGAGGATGGGTCAATGTTAATTTTTTGCCAAATACTCCTGCATGATATTACTAATATCGCTTTTCAATAGAAACGTGTAGTTCCTAATTCATTCTTTCTACCAGTGTCCTGTAATTGCTGAGCTCAGTGATTCTCACAGCTGCAAAATTTCATGGAATGCCCCGCGAAACTAATAATTATTTTAAAATAATTTAGTAAATAATAAAATATTTCAGTAATATAATTTACTACCCGGCAGATGTTGTTCTGCCCTTCATCTCCCTTTCCCCTCCCATCTCCGTTTCTCACTGTCTTTTCCTCTCTCCCTCCCTCACCCTATCCCTGTCTGGTCTCTACCACTCTTTGTCCCTCTCATTCACTTTTAATTGCAGGTTCTGCAAGTCTCTGAGCATGTGAGGTAATATCGGGAAGCGCCGGGCCAGCAAAAATGTAATAGAATATTCAGGAAGAGTTCATTCTGTAACTTACGGTGTGAGAAACGTTTCTTTGAGGCCTTTGGCCTCAAAAGTTTACTTTTTAAGGCACTAGAACGCCTCGTTTAGGAGTTATTAAACGATATAAATTCAAAATGCTGCAGAGTGCGTTGCATGTTGCATTTGTCGTGAATATGTAGTGGATATGTAGTGAATATGTAGTCATGTAGTGGAATTACATCAGAAGTAACAACACATGACCCTTCTAGGTGAAAAAACACGTAGAAGTGCCAACTTTCCTGGAGATCGGTCCAACGCTGTCCGAGTTTTGTTATATACAGGCTGAGGCGCCTAAGATGCCCACAGCAAGTATCTTCGAAACGGTTGAGGTATTGGGATGAAGTTTACGCCAAGTTGTTGCAAGTAATGGGGGGAATAACATATTCAATTTTCTTGTTCGTGTCTTTTGTAATTTTGGAGATATCGACACAACTTCGATATTTTAAATGGAAGTATATATTTTTTTCACTATCATTCTAAAGTTCTCAAAGAGACGAGTCATGTCCCAGGGGGCTTCGTGAAAGTACCCCTCATAATTGAAATTTCCGTTTCAAATACAAGGGGCCGCGGCATCAACCAGATCGATTGGGGAACATCGATTTTTGAGAAAATCGTCGGTTTAGCCGCTAGCGCTGTTCGCAGACGGACGGACAGACAGATGCTTTGACGTCATTCGATTTTTCGGTATCAAGGACCCACAAAGCATAGATTTTCGCTGCAGCACGTGCCAGAGGGTTTGTTTCTAAATTTAGCAACTGTATTTATCCACTTTTCAGTTACCAGGGACCTGAAATAAGAGTTTTTCTGCGTAAAAATTTGGCGTCTATTCTCGCAGCATTACATAACTTTCTCTCTACTGCGTAGCGAGAAAACAAAAAGCTTTAAGGGAGGCGATGGACGCACTTTTGGATCCACAATCGGGCGACGAAGAAGACGAATCAGAATTTTTCCTGAGAAAATAGTAAGAGAGAGCTTGGTTTCCACGCTTCTTGAGATAGCACTTTCGAAAGAATCATGTGACAAATTGATTTTCACTCAACTGACGTTCTCTTATTCGTGAGGATAAAATTTGTTCTTCGAAAGATGGATAATTCGCACGAATGATACGATTCACAGGTGAGTTCTTTGAAAGTTATTCTCCGTGATTGGCAAGTTATGTAGTCACCTGGAATATACAGTCGCCATGTTATGTAGTCAACTCTTAAATGATTCCATCCGACATTGAGAATTTACAGGCTTACAAAAAAGGTATTGAATTGGGTAAACGTAGTAATCACAACACAATACGATTTCTTCTTCACTCAGGCTGAGTATCTAAGAAACTCTATTATTTATTCTAGAAAAAAGTCGAGAACATATATACTCTCATTTGTGATTTTTAATTAAGGCAGGACGAATTGAGGAATTTATTGCTTTTATTTATTGTGAATTTAGTATAAATTATTTAGTAGATACAAATGTATAAGTACTGTCAGTTTCAGTCTTTCAAATTTCTGTACGAGTCGCCGTGTAGGTTTGAATTGCCATGTTTGCCACGAATGTTATTGAGAAGTGAAGCTCTCTCTCTAAGCCGTCGTCCTCGCCGGGTGGTTGTGTGCATTCTCATATTGTTTTGTTTAATGAGTTCTTTGAGAGATTTTCTTGCTAACGTTTTGACACGTATGGGTTAATATTTTTTTTTCATAATTTATTTTCGGGCATCTCTTTAATATTCTCTTGTGTCAGTAAATGCGTTTTAAATTATTTTAAATCTTGTGTTTTTTTACTTTCACTTTGTGAGCCCAGGAGCAAGACATATCTAAGTTGTATTTTATTTAGTTTACTAAATGTACTGTTCAATTTTTATCTATATATGTATGTATTACGTGGTTAGGCGGAAGAGCGGGCCTGATGGCCCGAGTCTCGCCACATAAATAAAGTCACTATTATATTATATTATTACACTGCCGTATTGCCACCCGGTCTGGTGGACAGACCCCTGTCAAGGGTCCCATTCTGTTGCAATACTTTGCGAGATGTTGTTCTATAGTGCTCGATTCGATTTTAAAATGGAAACTAAAACTGTCTTGGTCATTGAAAGATTCTTGTCATGTTAGGACGCAATTGCGTTTCTCGATTGAAATTGAAAGTTTGAAGAATTTTCCAATTTTTTTCCCTCACAATTTTGGCATAGTATTTTCGTAGCATCAATATTATATTGACACTTTATATTGGATGCTCTGATCAACAAATGTTAATATAATTCAGAGGGAATTGGAATAATAGTTCTGAAAGATATATCTGATTTATTGTAAATACCTTTTAAATATTGACTGGCAGTTTTATTAGATTAGCTGTTGGTCATTGAAATTTTCTTTGAATATAGATTTACCGTACGGTTTTTGATATAGAAAGTTTGTAAGTTTACGATGCTTCTCGAATGAGTCTTCTCGGCTGAAAAACTTCTCGGATGGTTTCCCGTACAGTCCAAGTGACGTCTCCGACGGTTCGTCTAAATTTTGAAGGCCCGTGATATCTCTATTCGATTAATTTCTTAAACCCTTCGATATCTTGCATCGCGACGCGACTGACCCTATGCGCCACTGCTATTATCATCCACTGATGTTATTAATATTCCTTTACCCAGCTACGAAGCTACTCTATCTAAACCTTTCGGTAATACGAATTCTATTTAATCAAACCCCTAAAAAGAACTCACCTCAAAACACCAAATTCCCCGTTGAGATTTTGAATAATGATATTTTTGCACTTGAACAATACTATAACGGTGCTTTAAAAGCATGAAACTCCAAAACGTCTCCTCAAAGTCCTTTTTCCCAATAACGTAAATCCCGATAAAATAAAATTTCCATGTACCGTCGTCCGATGTGATCTGCTTACTGGCTATCATAAAACAAACTTGAAAGCTCCCGTCTCCTCAAGCACAAATTCCCAAAGCCTCCTTCACGTTTATTCCGTCTCATTACGATTAGGCCTTGGAGAGACATTGTTTAATATAATTGATAAAGAGCAAAGAATCCCTACGTTTGTTGACGCGTTGCTTTGACAATATCTACTCTTTGGTTCTGAATGTCCAAATAAGTCTGTTTCCCCTCGTAATTTTCATCAGAAAAATGTCGTGGGGTCTTTTAGTATATCACAATACATTATATTACCTTTAGCACATTTTTTATTGTATTGAAATACATTTTCAGTTTCATATTACAGACATACTGAAAGATTATTGTCGGCATTTAAAAGAAAATATTTGTTTAGCCTCTTTGTTCTGGCAAGCGGGCGTGGGACTTTTGGTCGCGAGAGAGTGAAAGGGGGTTGTAGTTAGGGGTGGGAAGTTTGTATGTCGTCATTCGCCGCCATGACCTCTGACACTTCCCGCACCGCTGTCATGGCGTCGCCATCGCGTTGACGCAACCGTCGTCGGTTTAGCTTTTTCAGCTTTTTATTCCTGCGTTCTTAATAACAGGCTCTGCGCCAGCCGAAACGAACTGCGGTATTGCCCGAACACAATGAAAGAGTCTCCAGCAAAATAAATGAAGCTTTGGGATAAAGACCTCTTTTAGTGTTTTGTCTTATTTTCGAGTGGAGGTATTTTATTGTAAAATAAATTAAAAACACTTGTTGTGCAGCTATACTTCATTTCAGTTGTCGTAAATCTCGTTGACAAAGTGCTTGGAAATATGAAATGTAAGTCAGTCAATGCGGTGCTTTTGTTTCTATCGTTTAAGTTGTTTTTGATTAAGTAAGAAAGTGTGTCGACAAAAATTACTTTGAAGGAAAAAATCTTTTACTACTTTCTCACAATTTGGGATACATTATTAGACGTGCTTTCATAAATGAAACTAATGTTCCTCTCCTGTATTTTATTCAACTGGGTTGTACGTTTTGTTTGCGCAGGTTTGAAAACGCGTTTATTCAAATATTATTTCCAATACTTGTTTTTTTACTGAAGCGTTTTATTACAAGGAAAAGGTCTCGAGAATGCGAAAGAAAATAATTTTCATTAAACATTCATATGTAATTAAATTAATTTTATTCAAATATTTTTATCGTCTTTTAAGACACACGAGCAGATCATGTGAATTAATTTTCCATGAAAATGCGAACATTTTTTTCTAAATTTGTAGTTTCATATTTTTTGTTTCATATTATATCACAGTTTCTTCAAATGTTTATAAGGATCGATATACAAAATAAGCACTACAATTAAACGTTATCTGAGCATTAAGAGAACACCTTTACTCCTAAATAAAGCCTCTATGGAATGTAAAGATGATATTGTGTGTGACTCTCTAATCTTATCTTATCTTAAGCAGTATCAAATCTCAAAGTTGACGTACGGGTAAGAGTAAAAAACAGTATTTCCGAAAAATTGAAACATAGAAGTATTTTGAGTATGATTTTGTATCTGCTTTACCATTTTACTTGGCTGAAGGGAAAGAAAACATTAAGAATAAAAGAATAAAAGTTCCTTTTTGTTAAATAGAAAATGGTAATCATGTGATTACATAGCTAATTTACGTAAAAAAAACCCTACCCAAAATGTTTTTTCTTTCGAAAGATTTATATGCATGTCACGTGAGATGTGAGAGGATACGATGCTCGTTTCGTTGGGTGCTCGTTTCTTTGGATATGTTAGTGAACCTTCGCCTTTGCCGAGTATGTGTCAAAAATTGTAAAAGTACGATTGTTTCGCCTCTCATTAATAACAAATTATTGGAGTTATTTCTAAACTTTCCGGTGCAGGTGGAAACTATAATTTGAAAGTGAAATGAATTGGTACTCTAGTTTCGGAAGTTTGCTGCGAATGTAATAACTTGATGGATATACTATATTACTTTCATATACACATTCTGAAAGCTACAAAACTTTACAACGGAGTCAAAACAAGACCTACTGGGCTCTCATAGCGCGTCTTCTGGAATCACTCCAGAAGAACTCACGATGGACTCATTTAAAACGGCAACATCAAATATCAGTTCATGAAGACAAAATGTCAGAAGGGCAACCCATGCAACATTTCCCCCCGCTTCCCTTAAAAAATGCGTGACAGGGACTGAAAATAAAAGAACCGCGCTTTTACGGAACAAGCCATGCCTTGGGCATGCATTGCAGGCTGCCTTCGCGGACGCAAATACCGCTGCTCCGCCCTCGGCTCCGTCAGCGCAGCAACGATTGTCCCAAAAGAAGAGAACGCGGAGGGCCGCAGAGCTACGAGCCTCGCAGCCACGCGCTTTCCGCGTCGCTGCCCCTCCTTGTTAATGTGAAATGCGCCCCCGACGGCGACTCTAAACACGTGCGGGCGGGGTGAGAAGGAGGGTTGAGAGGATGGGAATGTTGAGGGTGCTATGGGTGTTGCGTGCTGAGTGGACGGTGCGTGTCGAGTGGACGATGGGGTTGAGCGGGCGATGGATGTTGAATGGACGGTGGGTGTTGAGTAGACGGTTGTGTTGAGTGGATGGTGGTGTTGTTTGGGCGGGGTGTTGAGTGGGTGGTAGGTTTGAGTAAACGGCTGTGTTGAATGGAAGGTGTGTGTTGATTGGGCGGTGGTGTTGAATGGGTGGTGTGTGTTGATAGGGTGGTGGTGTTGAGTGGATAATGGGTGTTGATTGGGCGGTAGTATTGACTGGATAGTAGGTGTTGAGTGAACGATATATGTTGAGTGGACGACAGGTGTTGAGTAAACGGTTGTGTTGAGTGGATGGTGGGTGTTGATTGGGCGCTGGTGTTGAGTGGATAGTGGGTGTTGAGTGGACGGTGTGTGTTGAGTGGACGACAGGTGCTGAGTGGACGGCGGGTGTTGGGAGGTCGGCAGGGGTTGAGAGGATGTCAGTTGTGAGTGGAAGTGAGTGTTAAAGCGTCGGTGCGGATGATGTGAGAGGGAGGAGCAAGGGGCGACGGGGTTTGAGGGGATGGGGCGGGCGGGAAGGCAACAGGATGGAGAAGCGAATACGCCAGGAGGAGGAAGGCTGTAAGGGCGGATGGCGGGTACGTCCGACAGCAGTGAATGGTGGGGAAAGCGCAGCGGCAGGCCGAGGAGCACTTGCACTAACGTGCACCACACTGCCACACACGCCGGAAGGCCAGTCTGGAGCTTAGAGACGGTCGCGGCTGGGACGGTGCCTCACTGGTGGGAGATGCCGGCAAGCCGACACGTGTAGGTCGGCGCCGGATCTCGCCATAAAGTGGAGGAAGATCACCACCACCTCACGCGATATAAAAACATGCAATATACTTACGGGTATTGACGGGTAATGACCTTCGTAGCTGACGCGCCCGAAATCACCAGTAATCAATGTATCCGCCGCGGCGGGGCGGCGCGGGCGGGGGCGGTGTGGTGGGCGGGGCGGCGAGGGCGGTGTGGGTGGTGCGAAGGGCGAACGCGAGTGAGGAGGGGGGAGGGGAGGGCGTCCTGGAGTGGGACCGAGTGACGCAGTCGATGGGATGACGGGGGCGGTGTGGGACGACAACTGTGGACTGCAAACAGCCAAGGCATTGGCGCTCCGGTGGACGTCCTGTGACACCCTCGTACCAATGATTTCTGTTCGGATTGTTCACGTTAAAGCAGGAAACGGCTATCGCCAATGCCAGGGATAGATCATTGCCAAATGATGGAGATAATAGCGGGGAATTTTTTTTAATAATGCGAGGGTTTTGTGAAGTTGTGTATGATTATTAACGAAGTAACAATTATTCATATCGATGTGGGATTTTGTGTTCTAGCTTTCATACTTTTGCACTTCATAATCACAAAAGAGCTTTTGTAAATCCATAAATCCACAAATAGTCTTTTAAATTAGTGATGATCTGTTCCAGAAAAAGAAAACCATTTTTTAAAAACTGTATTACTATCTGTAAATTGATCCTCATAATTAATAAAAAATTAATATAAATAATGGTATTCAATAACAGGGTCATTAATTTGTTGAATTTATAATGGCAGAAGAGATGGTTTGTCTCTTTTCTCGTTGCCTCCCTCGACTCATTCCCTCTGTTTCGCGCACGACGCCTGTCTCGTTCCGTGGAGCATGAGACTGCATCAAATGTCCTCCGGGGAATGTTCGGCGAAAGAGCATGAATAATCAAAAGTTATTGTTTATTCGCTTTTCAAAACTAATGGCGTTAAAAAAGAACGTACTCTGCCGCCCACCTTTACAAGCAAAATTACGCGAAAAGTACTCAAATTTTCGAAAAATTGTACGTGACTTTATTTCAAAAACTATCTTTAAGTAACAGATTTAATTCAAGGAAAAATTTGATTAAAGGAAACCTTTAAAATTTTAATTTTAAAATTTTGCAATTTTCGGAAAATTAGAGTTTTTAAAAAAGATGTGACCTGAACCATTCTCTTAAACGTCCTTCACACTACCGAACAACGAAATTTAATCAAAAACGATGGAGACATTTTTTGAAAATTTTGAATATGTCCCAGGGGCTTCATGTAAAGTACCTCCCAAAATTAAAATATCGGTTTCAAATTCAATGGGCCGCAACATTAGCCGGATCGATTGAGGAATATTAATTTTGGCTGAATGATTTAGCCATTAGCCATGTTTCCAGACGGACTGTCAGGCGGACGGACAGACAGACGTTTGGCCGTCATTCGGTTTTTCAGTATCAAGGACCAACAAAACATGGAATCCTGGCTACACCACGAGTTAGAGGATTCGTTTTACTAATTTAGCAACTAGATTTATCAACTTTTTCGTTATTAAGACCCGGCAAGAAGAGTTTTTCTGCCGAAAATTCGCCAGTAGCCACTTCGCTTCACCGTAATTTTTCTCTCTTCTTGAACTACCTTATTTCGTTCTAAAAATAGCATTGTTAACATGGCTTATGATTTTTCAGAGTTTTTGTAAAAACGTCTTTAAGACCTACAGAAGTAAAATCACAGACCTTGCGTTGCTAAAATGGAATTGTTCAGTGATGTGAATTTAACGGTTTTCTCAGCGCTCTGTGTGTAATCGATAACTGCTGAACAGTTAAGAGATTACATTTGGTTGGTTTGGAAAAAACATGAAATTTTAATGGTTTAAGTGATTAATGTTTAATGTTTATGCACGAATTGATTGTTTCGGAGAAAAACCGTTCCAAATCTTGACTACAGTTTATCAAATATCGCCCACCTTTCCAACAATTTTTACTCCAACCTGAATACAATAAACCAAGCAGTCCACTACAACCTTGCCGCATTAAAATGATCTCCCAACCAGAATTAAAACAGATTTCCTTTCGAAACTTTCTGCAAAATTTTCTCCGTAAACTGTTCAAAGTAGGGGCTCTTGTAGTTTCCTACACCAAGAGTGTGGTAGTTGTGTTAAGTTTACTTTAAGTTATAATGTAAGCTGTCAGAACACATGATGGAGTAATTTATTACTGAACTGTGTACTACCAAACAATAAATACATTATTATTAAAAACAGTTTATCAATTAACTTCTCTCAATTAACTCAGCAGTTCAATAGCTTATCTCTTAGGAGTAATCGTATTTCCTGATGACCAGTAGCAGCTGGTGTGGAATACCACGCCGAATGTTTCCTGTAAGCATGTCGTCCACAATATCCAAAATTCAAGCAAAAGTTGCCACATAATCGCATTGAATAAAGGAATAAAGGTTTGTAATCTTGTGGGACACGTAAACTTTCGTTTAAGGCTAAGCTCTTCTCTTTTAGCAGCAACAATGCGCACACCGTGTCTGCGAAACCAGTCCGTGGATTATCACAGGCTTTCTGCGACTAGAAAAGAGAGCGACGGCTCAAACCGAAATACGTGTATTGTCGGTATTTATGTTATAACGACGTTCTAGGCCCGTATTGGTAAGGAGCCATTGCATAGGATCTAGAACACTCATTTTTTCCTTTCCTATTGGATCCTGAAAGTATAGCATCCAAATATCTTTTTAAATTCGTTCTGAGTTTAATACCGCTGTGTTACTTTGATGACAACCTTAGACGCACGATGACGCAACCTGACAGGCATGATGATGGGCAGCGTTTTTCAAACAATCCACAATGTGGAACAATAATCACAAATAATCTCAATATTATCATTGTGGGTAGGTTGTCGCAACGGATTAGATGGTTCGTGGCATTAATTGATTTTTTTATAGTGTCTCTAATCGGAAGGTCCTAATGTTCGAGTCCCGATGGTGGCAGGAGTTTCGACACTAGCTGCCATTTGATACTCTGGAAAAATCATGAATCAATCAAGTCCTCTAAAGTTTCGTATAGCTGCCACAGGTCAGTATAGGATGAACTCCATGCCAGCCACGAGCACGATCTCAACAATGTCACATATGTCAACTTACTTGTGGCTTTTCCACAATATATTTATTCACACAATTGGAATCATCTACGGCTCATAAGCCCTAGAAGTTGGTAACATTTAATCTCAACCACCCTGTATACTCTCTATGTATTTAATCCTGGAAGGCGATAGATTGACTGACTGATGCTCCCGGGCGGTGTCAATTGCTAAAGACATTAGTCCCGTAAGTATAATACATGTATTTATCGAGGTAGATGGAGATGACCCGTCACCGATCTACACCAGGAATCTTTCGTCAGTGATACACCGCCCCGACTGGGACATGCTCGAAGCTCCGAACATGTGTGGTGGTGTAGTGGATGCAAGTATGTGTATAATTAAGGAATGAGGATAGGACAAGGAAGAAAAAGGAAAGATCTCACGCACACCGTGGCTCATTTGTTAAATAAATAAATAAATAAATAAATAAATGTCTTTATTTGTGGCGAGGCTCAGGCCATTTAGCCTGCTCTTCCGCCTAACCACATTCAAAATTTTATTACATTAGTGCAAAATAGAAGGCGTTCAATCAATGAAAATACGTACGCAATCTGGGTGAAAGTTTCTCACATAGAAGACAGGAATGAAAGCGAGGGAGGAAAGAGTTGGTGGAGGAGGAATGCTGTCACAGCATTTTTAGTGTTTAAAGTTATCAATTTCAAGTTAGGGATGTAATTTAAAAATTGATCCCAAATATATAAAGTTACACAATACGAGATTTTACTCAAAATTTAGAGAAATTATCTTTCTGTGACTATGCAAGTTACATATTGAAGAGGATTTGAAAGAGATTGTTTAAATCGGTGAAGTATGAATATGTACTTCTAATTGTTTCAAAGAGGTTTTAGTAGAAGCTATGATTGCGTGCGTATTACTGAAATGCTCCTAAATTAAAAATAGAAAGGGAGAGAATCTCGTCAGCATACAAGCGAAAATACATCAAGTTAGGCTTAGGCTTTCGCCTGGTGTTGATCGGAGAAACCCCGGAAAACTACCGGCCAGAACAACCGGCCGCTGGAATTTCTCCTCCAGACAGTGGCTGAATTTGATCCAGCTATTACTCGTTCACTTTACATTTGCAGACGGAGCGCTGCGATAAGTTTACATGAGGTCACCGCCGACTGAATGAGAAACGCGCGTCTGCAGTTGATACTGACCGTTTAATATGATATAGAAGGCGGTGAGCAGCACACAGAACCCCGGCGGGGCAAGAACATAACCATGAAGCAGTAGGTAAGTGCAAAGAAGAAATAAAATATTGTACGTGAATGTTGTGAATAGCGTGTGGTGTGATCTATTTTATTGTATATTACCTTAATTATTTAAGGGCGTGACTCCAGCTCACTGTCAGAAGTCATAATTCGTCACCTGTGTCCGTAGTGCTTGTGCTGCCTTCGGAGACAGCTGATTGGTCAGATGCTGATAGACATCGGGGGCCATTCGTGTATTCTCCGGTTGTGTGTTCGGGCCTTTACTTTCCAAAAACAACATTAGTTCCTAATTCCTGCCGTTTGCAAATGTAAAGTGAACGAGTAATATGTAGCTTGTGTCGAAAATCTGCCCCCTTTGAATTCGAACTCTAGGACCTGCCGACCAGAGGCGCTGCAGTGACATCATTCACTGACGCCACCTAAACCGGCTTCGTTCCCCCTCGCAGTGCACGCGCGCGTGCCGGCTCGGGACCCGCGTGCCATCGCCGCTCGAGCGCTATGCGGCGAGCGCTATGTGGAAAGAGCTATGCGGCGAGCGCGCGCCCCGTCCGTCAGCGCGAGTGTCTGCAGCCGCTCTCACCGCAAAAGCGCCCGTATCTCTCCAGGCGCCCACTGCGCAGCCAGGCCTTCTCCACGCAGCCCAATTTCAACGAGCGCTCACGTACGACGGTGTAACGTCGCACTCTTCCAACACTTTTTCGTCTTGCATCTGCCGTTACAATTACTGTAGCTACTTATTTTTTTAAAGTAGTAACACTTCAATTCTCATTTTTTTTAGTTTTTATTTAATTTTCTTATACAACGTACTTCAGTATTGTACCTTCTCACTTGTACAATTAGAACTTGCACATTTTCTTTAGAGGAACACGTTTTACGTTCAATTCTCTCTTGTACGTTTCGTCTAAATCATCAATCTATTGGTTGCTAACCTAATTCTCATAACAAGCTAAGTACATCACTTGTTACTTGTTTACCATTAACAATGTAAAATTGTAAATAAAAATTGGGGAATACACGAAACGTTACAACAGCTATTTTTTTTCAAGTTCCGATAGGCTATAAAAAAAAGACAAATTGACACAATTAGAGATTTGTCAAAATTTAAGTTACGGAATTGTTACTCTCTGAAACTATTACGTCCTTCTCAAATAGTCATTTCAGTATTGCTATTGATATACCCGCACAAGCAGGAAAGAATATGTCTTGATGAAAATATATTTGTGTCTATTAGAATATCAACGGTTCCCGTATAATGCTAAGGAGAATTTCAGTTCGCATCACTATCGATCATTGACAATCCTTCGTATGGAAACGTTTATTATACAGCGCGTCACGAACATCAGGCATATCACAGAAGCTCACATGGAACGAAAACATCCCCAAAAAAGCCAGAAAAAATTTGCCCCAAATGGTTTAACGCCTAGTCACTGCTCCGTTGAGCCACACCGCTCCGCACCGCGCCGCGCCTCTGTCGAGAAAAAAAAGCGATGTTTTTCATGATTCTCGGAAACTGTATTGCATTTTGCGTCGCGAGAGCAGAATCTGTGACTCTTCCATTTTCCGGTTCAACGAAGTGCACGAGGTTGTGAAATATGTAAAGAGGATCGCAAGCACCAGACTTTGGAGAAACTAAGTTATAGATTGGTGCGACATGTTTATGTGTTGTTTTAGCTTGTGTCGCAACATCATTGATTCTGTCGTTGGCCGTACAGGGATCTTAAATGCGTTCCTTTCTCAGAACGGTTTTCTGGAGAAAGGTTTCTCAGAATGGAGTCGGATAACCTCCTCCATATTGGAAGTGTGTTAGAAAGAAGTTCCAAAAGTATTAAAGTGAATTGCATTGCTTCTTGATACAACACAATTGTAGTGAAATTACTTTCTAATTTTAGTCTCAAACGTTTTAATCTTTCCTTCAGTTACTCCCATAAAAGTGGTTAACATTTTTTGACATGCGTTTTTATTTCAAGATTAAAAGTCGTAAGCACTCTTTGGTGTGTTCTTTAAACAGTGACAAGAACAAAGCAACTGCTGGCAGTTCCATGAAATGTGATTTAGAAAAAATGGGGGAAATGTGTCAATCATTCAACTGGGGTTCAATGGTTACGTTAAATGCGAACACTGAAACTACGGTTCACAAAGGAATGTTCGTTTGTAAACAAATTTTCACGCATTCAATTCCTGGTTTGAAGATATTTTGTTACATCCTCTATAGTTATTTGCATATATGTTGCATGCAATGGCAATTTTTGCATGATCGAGACTGCTTGTTTACCGAGACCGACAGGTCGAAGCAAAAACAATTGAAAAAACAGAAACAAAACAACAAAAGCAAATAATTTCACCACGAAATATGTATAACATATTTTCTGCGATCGTATAAAAATGCTTCTATTGTGAATTATTTGTTTCATTTCTGGTTATCATAATTTAATCGAAAGGAAGCCTTCATTAACGATTGCATAACAGGCTGCTAAGCACTATTGTCCCCTACAAGTTCTGTTTTGTAACTCGTGCATTGTGATTATAATTTCTAAATTCAAAATGGATAATACTTGAGAGAATTTGCAAGAGCTGCTCGAAACAGAGAATACTAAATTATATAATTTATAACCGGAAAATCTAAGGGTATTTACAAAACACTTATCAGTTGAGTAATTAGTGCACACCTAAGAGGCTTATTAAGAACACTGATATTTTATTGATATTTATACTAAAGGCCTATTTTATTGAAAAACGAAAAAGTATCGCATACTGCGTAATAAATGTTCATTACTATTATTTTTAGAAGTAGGCCGTTCATATTAATTTTTATTTTGACATGAGTTGTGTGAACAATATAAATGTTATGTTACGAATTTAATCATAATATATTGTGACTATAAATACCTACTAATTATGTGTTAATAATTAAATATATGATAATAATTCTTGAAAAGAGTTTAATAATATTTAAATTAAAGTTGATTTGCCATTGATGCGTTCTTTATTTCCTTAGTTGTTGCAACTGTGGAAATGCAAGTAAGTCTTTTTTTACACTGTGACATGACGTCACCGTGGAAAAAGTTTTCTCTGCAAAATATCATGTCGTGTTTCAGATGTTTCAAGAAAACTAAATTCACGCACGCATATTTGTAAATCGACATTTTGTGTAGATCGTAAAAAACGTACATTCAACGAATGCTCCATGGCGATTCTTATTTATTCATTTACGGTATTATCACAAAACTCCTTTACCCCTTAATATTTGTTTTAAATTTATTTTAGCTGAAGAATTTGTAGCGAAAATTGAATGTCGTTTTAGAAGAAATAGCGTCAGCTTATCTACTGGTAGTTCAATTCTGGTTTTCTGCTTTTCCTGACAAAAAAGGTAAGTAAATGTATTAAATTGTGCCCAGAGAATACCTTTACGTTTGCATAAGGAATATTATTAGTTTATCAAGCGTTTGCTAGTTTATTTTGTAATTTTCAGAGACGGGTTCTTAATTTTATTGTCAATGGTCCGACGCTCGTAGTGTAAACTATAAGAAAATTGTATGCATTGCTGGTTGCATAGCTTACGGACAAGCTCGCGTTTCAGTTGTCGCCTTCGTTAAGTGCTTTGTAAACAACACGTTACTCTGAAATCCTTATTGTGGGGTGTTCCTTCTCATTAAATTCGTAAGTTTATTGAGGAGACGTCCGTATCTAAGCTAGAATACGTTCGTTTCTGAAAGTTCGTTCTTGCTCTGAGCATAAGCAACGAAAGCCCAGCGGTTTTTAATCCTCTTATGTAATCTCTCTCATAACGAAGAAAACAAAATATAGAGGAACCCTGGTATCTCGGCCAGCAAAATAAGCAGGCGGAGTTACATATGAATAATGCAAGAGATGCCTTCTCTACAATATCTGAAAGAAAATAATGAATGTGTTTGAATTGGTATCAAACCGCAAACAAATCAGTGCAATATTTTACAATTTGTCTTTTGGAGTAAGGATTTTTATAGCCATTTACAGTAGTCGTGTACAAAGACAAAAATAATTTTTCATATATTGATAAATCTTTTTAAGCCTTTCTTACGTTATAATTTTGCAAATTGATAATGTCTTCTAAGTCATTAGATGGATTTGACACTGTCATTACGACAGATTCGACAGTGGGCAAGGAAACATTGTTCATACTTTTATAGTGACCTCTTGGGAAAATACGTAAAGGCACGAAAGAAAAGGTTGTTTAGAACGTATTGATTAATTTTTTTGCGTCCGGGAGCGTCAACTACTGAGGTAATAGTTCCGAGTGTGATGCGCATGTTGACATGCGGGGTTTTCCCCCTCCAGTTATCTCCGCCAAGAGAGCACCTGGTGGGGCGATGGTGTAACGGTTAACGTATCGGACTGTTATACCCAAGTTCAAACCCGATGGCAGCCATAGATTTTTAGGGGCGGAAAAATCCTTCGTACGCCTTCCTTCGGAGGGGAAGTAAAGCCGGCTGTCCCATGTTAGTAGATTTACTGCATGTAAAAGATCCTCAAGCCTAAATGACGCCTCTGAGTAAAATTCAAAATCGCCTGTTTCGTCGCCCATGGAATACCTTCTTTCTCCGATAGTTGGTGAAAGGAGGAAATTTGCGTGGTCAGACGGAAGAACGGGCCTCATGGCCTGAGTCTTGCCACTAAAATAAGGGAATTCCATTCAACACCTCCTCTCAGCTTCTGCCGTATGAGAGAGTATACTGCACGTAAAGGTGTGTGCGAAAGAGAGGAGAGGCAAGAACGAGAAAGAAATAATCTTGCATGTTCCATGATTCGTTTATTAATGGACAGCTCTGGTATCGCTTGGTAATACTAGAGAGAATCCGTAGAAAACTAGTGGAGTCGCTGGCCGCTAGAATTCTCCAAACAGAGCTTGAATTCGTTTCAACTATGTACCTCTTGTCGAAAATCCGCCACGGGACAAGACCTCATCCCCAGGGTCCCAACCGACTAATTACGAAGGCCGTGTTTTCGCGTGGCCGGCCCAACTTGGCCCGCGCCTTCCGCCCGCGTGTTTACGCGCCGTCGCCCGGCAAACAAGGCGCGTGCGCGGGGCGTGCGCGCGACAGCACGCGGGCGCGCCTTGCGCACGGCCGTCGGCGCTGTTGTTGTTTGCGGGCGGCGACGGCGACGCCTGGACGCTGGACGGTGGGCGGCGCCACGACCACTGCAGCTGACGCGCAGTCTTGGAGGCCGAAAACGTCGCACATGCGAATGAAAAGGGTTCAGGACACATTTTATGAACTGTTGAACTTTCTGGATTGAAGGGAGAAATAAACTTTCTGGAGGTAATATGTTTAAAGCAGCGTCCGACTGCAATTGATTAATTGATTGATTCGTGTTTCCGGGCGCGTCAACTACTTAGGTCATTAGTCTCGTAAGTGTAGTGAGTGTTTTTTTCGGGAGGTGGCGGTGATCTTTCCCCTGCTGGATGGCGAGATCTGGCGCCGACCTACCGTCGACTAGCGAAGGTTTCCCCTCAACCAGGTATATCCCACCGCCCCAGCCGGGACAAACTGTGAGCTCCCGACCAGTCTCCCGACATGTGTGGTAGTGTAGTGCATTTTAGTATGTGTGGTGTGTGTTTGTGTGTGGCATGTAAGAGGAGAGTATAGGACAAGGAAGAGGAAGGAAAGATCGCGCGCGGTACGTGGCCCGTTGTTAGGGTACTGCTCCGGCATTCGCCTGGTGTTGATCGGAGAAACCAAGGAAAAGTACCGATAAGAGCAGCCGACCGATAGATTCTCTCCAGACAGCGACTGCATTCGACCTAGCTGACAAGGTAGTGTCGAAAATCCTGCCGCCGTCGGGACTCGAACCTAGGACCTCCCTGTCAGAGGGACTGCGGTGACAGGTGGATTGAAGGGAGAGATAAACTTTCTGGAGATAATATGTTTAAAGGAGCGTCCGACTGCAACATTGCAGTAATATTCATATCTGGCGGGGGGGGGTGTTAAGTGGACAAATGTTCACAATTCAGAGAAATATTTGTATTCATACATTATACTATGTTTTATTGGAAATATTAATTGCTTGCAGTGGGTTTAAGCACTAAGACTAGGAGAACATACGCTCTCAATTCGTGACAGTTCTGTTATTTCCGTTAGCTTTCGGTTCTCAGGCAACCAAAAATGCTAATACTTTTCTGAAGGAATAAGATCTTATACCAAAAAAGCATTAGGATAGCTATTGCCCCTATGTGAGGAAGCAGATAATTGGAAAATCGAATCTAATGCATGAGATATGTGAGTCACTCTTTTACAATGATTATTTTTTGGTGGGCAAATTGAATTTATACAAGATTATTCATTTTTATTGATTGGTCACTTCTCTATATCCATTGGCATTGCGGTATTCGAAGTGATTGATTAGGCACTCGACATTTTGAATGAAATGTAATTGTCAGAGATTTATAGTAAAGAGATCATTTCAAGGTGTCAAAGTAGGTATGAAATTTGAGGGAGATGGAAAAATGAACATATTTTCTGAAGGTTCTCTTACTTCAGCCTTAATTCATTTATCTATTGATTCACTGACACAATTGCCTCACTCTTGTTATTCAGGTTCATGAGCACGCGCGCACACACACACGTACACACAGACACACACACGTGCGCGCAGTGTATGGTAAAAATTAGCAGTTGATATATTTATGCTCGTTTTACTCTACTTAAATAAAAAACAGGAACATCGGTTACCAACCATTGTATTACAAACCACTGGTGGTCTGCACAAAAGGACGAATATTGTTGACAGTTTTTAATTGTATAAATGATGAAGCCAAAAACTCAGTCCCTTATGTTTTACCGAAACTTGCAGAAAAATATCATGCACAAGATTTTACAAGAAAATAGGCTAATTTGTGTAATAATTAAATTAACATTAAAACATTTCGTAACTATAAAAATATATTAAGTTTGTATTGTCATTTTAACACATTTGTACTAAAAGTACTAAAATGTATTTCTGATCATTAATTTAGAATTTATTTTTTTAAAGTATCCAAATTAATGATGGTAGGTTTTAAGATCATGAATTTAATGAGGTCAGAAAGATTGGGAACCGCTGAATTAGAATATTAAAATGCACGTTACAAGTTTATTGAGCGAAAAGAAGAAATGAACCGATGTTCGCCTTGGAAAGATTCTGCATTGGAAGGCATGCTCGCCTCTCGCGTCAGAAGCCCCACGAGTGTTAGAATCCGCGCGCCGCATATAGGATTCCGTGGGCGGGCCCGCCAGCCAGCCGCCTCCGCTGCAGGTATTGGTTTCCGAAAATACCCGCCAGAGCACGCGGCTGTGCACTTTCTTCCACGCCTTCCGTCCCGATACTCAATTGGGCAGAATACTCTCACGTTCTTTGTCTCACTTTCACATAGTCTTCCCTCATTTGGCCACTCCTTCTTTAACTAACATTTTCCAGATGTTCCAAAGTTAATGCCTTATTTTACGTTAGTTAGTTAGTTAATGCCTTATTTTACGTGGCGAGACTCGGACCTGCTCTTCCGTCTGACCACGCAAATTTCGCTACGCTTCTTTCACCTAGCGGACAAAGAAGGGATTATCTCGGACGACGAAACAGGCAATTTGAATTTAGCTCAGAGGCGTCATTTAGGCTTGAGAATCTTTTACATGCAAGTAAATCTACTAACATGGGCCAGCCGGCTTTACTTCCCCTCCGCGGAAGGCATACGAAGGATTTTTTCGCCCTTAAAAAATCCACGGCTTCGATCGGGTTTGAACCCGCGAACGTGGGTATGACAGTCAAGCACACCATCGAATCCGCAAAGTAAGATTCTTATGAAAATTACTAATGCCCCCCGTGCCCAATTCCTAATTCCCCAACCCTTTCGGAATAATTCCCCAGTTCGTAAAATTCCAAACAATATATTCATTCCTTCAACGCTTAAACACTCATTCTTCTACAGTCTATCACTAACTTCCAACCATATGCAAAACTTTTTTAGTAAATTTCTTATAAGCATAATAAAATTGCTAAAGAAATTAATTATCAAGCAAAGCATATTTTTATGCATATTCTCTAGCTCAAATCAAAACTAAAGGAACATATTAATAATAAAATAAATACTGTCACTGAAGACACGAGTAAGATCTGAAGACCCACGACTTGCATTTAAAACATAACATCAAAATTTCTATCTTTAACATGTGCATGATAGGCTACGAAGCTGATATATATATATATATATATATATATATATATATATAAGCACTATACATTTATTTACAAACTAATCTCCAAAAGGCGAGTGTCTGGTGCCCCTACAGGCCAGTTGTAAGAGCATCCTGTTACTTTAATATAATAATACGGTAGACTGCTTGTGTCCATAAGCCTGTGCCCACATCCATTACTTACAGCCCAGTCAAATTAGACAAATCAAATGGTAGAAAATCTGGAAGTTTTTGAAATTTGACATGAGTGTTCGTTGGTACCTAACGACTATTACACTAAAAATCCGGAAGTGTGTGTGTAGGAGTGAGCCGGGGGTTAAATATGTTTTCTAGTTTTTTGCATATATCTCCATAACTATTAATCCTACCAACTATAGAAGAAGAAGAGAATTAAAGCAAAAAAAATCCTATACAACGTTCATGTGAAGTTTTGTTGCAAAATTAACACCTTTAAAGTTACAGACTTAAAACGTTCTTATTTCTATATATGATAAAGAACGTTTTTAGTTACCTTCCTTATAGAATGAGAAATGATGCTCCCTGTGCACGGAAGTAATTTTATTTCTGTTTAACATTTATCAACAATATGTATTTGTAAATTTTGTGCAAAACACATGAACGTTTTACATCTTATCTAATCTTATTTTGTACAAAATTTAGATTGTATTATACTTGAGTTATACACATTTGAATTAATGTAGATTTTTATTTATTTATTTACGTCAAAAACAGTTACAAAATTTGTGACGAGCTATGGGGAGGAGTGAATTCTGTGCACGTTTTCATAATTCTGTGATCTCTATCCTAAGCCATATACTAGTCGAATTTTGAATACAGTTAAAAAGAGCATTTATTTTTCAAGTTTTGTTGACAAAATATTCGCTCCTATATAATAAAATCTATTTTCAAAGATAAATTATCTATAAATTTGGTCCCTTAACCCTCATCATGTTCTTCGTAAAAAAATACTACTTTTGGCCGCGACAAAATGGAGAAGGATAATTTGAATAACTATATTTCCCACTGAAATTTAGAAGACGTGCACAAATAATGAAGTTACATTTATATCCAGAAGCAAAACAAGGGACCATCTCAGCATTTGCTCAAAGGATCAGGGAAACTGGACGAAAAACCTGTTCGAGATGGGGGCCATCAACCCAGAAGCTGTGGTACAGTACTTGTTACAGGTTCTTTAGAATTATACAGTCCAAATGATAAATAATTACATTAACTATCATTGTTAAAATTAATGTTACTTTCCTTTTGATGTTCGGTATAGTCTCGAATTGTATAGAAACAGCAGAAAAGATATACTGCATTCGAATTGTATAGCAGAAAATATTTTACTTGGGACTTAAACTTTTCTATCAAATTTTTATCGTTTAATATCATCTGGCAAAGTGTTCTAAAATAATGTACATGAATTGTATGTGAATTGTTTGTAGTGAGCTGTTGAAACTGCCACCTGATGGCCTAAACTGGCCGAATATTTATTTTTTTATTTACCGATTATTTTGAGAATCTCATTTGAAGAGGTTCCGGAAACGATAGTGTCCAAAATTTTTAGGGAAATGTCAGATGTTGAATTTTGTGGCTGAAAACCCTTAGTGAGATCGGCAGCAATTCTCGAAAAGTATTGTTAAAGGAAACTAGCTACTGTTGCCGGATCGCTCTCATCTCTATCGTTATCTTTTAAAACAACATTCTCTGCAATGTGACTAGTTGATTTAGTCGTATTTTTTACTATATTACACATTAATTTTGTTTTGTTATTTGAGTTCAAAATATCCTGATCGTGTTTCATGATTTTAGCCTGCCTTATGACTTTTCTTAAGAATGATTTGTATTTTTTAAAGTAGAGGAGGAAATCTTGAGATACGTTATGATGCTTAGAAATGAAAGAAAGAACTCGTTTGTTTTTACATGATGTTCTAATCCCTTGTGTTATCCAAGATTTGCTTTTCCGTGAAATATTTAATTTTATTTTTTGAAGAGGAAAGCAAGTGTTGAAATGAAAGCGTTGATCTAAAGTGCAATTTAATATTTAAAAACTAATGTTAAATTTTTAGTTTTCTTACCTGTTTCTACTATATTACTTTTTTGATTTTTAAACGTTTACTTTCTATTGTTTTTTCCCTCCCCTCCCCTTCCCCTTAATTAGTCCTTTGTCCTCTCTACCATCTTTCTCCCCTTTGTTCCACCTCTATTCCCCGTTCCCCATCTCTTGCTCATGAAAGTCCCGTATTTCAGAAGCCGTGTTACTGTAAGGCCGTGTTACCTTTGAAAATATATTTTATTATATAGGAGCAAATATTTTTGTCAACAAAACTTGAAAAAACGCTCTTTTTTCTGTATTCAAAATTCGACTAGAATATGGTTTAGGATAGAGATCACAGAATTATGAAAACGTGCACAAATTTCACTTCTCCCCATAGCTCGTCACACACAGTTTTAAACTGTTTTTGACGTAAATAAATAAAAAAGGCCATTGTGTTGGCATGAGCTCTTCCGTCTCCCACCTGCCTGACCGATCAGCCTTCGCTAAAAGTAAGTCATAAATCACAATCGACCTTTTTTAATAATTTTATATTTCGTGGCTATTTTAATACTCCACTTTTTTCATTATTTCTATATCTCTTCTGGCTTGTGCCTGGTTCTCGAATTTCTGGTAACAGTTTAAATTCATTCGTTACTATTGTGATATACCAGAATATGATAGGTTTTATTTAATGATGTTAGTTATACATGGGGTAGATAAATGGGGATTCAATATGGCGGTATGGGCCTTAGCAACGGCGGCGCAGAGGTTGGCAAGGTCAACAAACTATACACGGGCCCTGATGACGTCAGGACGCCGGCTAGATGGCTGAAGAACCTAAGAGGGAATTGGTGCAAAAACGAATGACTGTCTGAGGTCGCGGCTACTTGGATTTGTAAGAGACGCACGGGTTGGCTATAAAAGATCAGATAGTCTAATGTTGCCGCCGTGTTTTGAAATAATAGAAGGATGGACGCCGACCGAGCCATGAAGGGTTTAAAAATGCATTAAACAGGACATTCTGACTCGGGGTGTCGTAGAGTGAAGATCGTACATTCCGTCTCTGGGTGTCGTGGAGTATAAATCGAACATTCTGACTCGGGGTGTCGTGGAGTGAAGATCGTACATTCTGACTCGGGGTGTCGTAGAGTGAAGATCGTACATTCCGTCTCTGGGTGTCGTGGAGTATAAATCGAACATTCCGTCTCTGGGTGTCGTGGAGTGTAGATCGAACATTCTGACTCTGGGTGCCGTAGCGTAAAGATCGTCTGTAGACAATATAGTGGGAAAGTGAAACTTGTATTTTTCTTGTAAGAGAAGTGATAGCTTGTTTTCGGACTTTGTCTTGTGAGAGAAGTGATAGTTTGTTTTCGGACTTTGAAATAATTTACCAGAAGTGATTTTCGGAGGACTCGTTCAGATTTTCGGACATTGCGGTTGGACTTCAATAGTCTACATAACCGGTGGGAGAGATTAGGAACCGGGAGCGTCGGACAAGACTAACAGATAGTTTAGGCAGTGTGGACTGGACGTGTCAGCGGCGGCGCAAGACCGGAAGAGAGAAACGGAACTTGGAATTAACAACGGCCAAGTGAGAAGCGACTACGGAGCGTTGGCATGCAAAAACGGTAAAAAAATACTGCAGTATAAAAGAGACAATTTATTCAAAAGGTCATGACCATCAAATTTATTGTTTTTAATTTAAAGTTAAATAAATTGTTGAATTTTGTTTTCATTTGTCAATCATAATTTTCAATTAGTTGGTAGCATAATTATTACATTTCAGATTCCACGCCATACTGTATAGTTGGCAGTTCAGGTAATCGGCTATCGAGGCGATAGCGAGTATTTGTATCCGGACCCATCGACCCAAGCTAGCTGGATGTTTAGATAATTTTGTTAAAATCAGATAGAAAAACTTGGATAGTAATTCATGTAACCTGTTTCTGGCGCCCAAACCTTAATAAATTTGGAACAGGACATAATTACAGCCACAATCTTGATGAGACGTGAGAAAGGTATATTTCACTATGCTTTTAAAATTTTATGCTTCAACTTCTATTTTATTAACTTGACTTCAGTGAAAATATATTTGTAAATGTTTAAAAAAATATTCACGATTTATACTATAGTCATGTGTTTAAAATTGTTAGTAATTCACATTATCGTGTATTTAAATTACGTTTGAAGATGCATACACGCAAGGAAGGAGCTTCATAATAACGACATAAATAATGCAATGACCTCATTTGATACTTTTTATCATTTTTGGATACCTCTAAAATTAATATATTTAAGAATTTGTTTACCCTAAAGTAACAAAAGAACTATATTTAAAACAAGCCGTGCTACAGAATGGTAGAGACTTTCCCGTATTAGTTTCTATTTCCTTGGTTCCGGGCTAGCTATTTGGAATTGCCACATACTCGTGCCAGCTGCCATCTAGCGCCGCTCAAACTACATTTTTCGACATTTTCTTAATTTTTCGATTTCCTAATGGTAGAGCGAAAAATTATTTTTTAATATATTAAAAACAGTGAAACCTTGTCCTTATTAGCAATTTTCTTTGAAAAATATGGAGACGTTTTTAACCAAATGGCGTTTAAGCGCAACTAAAAATGCGAAATTTGAAGCTCATTTTCAAAGAGAATGTTGACGCATAACGTCTGTCCGTGTGTCCATCTGTCCGTCTGTGAAAAACGCTGGCGGCTAAACCGTCCAGCAGATTTTGTTCAAAATGGATATTTCCCAATCAATCCGGCTGATGTTGTGACTCCTTGAATTTGAAACCAAAATTTTGATTCTGGCGTGTATTTTACATGAAGACATTTTCAAAATTTTCATATAAAATGTTTCCATCGTTTTTGTTTAAAGTTGTTGGAGTGTGAAGGACGTTTAAGAGAATGGTGCAGGTCTCATACTTGTTGAAATCTATTTTTTTTTCGGAAATTTCAAAAATTCAAAATTTTTTCGGCGTCTTCCTACAACAATAGATATTTGTGTCACGAATCCTCTAAATGAGTCTTTAAGGACGTTGCCGGAAGGTTAACTGCGAGGTGGAGCGATAGCGAAGTCCTTAAAGACTAGTAGAGGACGAGCTACATACAATATTTTTTTTTATTTATAGTTTATCGCTTATTCAAAATAAACTTTTATCACTTAGATGAGAGATATTGTCATTACTCTCAATTTTCTGTTGCAAGGGTTGGTGGTACTGGATGCTTTGTTTGTGATCAAACATTTGAATGCTTTTTCTGCTCATACAAGCTGATTGAAAAAAATATGTGCGGAAATGCCGAAGTAACAGAAGATATTTTCGTGTCAGATGATACTTCGGAGGAAGCAGAAGTTGCAAGCTCTAGTTTGATGCCTTCTAAATCTATAACCACTTGTGAGAAAGCTTATGATTCATTTTGTGATTGGAATACGAAAAGGAATCTTCGAGGCATTAACGAAGAGATCACGCTAGCATACTACTTTCATTTATCTGTACCAAAATAATTTTTGTTTACATTTACCCCCCAAAATTGTGTTTTCTGTCAACGTCATATTTAACCCAAGATTTGTGACCACTGATAAAATCTAAACCCGAAAGTCCGCTAAAATATTTTTAATGGAGCATTTTAGCGGTCGTTGCTGTGAACGCGCTCTTAAAGCGTTGTTTAGATGGTTGGTTGCTAAGGGGCTAAGTACGTGTTTAACAACGTAAATAACAAAAAAAAATATTAAAGATAGAGATTTTTTTTCTTAACGAAATCTGTTCCTTGCGGCTGAGCCCCAACGCATCATTCAGCGGCGAGCGAGGGTTTTGTGGAGGTGGCGAAGTTAAATTCGAGTTTCCTCCCTCATTCCGAGGGCGACCGCAGGGTGCAACAGCTCCGAGGGGGGCGGGGCGGGGGCAAGAGGAAACGATTAAAGGACTTGTAGCGACTGCCGCGTTGAAGAAAGGGCCGTGCAAACAGCGCGGCGCGGCGGCGGCGGAGTGAACCAAAGGCTGCGGACGCAGCAGACGGACATCAGGCTGGGAACGGCGCCATGAGTTAAAATATCCAGTAACGATCATTTATAATTAAATGTAGAGACTTTTTGTTAACATCATATCTCTCCCATAGATGTACAATCTAATATACAGTGTCGGGTGTTGCCACATATATTTTGTGTAGTGTATGGTCTATTGAATTAAATACCTTTTTACTTTCTCCCCTTACGAATACTTCGTAAGAAGAGAAAGTTATGTGATCCTGCGCCGGAAAACGGCTAATTTTCGCCAGAAAATGTCTTAAAGCTGGAGTCTGGTGAGGAAAAAGATAAAACCTGTTGCTAAATTTGGGGGTAAAATCCTCTACCTCGTGATGTAGTCAAAATCCATGTTTTGTTGCTTCTTGATACTGTAAAACCAACTGACGGCAAAACGTCCGTCCGTCTGTCTGTCCGTCTGTGGTCAACGCTAGCGCCTAAACCGTTCAGCCGATTTTCTTCAAAATTCCCCAAGTTATTCCCCAATCGTTTTTACTAGTGTCAAGGCTCTTGGAATTTGCAACCGATATTTTTGGTTTGGAATCATTTAATTAACTTTCAACTTACAAATCATTAAAACAAGATCCAAATACACAGCCGTGCTTGACCCAAAACCATCATACGGCGCCAGCAGTTGCGGAGCGCGCGCTGTCGATGCCCACTGCATTCGGAGTAGTACTGCGCGTGGAGTCCGAGACAGACTTTTGTGATGAATTCTCTTTTAACCCTGGCGAGGTGGCGGTGGCCGGAGTTACGTTAGAGTGGCGCGGGGTCATTTCTGACCCCTTTCAGTTATTTCTTTATAAAATTATATTTAGCAAGAAATACGTGCAAAATTAGTTATTTTAATAATAATCAATCATTTATATGGTCGTATTAACTTAATGCACTATTATAAACAAACATGCAAATGACGAATTGAAACAATTGAAAGGGCAAAATTATCATTTATCTTTCATTTTATGTAGTGACTCCATTTTCATTTTCCTGAATATTTCAACGACAAAGATATCAGAAAATTCAGTACGTTTAATTTTCTAACATTGTCTTACATAAAAACAAACAATTTATTGAAAATGCTTCAAAGCCAATCAACACAACTTAAAAAGTACGAAATTTAAGATGTTTGTATTGGTTTCACAAATTTTTATAAATGAATTATTACATACAAAATGTTGAAAATCTTTCAGACAAAAGCTAAAGAATGTGGTGAAAGGTATGTGAAATGTAAAGCTTCTGACACGCAAAATTAGGCAACTGCAGAAAAGAAAGATACGTGGGGTCTCTAGAGACACCGCGCCACCTCTCTCGGATAAATGCTGAATGGTGTCAGATTTCTCTTATTATGGTTGTATATTGCAGTTTATGCAGATTTTGAGCTCAGCATGAATTGTAGAATTGTATATCATACACTCCTTGTACAAAACATCAGCGAATTGGATCATTAGTCTCTGAAATATGATCCCGTTGTTAGACCCATCTGCAATCCGGAAAGTTGGAACTTATGGATTCAGTTTGCTGGTGTGCAGTTGACAGCCACGAATGCCCGAGTGATGCTGGCACAAAAAGGTGGAAGTAACTGATTGTACAAAATATTTACAAAACCGTTTGGGGCCGTTTTGTGAGAAAATCTTAGTTAAGTGTTTTTGAAAAACAAGAACCAACATTTGAAAATTACGAGGAAGCTACTTGTATTGAAACAGCCGTACATGTATTGATATAAAAATTGTTTTGAGGAATAGATTGCATAAAGAAATAATTCAAGTTTCTTGTTCTGTTCCAGAAGCAAATTTAAGGAGATAATTTAAAGTCATTTTTGCAAAAAGGAACCATTTATTATAAAATTTTGAAAATGTTTGAGGGGCGTCATATGAAGCATTCTAAAAATGAAAATTGCTTTTCAAATTCACAGGGCACAACTTTTCGCCAGATTGATCGGGGATACTCATTGTGAGGAATATCATGTGTAAGCTCTTGTATTGTTCACACGCGAACAAATAGAGCTTTTAGAAAAAAATAACTTTTTCTATTTTCGGGTCACCCCAAACTTGCACTTACGTCACAATTTCGACACACTACATTTATTTGGAGTATTACACAACTTCATATTAGGTTTCACCGGGAGAGGTGGCTCAGGGCATCAATTGATGTCACTGTAGTCCCTCTGACCGAGAGATCCTGGGTTCGATTTCCGAAGGTGGCAGGATTTTCGACGCTAGCTTGCCAGCTAGGTTGAATTCAGTCACTGTCTGGGGGAAAATTCTAGGGCAGCCTGCTCTGATCGGTAGTTTTCCGTGATCAACACTGGACGAATGCCGGACCAGTACCCCAACAAACGGGCCACAGAGACCGCGCGCCATCTTTCCTTCCTCTTCCTGGTCCTATCCACTCCTATTACTCACTAACATGCACTACACTACCACACATGACGGGAGACCGGTCGGGATCTTACACCTTGTCCCGGCTGGGGCTGTGCCCCGCTGGTGGGAGATATCTGGATCGGGAAAACCCCGCTCCCCGCCAATCGATCGGCGCCGAATCTCGCCATCCATTGGGGGAAGGCCACCGCCACCTCCCGAGGAAAAAAACATGCACTAGACTTACAGGGATAATGACCTTAGAGGACGACGCGCCCGGAGTCACTAACGATCTATCAATCATGTTAGTTTCGGAGAAAGTAAAAGTGATTCACGTGAATTGGAGGTATCCGAAGCGGAATGGCGAGAGTGGATTGGTCCGCCTTAATCCGCCCGGGGCGGGGGCGGCGCGGCGCGAGGGGGCGGGGCGGCGTTATCGCTGTGTCAATGTTTCGCGCCCCCTGCGGGCGGGCGGACTGGCCGTGGCCGCGCCGCGCCGCGATAACAGGAGGCTGGGCGGCCGTGGGGGGGGGGCGGGGCGCGTTTTCGTGTTTGCACGTGCGAACGCCCCCCGGGCGCTTCGCGCCGCTCTGACGCCGCGCCGCGCCGCCGCCGCCCGCGGGGCTGGCCGGCCGGCCGCCCCCAGGCCGCGCCCCGGGCCGCTCCAGCGCGGCTGGCTGCACCCGGCGCTCGCCGCTGCTTCTAACCCTCTGGCGGGTGCGTCCCGTCATTTGCCCACCGGCAGGCGCCGGCGCCACTCCGTGCTGCATTTACCATCTTCCATTTTCGCGACAAAATATTTATTACTTTTGTTATGCAATGTTTGTTAATGCCTTATTTTACGTGGCGACACTCGTCCTATCAGGCCCACTCTTCCGTCTGACCATGTAAATTTCGCTACGCTCCTTTCACCAACTAGCGGAGAAAGAAGGTATGCCTTGGGCGACAAAACAGGCGATTCTGAATTTTGCTCAGAGGCGTCATTTAGGCTTGAGGACCTTTTACATGCAGTAAATCTACTAACATGGGACAGTCGGCTTTACTTCCCCTCCGAAGGAAGGCGTACCAAGGATTTTTTCGCCCTTAAAAATCCACGGCTTCGATAATGTCAAGGAAATATTCTTTATTTATGTTTTTATACATTTTATTTCATAATAACTAATACACGCAAACGAAATAACAATATTAATAAGACTCTGACTCATCACTCGCTTCCTCCGTGTCTTACGTGTTACATGAAGGGGAATGAATACGGTGCAAACGTGCCTTCTAACGTTTCTTCGGAAACAACGCATTTAAATTTGAGTTAGCAGGTAGTACTCCAAAATCTGTATCATAAAGCTCAATAACAAAACATCAGTAAGAATTATAATGGATAAAATACGCAAATAGTAGACTTACATGACAAAGCGCGTCCGGTACAGAGTGCCGCAACCGTTGCAGAGTTTGAATTACTAATGAATAACAGTGGCCTCGTGGCAGCTCTTGGTCAGCGTGCTCGCTTTCCAGTACGCTGCCCCAGGTTCGATTCCCGGTCGAGGCAAGACTGTAGTGTGTGTTTTCTTTGCAATGTCTCAGTACATGTTGCTGTGTGATGATGAGAAAATTCACTCCTTAGGTTGAGAGGGCCGGAATACGGCTTGGGGTGTCTACGTGCTAACCACACGTACCCTCTTAACCCATGGCCGCGAGCCAGGGACGTCGCCGGTAGGCCTGAGCCCGTTCACGTTGTGCCAAGTACACACAATGAATAACGGTCGATCGGCAGGATCTAAAATCGTGATTTGAGTCTCATCCGGTTGAAAATATAGTGAATGAAGAATAACTATGAGCTCAATAGTGGGACGCTAATTATTTATACGAAATGAACAAAAATGTAAGAATGTGGCAGTGAGTGCCGCTACGCGCCCGCCGGAGGGTTAATGTGTTTTTAGAGTACTGGTGGTGATGAAGAATGAACAATGCGGCTAGATATCTGGCTCGAATCTCAACTCTTTTTTTTTTTTTTTTTATTTTTGAATTTTTTAAGTCGTTTTTTTTGGACGCACGAACTGCAAGGTTATTAGCGACCATGTATACAATTCTTGATAGTGCATTAAATAAATTAACATCTCTCAGAAATATGAAAACATTACATACTTGAGATTTTTCAGTTAGTAATGTGGTAAGACAATTTGTAAGTGAATGAGTAACACACTGTCTAAAATTATTATTCGTACACTGGTTACATGTATTCACGAACAATATATTTGCTTTCTTTTAGATTTAAAAGTGTTCTCAAAAGAGAGACTAGCGGGCAGCGACGATTGCTGAGTGGCAATACAGATGCGACTGACTGAGTAACCACGATCACGACCGCACCATCGCGATGTGAGCAAAGCTGTTTCGGGTTCACTGAATTGAGTGGGTTCGTAACAAAGATGTAGAATGCGTTGTAACAAATAGATGGGAGGATATCCGGTATTAATCTGAATCCTCATTTCCGGTGGTCAGCGCTACAATATCGCCAATCGCCTAGTCTACAATTGCTCTGTTTTTATGGTCTTTGAGGGAACGCATGCTGATTGAATATGTACAATGCAGTGTATTAGCTCGTTGGATGAATTTCGAGTCCTAATAATAGGTGACTGACACCGCCTTTTGCTCATTATGTTTGCTACTCGCCAAGGATGCTATTGTCTATGTCAGTACTTTTGTGTAATGTGTTTGAAGTGGTCGTATCAGATATGCTAGGATAAATTAGGCGACCCCGGCGATTTAGCGATTGTTAGATTGGTCGACAGTGATTTTGTTAAATGGGTAACTCTAGCTGTTTCTTATGTATTTAGCTATGCTAAAGCCAAATACAATCACAAAAATGCCCATCGGGAGCTACTATATAAATATATATACGTAGGTTGCACCAAAAGTAAGGTTCCCAAGAGCTACAGCCTCGAGGGAAGGTGCTAGGCTAAATCCGACAACAGTGTCGTATGCAGTGGTTTCCCCACTCTCGAACCCGCCCGTCCGCGATTCGCTACGTCGCTCAGTGTTTGCGTGATCGCCGCTCCCGCCAAGTACGAGGTTCGAACAGTAATCCGCCTTCTCCACGCAAGGAAGTTACCGCCAGTGGAGATTCATCGGCAACTGACTGAGGTTTGTGGTGAAGAGTGCATGTCCGTTCAGCACGTCCGCAAATGGTGCAATGCTTTTGCTAAGGGTCGCACGGAAGTTCACGATGAAGACCGCCGGTTTCGGATGCGATTGTCCAGAAGATCAATAGTGAGTTGCTCAAAGATCGGAAGGTCACTGTCGGTGAACTTGTTAAACGCATACTTGAAGCTTCCCACGGCACAATTGAAAGAACTTTAACAGAAACGTTGGGTTATCGCAATTCTCAACGGATTGGCGGGAGACTTCTTCGACTTAGGAACACAAAAGCTGGAGCACTGTCTTCAAAAGTGTGTCGAAAAAACGGATACTATGTTGAAAAATAGACAACAGTGTAAGCTTTTCAACGATGTATAAATTAATAACAATAAATAATGTTTTCTATTTGTAAAAAATATGGGAGCCTTACTTTCGGTACAACCCTCGTATATACACATACAGAGTGAATCACGTATCTTTAGCACTTCCTGTAGCTTTGAACGGTTGAAGTTATTGCAATGCACTTTTCATGGAAGTTCGTGAGAAAAAGGACCTAATTGATACGTGCACTCACTTCTATTTTATCACTTGTACTTTACGAGATATTTAAGGTAACTTTGTTTCTTCAAATAGAACTATACATATTTTCCCAGTCTATAATGACGAGCGTAAAAATAAGAATGCAATGATTGGCAAGAAATTCTAAATAAGACAAAAATCAAGAATGTTACAATACGAGAATCCATGAAAATTAATTACACATTATTAGACCTTACACTAATAAAACAGCGTCAATGGTACGGTCATGTCCAAAGGATGGAAGAAACAGGCTTCCACTGAAATTATTAAATTGGATGCCTATGGTAAAAGAAAAAGAGGTATACCGAAAATAACATGGATACAAGGTATATTGAAGACGATGTCCTCGATGAGTCTACACCGACCCCGTTGGAAACCCGTGATGTAGTGTAAGAGCCGTGCTGCAGTGTGGAGTGTTTCGTTTCGCCGCCAGGACGTTTGCACCCTTTCATTCCAACGGGGCCTCCTCCCCCTCTCGCCCCCCGCCATTTGGAGCCGCGTTCGCGCGCGCCTTCGGCGGTGGTCGCGCGTGTTTTCTCAGCGGACGCGCGCCCGTCAGAGACGACCTTTGACGTTCCTCTCCCTTCAGCCGCTGCCCTTCGAAGGGCTCGCCGCCCTCGCTCCTCGTGACAGCCTGTGAAGCACGCCGACACACGTAGCACGTCCATCAGTTCGTTTCCAGCGGGGCCAGACGGCCCGTCGGTGCCTATTCCAGTGACCAAAGTGGGAGCCCTTGTTGTTCCACCATCACCTTGCTCCTTTGAACAAAGGACCGCTCTGTAACCATTGGTGTGTCAATTCAGTTGCCAAGTGTGAATCGATGTTTGGGAGTAATTGTTTCCTTTTTATTAGCCCTCTGTTTAATTTAACAATACTGTCTACTACCGTCAGAAGTAACTAATCGTCGGTAGGGAGGCAACTGAAACAACTGGTGCTTATAGAATGGCAAGACATTTCCCAGATTAACTTTCCCAAACTACATTTTTTTAAATTTTCTTAATTTTTCCGTTTCTTAATAGTAGAACGGAAATATTATTATAAGTATATTAAAGAACAGTAAAACGTCGTCATAAATGGCAATTTTTTTGAAAACTTTGGATCCTTTTTAAGAAAATGGCGTTTAAGCGTTGCTGTACGTACTCTCAGTTTTTGAGAAAATGGCGCTTGAGCGTTTCTGAAAACGCGGAATCTTCACAGAAGACAGTTGGGTTTTCGACGAACATTTCTTAACATTATTTAAAGTACATGTACACATAAATATAGTAATGTGAAAACATCGCCGCTAATGTAAATATTAATGACGTGAGAGATAAGTCAAAAAACTTTCATTTTTTGTAATTTTTGAAGAAAAAAAACAACAAAAGAATAGAGAAATATGGCGTATATGTAATCTCATAGAGTACATTAGGCACCATCTTTACCAAAAGTTTAAAGAAAACATTTGGAGCTATTTTTGAGAAAAACTTGTTTTTGTAATTGTATAAAATTGCACATATTGCACGCAGTATTGCGCGAAAACTGCTAAACTTTTCAAAAAAATGTACATGACCTTAATGAAAGAACTAACTTTGGAGAACAAATTGAATTTGAAGGAAAAATCTCTATCTTCAATGTTGTTGTTGTACGAAGGGACCAAGAAAATTCAAACTTTTACAATTTTCAAAAATCCAGAGTTAACCGTGAAATTAGGACAAATGGCACCTTAATAAGTGTATTTTTCTCTGTTCTTAGAAAAATTTGAAGAAACAATTTGGGACCTTTTTGAGAAAATTTTGAAAATGTCTGCTATTGCGACGCCGCGGTCTGACTTGTTTTACTATGTTAGATTTTAAGTTCATGTACAATTTCCTTGTAAGTCAATGAGCTCAAGTGCATTCTTCTCTCACTAACACATTTTCTTCCGCTCTTTTTTTAAATTCAGTATTAAAATTTCTATTCAAGTAGTACTGATTTTTTTTATCAAGAATGCACCTTTGCCACGTCCATTCCATTATAGTAAGTGAAGGTATCTTCCTGGTGTACCTCTGTAGAGCTAGCCGGCACCATAGTTACATTACAATATTAAGACATAAAACATTACAACTATTTCCAAAATGTATTCCAAATTTTCAGTTTTCTAGAAAATAATCTGGAATATTGTAATAAGCAACCAAAGACATGTCGATAACTCAAATTTTAAGAAACATTTGTGATAAATTGCATCTCATATTTTGAACAATAGTTCATAATAAAATATGTCAATGGTTTTCAGCTTCCTAAAAATCTAAACCTAAAAAAGAACAGATTCATCGATGGATTTCAGTTCCCCCTCGTGTTGCTAAGGTTAATGATCAACTTTACTGTTAATTTGGCGTGATATCAAAGTGCACGTGTAGTGCGAACAAAGCTTTCAAACTGCTCAGCTAAAATCAAGTCATCCTTGTCCATGAGTGTAAGCTTATCTCCTTCCATTCTAGTATCCAATAAGATAGGAGATACTGGAATAATGTCCCAATTATCGATTGCAGATTATCATTGTCACATGGAATATAATGAGGTGGTGATTGTGGAGTCTCATTTTCCCTTCACATCAAGGGCAAAATATTTGGTTTTTGAAAGCAGAATATTCCTTGGTAGAGGATTCCTTTCACATTTAGAAAGCATAACGCAAAAAGATTTTTAATCTCATATGTGATAAATTTTGTTTTTAACCGATCATTACGTGTTTATGTGAAATTTATTAAATGGTACTGAGATGAAGTTGTCAATATTATTGAAATTCAGTTTGAAAATGATAACCTTGTGTTAGACAATTAATCGGTTTTTATTCTACGAAAAAATACTCTCTCTTTCGGTATACGATCTCATACAGATCCATAAAATGCCCTTACCAGAAATGGCTCTCCCAAGAAAGACCAATCAGTTGGATATGTAATCCCTTTGGAGAAAGTTGGAGCACGTTCTACGAGGTTCATGGCCGATAACGAGGGGCCATTTCCTGGGACCAATCAATTGCGACTGCTTATTACCTCGGTTGAAGTTTGAGTTGTATCCAAGGATCTCGATAACGAAAATGGACGTCTAATAAAAAAGATCGTTAATGGAAATGGTGAGGTCGTTTGGTAAAACGTATCGTTTATAATTCTGACACCATCGTCGGTTAAGGGAGTTATATAAGTACGATTTTCCTTCCGTAAAAGTAGGCAGTTGCGAGTTGTTTTATTATGTGCAGGTGCGAAGATTCAATTTTCCTCGCCTGATTTTTCAGGACAGTTATTACGAAATTCTCTGGAGGGGAAATGAGGATTAACGTCTTTTTACGTTGTTTTGGTGACATCACACTCTGTTTTATTGATTTACTCATTATACACTGTAGTCTGCCTCGAAAACGCGTTACTTCCCTTCTTCCAGTCTGCAATTGAATTATGGACGAAAGTGAATTCAGAACCGAATATTTTGGGAGTCCCAGGGAAATTGTGGAACAAGTTAAGTTGATTTCGAGTTGTCTGCTGCTTCAAACTTAGAAACAGACCGTTAGGAGGCGAAACAAACAGCAGTGGAAAAAATTCTTTGAAGATTTGAAGTTACAATCTAGAAACACGTTCTAAACACACGTTTCTAAAATCAGTCACGTTACATTATAGTGTTAACGATCCTTTGAATTTTCGAACTTCGATGACGGCTGCTATTATGTGTAGAAAATTATTTTTTGAATACTATGGTTATAAACGACCTAGCATGAGAAGAAATTCACCAAAAATGTGCAAAATGTAGTGATTAGTACATGTTTCTTGGGCTCTTCACATTTAATTAGTCTAATAATCAAGCTATCAAGTTTCCTTCACTCGTGTAGTTGACACATTTTGTGGTCCTTTTCTGAATCTTATACATGTAACATTCTTTGTCATCTGAGATGACATCCTATATAACTATTCGGCACTGAATAGTGTAACCGCTAAAGTCGTTTACAGCTAGAAAATATCAGTTTTTTTTTCGTAAACGCGTCCTGTTATTTTATGATCTAGTAGTTACAACACTAATCGAGAGAGAACGCCAGGCGACGTACATAGTTTTAAAATAAGCTAACAGGAGCGCTTATCACTAGTACTAGAAGCGTGATAACGAAATCGGCCAGCGCAACGACGAGATCGACCAATGGGAATAAAGCAAACGAATATTGGAGAATTTAGAACAAGAAGAGACCAACTCGGCCATTTTAACCGAAAGTCAGCGGAACGAGAAGGTACTCTGAACTACTCTGGACAAACTTTTGGATCGACGGACCGCGCCAGTTCAAGATTTCGACAGTACACAAGCTTTTAGAAAAGGTAACTCATCTTATTATTATGATAATTTATTCATGAGAGGGAATAAATAAAATACATGAAACGTGGATAATTTTTAAAAAGAGAAGAATACTTAACAAGAGTGATGCTATGAATTGAAACGAAAAGAAATGTAACGAGTAGCTAATTGAAATAGAAATGTTACAAGCAATGTGTGATTTATTGCAGCTTTTTTGTATAAGAATACTTGAACCAGCTCGAATAAAATTCGATCATTGGACGTTACTGCAACGCCGACGCCAACGACGCGAGTCCCGAGGAGAACGGTGCAGTCAACGGGATCTTCTCGTGTTCGAGTTCCTTTCCGGACGACCCTGAAAAACTTCAAGGCTTCGCACGTCGCGGGAGACATCGTGAGTTCGGCAAACCCTTTTCAAGTTAACGGCAGAAACGTGGGCCAGATGTAGAACGATTTTAGTATCATATTTCACTAGATGGTTAACTGTAATATTGCTTGACTTTATTCATGAGTTTTTGAATACATATCCGTGTGCCAAATCGAATTACAGTTTCGTTACTGGACGCAGATATTTAAAAAGTGTTACTGGTAAATAAATTCAGAAGTAAAGATAGACAATTATTCAATTGATTGACATATTGTGTCGGATGCAAAGTTCAACTGTGTAGCATTTAACTTAACATTTTGTTTTTTTTTAAGTCTGAAATCTCATAAGAGTAATTAATTTAACTTTGCTTAGTGTTGGTAAGATTAGACATTGTAATAACGATAACAGTTATGCATTCTAATTGAATCAAGTGAATTTGTTAGAACAAGTAGAAGATTGATATTTTTTTTTTGAATAGAACATGGTATTGATATTATCGATTTATGTTATACACGAATGGTAATTTCAGGTACAACATTTTGAGTGTGTATTATTCTATGTGTATTTCAGGAAATGTGTGTAGAGATAATCGTGTATTAGTTATGTATTATTGGAATTCCGATTCTTGAATCCATTCTTTTGAATTTAATTGGAAGATTTCAAGGGTTTATTTGCAATTAGATTTTTCTTACATGTTGTAACAATTTTTGTTTTTTTTTGCATATCAGATTCAAACAGGACATTAATAGTCAATTCATGTTATGTTGATGTACTAATTTTCAGTACAGAATATATTGTTTGTTGTTATTTTCGTAAAACATACGACAAAAGTGTTCTTAATCTATCCCAGTGTACTAAATCTTGAACCCTTTCCCTTGGAAAGAATGTCTGCTAGGACCTTCTCATATGAGTGCGTTGTGGCTTAACTTTATTAAAGCCACAACAACGAGTAACAAGGGAGAATTACTCGAGTCACCCGTCTCCTCCCATACGCGAGGTAATTTTACCCCAATTGTTGAACCAGGCGCTAGGTGGTTGGTTACTGCCTCACCCATCGTGCCATCGCCCGACATTGGGAGGGAGACAAAAGGTAAAGGTGGTGACAATAGAGAAAACGCAGATTTGGGGTATGACCAAATTCTTCAGGCAATTATTGCGCATTGACAACAGCGGCAATCAATATTTATTTTCATATTATCTAGACACTTTCCATTATGTGTTAATTGAGTAAACCCCAGACGTTTATCGGTGAAAAGTGTCGATTGTAATCATGTTGGTTGCTCTGGTTTTTCTTGCAACAACAAAAAATCGTTCTTCCTAGCTATTCCAAATGAACATTATTGTAATTTTGATTGTTTTATTTGTTACATTCAAATTCGCTTAGGAATTTATTCACAAAATACACACAATAAACACCAATTGAGTATATGATTTTTTCAGCTAAAATAGCTCCATGATATGCGGATTGTGAATTTATTGATTATCTTAGATACCTCAAGCTTTCGTAATTGTTCTTTAATTCATAACAGTCCCGCAAACATAGACAGCGGTCTCTGGCACTTACTCGTAATTGACGTAGCTTGAATGAACAGCAGGTCCTAGGCGATGTGTCTTAGGGCAGTCGCAAGAGGCGTTGCGTGCGACGGACTATCGCTCGGCCCATTATGTCGATTAAGTCCACCCGCTGTGCTAAGAATATTTTTTATTGCGAGTCACAAGGACACACGAAGCCGACTCTTTCTCTCGAGGGAATTCTTTCCTTTAATCTGTCCTATGACGTGCGTCTCTTCAGGTAATGATTACGGGTCTTTCCTTTGCAAAGTAAGAAGTTCGATGAATGACAGTTTTCGAATTGAGAAAGAACAAGTTTAGGACTTATAAGAAGGAATCTGGAATTCCCTGTCAATGGATTATGTCTTATCAAAACCGAGGCGCGGGGACTCAATAATGTTGTATTTCACCTGTGACTTTCTACTTGATGAAATTGATACGGAATTTTCCATTTTAGTTCTCATTCATGTTACCCATATTTATTAGCATTTAGTAGGAGAGGTGTAGGAATTACAAAAGGTTCGCCTTTTGCAACTATCTGAGAGTGCTTTACTAAATAAAAGTGGTACGGAAATAAGAACATCTATCTGAAATAATTTTAAAAATTTATATTGAAGTTTCCTTCATCAATAAGTCAGAATCAAATAGTTCCGTATGCAGACTTCGACATACACATCACGTCTCCTACCGATGTGTGCAGGGTCTACCAAAGGTGACGAAAGAGTAGTATGTAGTTATGAAATTATTATTATTATTATTATTATTATTATTATTATTATTATTATTAAAGCAATAACATCCCCATCCAGGGCAAAATCCTCCCACTCTCTGGCGGGGTACCTCACAAATAAAAACTTATCAGGTGAGCTAAAACCTGGCGAAGTAGAATTGTTTTCCTATTAAATCATTTAGCATTCTGTTCTTTATATAATCCACAAGTTTTTAACAATACCTGTGATTTTCCTGTAGCAATACTTTCACAGTTAAACAATGGTTTTTTTAAACACACACTGTTTTTGTTAGACACTGTTTCACACTCACCTTAAATCTATTATTTACACTTCTATTTAAATTTATACAAGTTTGTTCTTTTGTCACTTCTTTCAACCTAATTCGTTAACAAATTTGTCTTGCCACCTCTTTCTTTGTCTTATTACACTTCTCCATCCTACTCTTGGGTCCCACTGAGTGACTGCGTGTATCCATCTTTCCGGGTCAAGTCGGATGATATGTCCTCCCCATTTTCATTTTAATCTTTTTGCCTCTTGTGCTGCATCTTTTAATAGTAATGAAAGGGAGCAACAAAAAGGAAGAACGCGCAAGTAACCCAGCCTAAACTGAAGCCAGCGTTAATTGAAACTCCTCTCCCGCCTCTTTCGCCTCAAGAGCGGCGTTCGCCTCCTCCCGCGCTAATTAACATACCTCCAAAGGCAGCGCCGCTCAGCTCCCCGCCCCGCCCCCCCGCCCTTCCGAGTCGGCGGAAGACGCGAGTCAAGCAGCGTTCGAGATGACGTTTGGAAGTGCATTTCCAAGGCGGAGGGCGCTGGTGGCGGCGCGGCGCGGCGGTCCCGAAAGTGCTAGCGGTGCAGACGGGGGCGGTGATGGCGACGGAAAGTGGAACATTGAAGGTGAAGGTGGCTTTTGATTGATTGATTGACTGATTCGTGTTTCCGGGCGCGTCAACTACTTTGGTCTCTAGTCCCGTAAGTGTAGTGCGTGTTTTTTCATCGGGAGGTGGCGATGAACTTCCCCCGCTAGATGGCGAGATCTGGCGTCGACCTACGGTCGACTAGCGGGGTTTTCCCACAACCAGGTATTTCTCACCAACCCAGCCCGGACAAGCTGTAAGCTGCCGACCGGTCTCCCGGCATGTGTAGTAGTGTAATGTATGTTAGTGTAAGTGTGTGTGTAAGAGGAGAGGATAGGACAAGGAAGAGGAAGGAAAGATTGCGCGCGGTTCGTGGCCCGTTTGTTAGGGTACTGCTCCGGCATTCGCCTGGTGTTGATCGGAGAAACCACGGACAACTACCGATCAGAGCAGTTGGCAGCTAGAAATCTCCTACAGACAATGGCTGAATTCGATGTAGCTGACAAGCTAGTGTGGAAACTCCTTCCGCCGTGGGGAGTGGAGTCCTAGGACCTCCCGGTCAGAGCGACTGCAGTGACATCAGGTTGATGCACTGAGCCATCTCTCCCGGTGTGAAGGTGTCGATGTGACTGTGTCGAAGGGGTGCCGATGGAGGTGTCGATGCCGGTAGTGAAGCGAAGAAGTTGGGAAGGCGGTGGCGATGGAGACGGAGGCCTGACGATAACGGCGGTGGTGGCGGTGATGGTGATCATGGTGATCTTCATGGCAGGGCAGAGGCAGTGATGGTGAAGGGATGATGATGGTGGTTGTTATGTCGCGCTTATCACGGCGCGCATAACTTTGTATGTGGCGCGCTAGCATCGAGGCAGCGCGCCCTGACGGGAGCCGGCGGCGGCAGCAACTAGCTACGGCCACGGTTCGGCAGGCTCGAGGCAGGGAGCGAGTCTCGCCGCCGGACGCCGGCCCTTTAAAGGGAGCTGGCCGACGCCCCGACAGGCAGTTGGGAACGAGCCCTGAGAGCACCAGGGATAGCGTACGCGCCGAGCCGGGAGAGTCAGCCACCGGATGAAGGTCGTCATGGAGTAAGGACTACCGCAGCAGCAACAGCAGGGCATTGGTGATTGCCCGAGAGATGGTAGTCAGGGCATTGGTGATTGCCCGAGAGATGGTAGTCAGGGCATTGGAGATTGCCCGGTAGTCAGGGCATTGGAGATTGCCCGTGAATAGCTGTATGACGGATTATGTTTGTAACGAATGCATGAATAAACTATTGTTAAATGTGCGTGCGAAGTTTATTTTATGGACATAACAGTGGTGATGATGGTTTGGGCAACGGTGGTGGTGATCGATGGTCGGACGCGATGGTGGTCGGTGACAGAAGTCGGAGGCAGAAGCGATGGCAGTGGAGACGCCGTTCGAGTCAGGATGATTCCAAAGGCAGAAGGCAAGATGAAGAGAGTAAAAGAGGAGTTGGTAGGGTGGGGAGGAAAGTTAGCGATGGAGGTGAGGCGGTCGTTCTATTGCCACGGAGGTGCAGCTTTAGTGAGCGCTGGTGTGTGGGGGGGCGATTTGTGTGACGACACTATAGTAGATTGATTATTTTGTGTTTTCGAGCGCGAAAACTCCATGGTCATTGGTCCCATAAGTGTAGTGCATGCTATATCTCGGAAGGTGGCGATGTTTTCCCCCCGCTGTGACGTGAGATCCGTCGCCAGTCTACACCTCAGCTTGCCGAATTCCCCCCCACTTTCTCAAATTCGTAGTGCAGACAAATCATTGTTAAGCTGAGAAAAAAATCACCGGCAGAAATTCGTTTTTAGAGATTCAGATACTGAAAATGTGGATTATTCTTGCCTCTCTATGTAGTGAATTTTCTTCTCGAATACAAAGTGTATTCACAATCTACGGTTCCTTCATACCGAAATTTTTTTTCTCAAACGTCTCTGTCGTTTCTCTGTCCGTCTGTCAACAGTGCCAAATCCTAAAACCAATTCACCAAATTTTTTCCAATTTCACCGAATTTTATATCATCAAATTTGTTTATTTGTTTGTTTGCCCCTAAGACATTTTCTAATCATTGGCTTCAAATTGTTTAGAAACAACATTGAAGAAAGGAGATCACTGCAAAAGAAAGAATAGAAGTCATTTATTATTTCGAAAATGTGTTATGTCAACATTCATTTTCCGGATAAACTACTTAGTCAATCTCAGGAAATGACGGGTGGTTTGAAAGTTTGAAGTCCCCGATGTCTGCACATGTCGTTTATATTTTTGTGTAAGTTATAAACAAAAATTTGAAAAAAAGTTTTTTTTGAATTGTCGATATCACGCACGGGGCTGGCAGTTCGGCGTTTGGCAAGGTAGGGTAGGCCAGGCCAGATCAGGCCAGG
>JAHLJT010003656.1:129738478-129779391 GCA_031308135.1 Acheta domesticus | reverse complement strand
AACATCACATCTTTCTAATCTTTTATTATTTCCCCCGTGTTCCTGCGTTCGCTTGTTGTTTATTCACAAGTTTTGTTCATTATGCGTATTTTAGATTTGACATGCATAAAATAGTATTCATATTTATTTAAATCTGATAATTGTTAATGAAACACATGTCGTCTGAATTATAATTATAGCCATTATGATATTAAAAACCTTTTGCCAACTGCTTTGACGTGAGATAGCTTTCCATTCGAGTAATTGCTTTAATTATGTGAAGTTTACTAATTACGTAAAGGTGTCATTCCATAGCAACATTTCAGGTCAGGGTCTTTGTAATCAAAACTTTGTATTACTGAGCTCATGCAAATCATATAACAAATCGAAATTAAATAGGTTTAATTCTATTTTTATACAGATTTTATTTTGATAGTTTTTGGTGCTTTATTTCTAGTTTTATTATTAGTAGGTATTTAGTTACAGTCAAAAAACGTCTTCAAAGAAATGAGAGGGAAACTAAATAATTTGAAAGAATATAAGAGACACGGAATTACTGTGTCACACTCGTCATTTTAAATGTTGAATATTTATTATCTGAAACATTGTTTTCTAGACATGCTTTTCCTTACTATGTTAACAAGCCATTCAGCCTGCGCCCTGTAACATGGATGCAACCATATTTGCTCCAAACACATCTGTATCGCGGGTTTGCCTATAAGAACATGTATAAGAAAGATTTCGTCTCCATACGTTCATAATGGGCAGATGTTTACATCTATTTTGTTAATCACTAAACTTAGTATTATAAGACTTTAAAATCTCACATTCTGGCGTCAAAACAAGGTTCTTAAAAGGCAAAAAAATTCGATATATTATCTCAAATAGGAAGTACTAGCACACAAATGCGAGAACACGCGCATGTTAAATTCTATCGTTTTCCCTATCTTTCTTTTCCATATTAAGAGGGGAAGTTGTTAACGAAACGAAATATATTTGTTTAAAAATTTAACTAGTTGTGCTACAGAATGGCACGTACTTTCCCGTATTTGTTTTCTATTTCCTTGGGTCTGGGCTAGCTATTCGGATTGCCACATACTCTGCCAGCAACCATCTATCGCCGCCAAGTACTTTTTTTAAACATTTTTTTTTAATTTCTCTGTTTCCTAATGGTAGAAGGGAAAGATTAGTTTTGAAATATGAAAGAACAGTAAAACCTGGCGCTAAATGGTAATTTTCTTTTAAAAATTTGGAGTGGTTTTTAAGAAAATGACGTTTAAGCGCTACTAAAAATGCGAAATTTGAAGCTCTTTTTCACCGAAGAGTTTTAAGTTTTCGAAAAACTTCAATTGAAGTCATTTAAAGCACTTACACTCACAAATACAATAATGTTTACAAATTGCTGTTAATGAGCATTAAAGATGTGATAAATCTTTTCAAAAATTACATTTGTGTAATTTTTGAAAAACAAAGAAAATACCCCAATTTGAAATTTACGCCATATAAAAGAGTGCAATTAGAACTATCCGTCCCAAAAGTTTGAAGAAAAAAATTGGAGCCATTTTTGAGAAAATGGCGTTTGAGCGTTTCTCTGAAAATGCGGAATTTTGATCTAGTTTTCACCAAAAAAGGTTGAGGTCTCAGAAACTTTATATGACATTATTTAAAGCACGAGGCCCTCCTCCAGGAGACACCGCCTTAAAGTAGCACTGACCGTGCGGGCGAGGAGGTTTGTGTGCTCTTATGAAACTGAGGGCATACAGGGGTAGCATGGATGACGGGTTGGAGAATCGATAAATTATGCTACTGGTACCCATGCTGTACAGGTCTCAGCGGAGGAGCCAGACGAAGGCTGTCTCACAAAGATCCACCAGTACCACTTTATCACCTTTATCCAAAGTCCACCATGTCTGTTCCCAGTGTTCCTTCCTCTTCCCCACCAACGGCTACTAGCCGAAATAGGTGGTCCCTTCACTAGTGTGGCATGGCTACTCTTTCTTTGTGGCATACTCCTTTATTCTTTTCTATTAGGCTTGGTCTCTTGTGTTTTTCGACCCCGACGCTATTGGGTTGCGAGGGCTAGGGAGTCATTATTTTTTCCTCGCTTCTTCTTTCCTTATTCTATTCTATACTTTCTTTCTCCTTCCTTTCTTTCTATCTCTGTATGTCCTTGTTCTTTTCCGGTTTCAACCTGCTGCCTTGCAGGAGGGAGAGGGAGCCGTGAAGGCTAAGGGAAGGAACCCTGAAATAAAACCATGGGCAGAGAGGGCTCAAAGGCGAGGAGCCAACTCTAGAGGGGAGAAAATTCAAATAAAATCCTGGCCTGCCTGGCTGGAGGTTGGGCTATGGGCCAACACCCACATTCCCGTAAAAATTTAAACAAGTTAAAAACTCTAAACAGCCTTTAAACGGACCCAATCGAAGATGACTTAACCATCGAAACAGGACAATGAAAGTGGCAACGTGCAATGTACAGGATATTAGCAAAAAATATGAAGAAATATTCAGTCAGTTGGAAAATTAAATATAGACATTTGTTTGCTAACGAAAAATAAGAAGAAAGGAAGAGGAATTGAAGACAGTAATTATAACCATATTTATAGTGGTGTAACAAAGACAATAGGGCTAAATGAGGAGTATCAGTAGCAATCCATAAAAAATATTTGAAAGAATATAAGAACCTAGAATGAGATTAATGAGAGACTGCTAACAGTGGTGTTAGATATATTTAGTCATACTATGGTAATTTTATCAGCATATGCTTCAACTGAAGATGCAACAGAATCTCTAAAAGATTCGTTTGAAGAAGAACTAGTGGCAATATTAGTCTCACAATATACTTGGGTAACCAAAAATAAATTATGGATGATAACGTAATACATGTTAATAATTCAAAGTCATTTTGTAGGCAGACAATGATTCTTCTATTTTTGCATCACTTGTTAACAAATCTTTTTATTTTTTAATAATTGGCAGTGAACGAAAGGAATCATCCTTTGAGGTTTATACATTCGTTTTTTTGTGCAGAACAAAGCTACCTTAATCCAAAAGAGATACTAGATAAATTGGTAGAAGGGTTTATCAATTTAGTGGCACGTCATATCGTTAAAATAAATGCCATATTCGAGACAATTTCCATCGAAGTGGGTCGGTCCACGACCTGACGGGGGTGCACAGTGTGCTCACATGTATTCCTTTCTTTCTCTAGTCATCTTTCTTCTCCCCATTGTTCATTAGCATCCTATCTCTTTTCTTCTTCCCTTCTATTTCACTGACCACTCTTGTATGCTGAACGTCCACCCATGTGTTTGCCCTGGCGACCCATGTCGGAGGGAATGTAGTCCTGGCGGTTGAGGGGCTTTTGTTTCCCAACAACTCCTCGTGCTACTTTCTGCTTTGCTCCTAGGGATACGTCGTGTAGGTATATTGGGGAACATTCCTTATGTGCTTCAATACACTTGCTTTATCCTCGGACTCTTCTAGACTAGCGGTCGGGAGCTAACCCACTCCCGATCAATCGGCTTGGACTAGATCTTGTACAGAACTCCAGGGTGAGCGGGGGGGCCCCCGGCGTGGCAGCGCTGTGACATTCCCCTACTATATCTCCGTGTCAGCCCTGGTACCCAGTGGAGTGTCCTCTTGACTCCATGCTGAATGGTGATAAATTAATGTCCATCGCATGGATACTCAATCACCACCCTTGCCCTCTTTCGCAAAGAAAGAGGCGATGTCGCGGAAAAACGATGGATTTGAATAGCTTTTTCAGTAGAGAAGAGGACAAACCGAAGAAACCACGGTTTTTTTAATGTCATGTGCCGAAGATGACAAAGCTTTTAAGAGTGTGAGTGGGTGTGCCTTGCGCGAGAAATCTAGACGTTTTTCGGAAAGCTCCAAGCGATCGTGTGGCAAAGGAATAGTACGATTCTCTTTGTAGTGCGCTCCGACGAGCAGATCGACAAGATAACACCATGTAACAAAAAAACCTTTTGCTTGTTTAAGTGCATTTTAAGCTTGTTTTGGGTGAATTAGGTCTCAACTAAACAACACTGAGTATTCCTCCTTTTATATAATTGTTTCGTTGCTTTTTGTAACCAATTATACGAGTATGTTATCTGTTTCACATTCACATAATTGATTATAATGGCATCTTCCCGTTGTTGTAAGCGTAATCCAGACTGTTTTTGTTATGTGTGTGGTATTTTCTTGGGATCGAAAGCAGTAAAGCATAGAATAAAAGATCCTAACATCTTCTGCTTAACATACAATTCATATTTTGTTATGCCTGTGGAACCCAAGACAAGAACTGGGCACCACATATCGTATGTGGATGTTGCAGATCCACTCTCGAGGCCTGTTATACAGGAGAGAAAAGAAAAATGAAATTTGGAGTGTCAAGTATTTGGCGAGAACCAAAAGATCACCTCTCCAAACTAAAAACGCTCTCCAACAAAAATACATGACTAAGAACATGGAATATGGAATAGAGAATGCCCTAATGGAAAGAAAAACATATAAAAAATATTTACAAAAGAAAACGATGGAATCTGCAGCAAACTATAAAGAGGAACGTAATTAGGCTGGTAAAATAGTAATACAAGTCCATCAACAATCCTGGGGCAAATTAATATCCAACGTAGAAAACGACATAGACAAGAAGTATCTTATAAATTTATATGCAGAGGAACAGGGTGAAAGGTTCCATCATGACCTACAATTGTTTGAAAGAAGGTACCAGGGACAGTACAATGAGAGAATGTTTGGTGATTATATCTGGGGACTGATCAGAGAGAGTGAGATAGATACAAGAGGGAACGTAGAAAGACAACACATTTTTAAGCACACTGTACGTGATATGTGAATATTTTCATGTACTTTAACATTTTTATCATATATATTTACTGTATTTACATTTTTCCAAACGTTGTATTTAAGAATTTCTTTTGTTTTGTTTCATGAGTATATGTAAACGAATATTCATTGTTTCAAATATATGTATTTCCACAAATTAAGAAATTGATGTCATTTTCCTAAAAAACAATTTCCCACATGAAAAATTGTGTTTACATAGTGTTTTGAAACATACTGCATCAGAAACAACAAAAAGTTAACTTAAACAAAATTTTGTTGCATTCTGTAATCGAAACCAAGCGCATGCTGGCCTCCAGGTGAAAGTGATCACTCACCCAACCTTAATCCCTGGAAGGGAGAGGTCAACCACGATGATTGTGCACCTGAGAGTGAGGAGGAACTGCTGTCATTTTTCAACAGCGAAGGTGTTACCGAGGTGTTCAGGGTCAAGAGGAAGGAGAACGGGAGAGAGATCCCCATTCCTGCTCTGATACTGACGTTCAACCTCCCAGCCCTCCCCGAAAGGATCATCTGCGGGTACTACAACATTCGTGTGCGGCAGTATGTCCTCAACCCATTGCGCTGCTTAAAAGAAGTCAAAATTCGGGATGCATGTTCTTTCTCATTCAATAAAGATAATTCATTTGTAATGAAAGTTTGAAATACATATTTTCCTGGAATTTACTTTGAGATAAATCTCAGGAAGCGTGGACGCAACCACTCACCCTTTCAAATAGTGACTTAGGAACCCAAAATAAATTAAACAAAGAGGTCAATTGAAACGAATAAATATGAGGATATATCATGATTATAGTAGATTCCCTCCCGCCCACCCCCACACACACTCTATGACACTATGAACATTTTTAGGATAATGTTATATCTCAGGATGTGAATGTACAAAGTGGAGAATATTGAGAATAGATTGTTGGAGGGTAAATAAAAGTTGTAAATATAATGTATGTTCAATCATTTTACGTAAAACATGTTCACCCACAAAAATTTGCGAGTAACACTTTATTGTTTTCCTGCAGCTCTTTGTCAGGTGAAATATGAGTGTCATTACGGATCTAAAATAGTCATGTTCTCCTAATGTAAGTTATTTGTAATCATACGTTTGACAACAAATTAGAATATGCTGTAAAAATGTTTTGATGCCTTTTTCTCGAAAGTAGATTCGTTTTGTTTAACCTGTTTTCAGCCGAACCCTTCAAATACTTATGACGCAACTAATTTAATTCAGTTACGTTTGTAATAAAAATGCAATTAAAACTTAACATCTTGCAAATCAATGACGGCCTCCTTTCTCCTCGTTTGCTAAATCAGCTGTGGACTGTGGACTACTGTTTAAGCTTATCTCTAGCTTTTTTATCTATTTTTCATATGTTCATAATTAGTTATATCATGGCATCTGATGGCACTAACTATAAAGTCTAAGGCTTTATTTGGTAACGCCAACGAAATAAAATCCCCTGTCGTAGGAAAAAAATATTTTCAATAGAAAAGTGCACAATGTCTTGTGAAAAAGGGTTTTTAGGAGGTCTTTGGATGTGAAATGCGGACATGGACTCAATAATACTGGAGTATAAAAGCAATGAAGAAAACCTTCATTAACGGCTGCAGAGCTATTGTTCTGTCAAAACATGAAATTAACTTTGCGCCTTTTAATCTTGTAAAAAACAGCCTTATTTTCAAACACATTTTTAAAAAAAGCAGCACCCAATAAAACGTTTTTTGTGTTGATTATAAAAAATGCTAACAAAATAATCATGACGATTTCAATGGAATTTTGACACATCGCATACAATAGGCTACGTCTTCAAGTAAAGTTCATTATATTTTTCGATAATATTCATTTTTTGTAGGTATTTATATACAATTAGAACATGCAAGGTTGAATTTTGTTATTGATAACTTTTTTGTTTTTAATTTGAAGCAATTTTTTTCGCCAATTAATGGCGCAAAAAGTAGGTGTATATTTTTGGCAGGTCGAGCGCTACACGTCCCGTAAATGTTTAAAAAAATTTTTTTTCGTCTTTTGTGTAAAGTTTAATTTCATAATTCAAAAGTAATTCATTTAACTTGTTTTCGTAAATGTCGAAAGACAAATAGCTCCCCTTGTGATTGAAACCCGTCGCACGTGGCATGTCTGCCATACCCTAGATACGCCTCTGCCTAAACAGACTGAACAAGAAGTTTAAAAATTTTGTTTTCTTGCCATTGGCGAATCATCCTACGCAGATGATACTTTCACCATCCTACGCCGTATTCGGTAATCTAATTGGATTCCAAATTGTTTTCTAATTATTTCTACAGAATATTTTCTGTTGATTTGTAAAATACATCATATTTACTCATGTTTTTAATGACATCGAAAAAGGAATTCAACATGATGTGCTACAATTCTGACAGTCATGTTTTCTGACATATTGAGCAATTTTGTATTTTTGTTGCTGCATATTAGAAGTATTACATTATTTATATAACTTGAAGGACGTTTACTTGGGTATGTAACCATGTATTTCTAATTTGACAACTCTCCAATATTTCGTCTCTATTTATTGGACACTTCTAGCTCGCGACCTACATGTAGCATTTCAAGGGTTTCGTAAAATGGGTCAAAGACAGACTTTTCCTTACATAAATGTTCAAAGGAAGATTTAACCTCATTAACTGAATAATCGAAAGGAACACAAGTACAGTTCTTATTAAAAAGGGAATACTTGAACGTTTGTAAATGGTTTTATTCATGAAATATTTGACGCCCCTTAGAATCTCTTTCATATAAAGAGGTGCTCTTAAAAGATTACAAATGATAACTAAAACTTACTCAGATCGGCTTTTACAAACCTCCAATATCATTGATTTTTTTAATGAAACAGGAGCTAGACTTTCTAGCTACATTGCCTCTTCTGTATAAACTTTCATTTTCAGCACATCGCTATTTTAAAATAAGTATTGGACAATATTTTTGATATTAATTCATTTTCAATATTAATGAATATAGGTAAATATATTTACAAACAAAGGGTAACAATCAGAACCAACAAACGAACATAAACTAAAGAATGGTTGAAAAAAATGTAACACGAACGGATGGGTTGAGTCTGCGAGACCCAGGTTAAAAAGAAAGAATTACATAGCAAATATTTAGTTTATATCATTGTTAGAGGACTTTGTTATGTTATTTTGATAAAAAAGAAAATATTTTGTTAATATATTATCCATTTTTTATTCTTATAAGAAAATAATTGGATAATTTGAGAAGGAGTTCAATGAGACTTCCCTAACACCACCCTCTTCGTTCGAGTGAAAAGTTTTACTCATTTCCAAAATTGCAGTTCAATTTGACTTTAGTATCTATACTAACGTATATAGACAGACGTGCCTTGACTTACAGCGCGATAATCTCTGAATCTACTGAACCAATACTGATGAATGTTGTGCTAGCTTCCTTTAACGGTCTGGAGTACTACTGGCTATGATTCATACCCATTAACCTTAATATATTTATAAAATAATTACTTTTCTGGGCATTTTTATCTTAGCGTAACATTATAGATTCAAGAGTGCATCAATGTCAATAGTTTAGCTGCGCATCACCAGAAGATGGCGTCTGAGATTTACTACTGATTTCATCAATGTACATAATTGCGTATTTAGAGGACTGTTTGTTTACTTTTCACAGTCAGTTGTCCAAACAAAAATAATTTCTGAGTTTTTTCCGCTTTATTTATAAAAGTAACTTGGATATTGGTTTTAATTGCGTGTAGGCGTTGTGCATTACGTGCACAAGAGACTAAATGTTTGGAAGAAATCTTTTTCTGAAGGATGTGGTTAACATTTCCGTAAAAAGGTATGAATGCACACATGTTTAATTGTAGTAAATTAAACATAATTATTATGTATTTGCAGGTTGGTGAACGACAGTGCGATTTATGTGTTATTCTGAAACTGACGGAGGGGTGCATGTTTTAGAGAAGTGTTTTAATATAGTAGAGAGTGGGATAGTAGAGAGTACGTTTAGGTGTTGAAGGAATGATTAAATTGATTAAAAGTTGGGCAATAATATAATATATCGTAAAACGGCAGTATAATTGAAGGGAAAACAGTATTAGTAAGTGAAAAGTTGGAGGAATTTAATGTGTGACTGGTTTTGATGGTTGTTATTTTTGAATAGAAAAAGTGTTGTCAAGCCGGGATCCAAACATCCGAGATCTGGGATTTTTGGAGATATTATAATCGCATAAGTGGTTTAAAGGCTCCTTTCGGTCAGCCACAATTTATCAAGAATCGTAAAACATGTTCTAGAATTCAATTAAAATTACTTCAATTACTTCTGAACGTCGATTGATGCTGCAAAATCAATTCAAACTTTCTTTATAAATACGCGAGAAGACAAAAATATGAAAGGGCGGAGGGAATATACAGTAGAATAGATAGAAGTAGGCTCTGCCATAGGGCGGGAATAGATGGAATTTCTCTTTCTGTTTAATTCAAAATTATCATAAATACCCCGGCAACGCGGGGTTCTTCAACTAGTACGTAATATTACATAAAAAATAACATAATTATCATTATTGCAATAATAAACAATTTTAAAAATATGAATACTTACCTACACGATTGCAGTAACGCGACCGGATGGGTTGGGTCTGAAATACCCAGCAGGAAACAAATACGCTTATAATCATATGTACAACCTATACGGCAATAAGTATTACACTGAATGTTGCATTTGAAAATAAAGAAAGGTAGAGAGACGAACAGGATTCTGGTGTTAGGGGAAGGTCGGGTGATATCGGACAACGGGCGGTAACGGACAAAAGTAGTTTAGGGAACTGGGCACTGTTGGTAGCACGTGCAGCACTGTCAGTGTGTTCCTGGACACGAATTAGCTTTGCATACGCCGTATGAGGTGAGTACATCGATCAGTTTGATTATTGCGGCACGCATTACGTTTTTTTCATGCTGACCGGTGTACGAAGATAACTTTGGAGATATGAAACTTTTCTTAGGATAAGTTTAAATACATTCTACTGTGACTAGTATGTTTACTTAGGTGTATTTCTTACGATACAGCAGTACAACGTTGTTTGTACAATTTATATCTGTGTTGTATTCTTCTAAAGGATGACGATCGTTCGGGTGGTATCGGACAAAGTAGAATCGGATGGTACCGGACAGTTACTTCTTCGTATTCTCTTCACTTTTCCATATTTCTTGCGTGTAGGTTGTTAGGAGGTAATATTGAATACTAATGTGGATTTTGTCCGTGTTTCAGGAAACTATAGGTAAAATTCGCGGGAAATGGGAAAAAATAATAGGAAGAGAGTCATTAAGAAGGTCATTTCAAAAGAAAAACCCTTCAATAAAGATAGTTGTGAAGCTCTAAATTGAACATAATAATTGAGTTTTTGTTTTTTAATTCAAGAACTGTTATTTTCCCTTGTAACCAAATACACATTTTTCTTTGTATTAAGCAATTAAATATTTGTCTCAATAGTGAGCGTATCTTTGATGAATAGCTGTAAAAAAACTTCATTAAAATTATTTTACAATTATTTACTTAGTTGACCGATACCACCCTCCACTCTTCAGACGTGTAAATTATCAACGATTTTTCTATTCCCAAATAATCATATTATTTTACTTTCAAACCAAACGGCTTTGATATAGTGTGTGAGTAAGAGATTGAAGTTTCATATTCTGTATTTTAAGAATAATTTTAACTAACCTTAATTAAGAATTCATATTTAAAGCTAAGGTGGCCGATACCACACGACCTTCCCCTATCTGTATGTGACTGGCTGAAGTTTTTGTTACGCAATTGATCTCACAGACCGAATCCATCCGTTCCCGGGTTAAAATGAAAGTATATGAGTATTAATACATATACACAGCATGTAAAGAACAGATCATTTAATGTAGTATACATGAGTCTACAAGAATTATATATTGTACAAAATATACAAGCAGCAAGAAAGAACATTGAAAATTTCATTCAGCTCCGAGATATCACTGCCTCCTGGAATAACTTCCGGAGATCGGAAAAAGATGTAGTATAAAACGTCAAAATATGTACATAAATATGTAATGAAAATAGTAAGAATATGTAATAAATATGTAAAATCGGATATTATATGTAATATTGAAATACACTAATAATTAAATACATTTTCATAATACGAAATTAGATTTATAAAAACTGCTCACTTTACATCATACAACTTTTTCGTCAGTAGTAAAAGCTTCATCTATTGTAATCCTGGAACGTCGTTTAGCAGCCGGACTAATCGCAATAGAAGCCATCACCCAACTGGCGAGATCTACGACTAGCAAACACACACTGTAGCATCATCATCGAAGTGTTACACCTCAGTGACCGCAAATGTTTCTCTGAAATTCAGGTTACAGATCACAAACGCCGTGTCAGTGATGCTTTTGACACCCAGACTTCCCCAAAAATGTAGGGAAAATGCTGATATATAAAAAAATACATTTTTCACAAAAAATATGGAATTAAATAGAAGAAAATTAATAAAATTAGAAAATATATTGTGAAAACAGCGAAATATGTAAAATACGTAATATAGTACTAAATAAGTAAAAATATATAACGAAAAATTTGATATTGTGTTAGGAGGGTTATGATTCGGCAAGATTACAATTATGAGAACGGTAAGTAGAAAGACAAAAAATATGTAATTACATACAAATCCGGTCTCTACTTATAATCAAGTAAAATATGAATAACATTTTAATGTGGAAAAATATTTCAAATATGTTTCGATTATTTATACAGTAATGAAACTTTCAATAACACTTATAACAAATCTACTTACAAGAACAATGATTAAAAACACAATAATTAAAGTTGTAGGAAGCTGAGTTTTCTATGTCTTGGTATTCCTAGAAAGTACTTACAATGGAAGATGTACACGCTGAATGAGCAGCAGGATTCGTCAATTTCGAATGAATTGAGCACACGTGTGTACAATTAAAGAATTTTTCTGAATAATTTTGGTTGTAACGTTCCACATAGTGTGATAGCATATTTTTTGTACTCTTCATCCATCTAATCTTCCCATATTATTTGCCTAAAATATGTATAATTTCTTCGTTTGTAGTTTGTGTCATCCATTTGTATTTTATTTCTTCACAAAATTCTTGAAATTGCTCCGACACACATTGTCTGTTTCTGTTGCTGTTTTTCTGCACTGCATCTTTAATAATAGATTCTATTTCTCAGTTTTAAATATCACTGAAACGACAAATTTTAATATTAGTATATTGATGCTCACAAGCTATTTTGTTCCAAAACAATTGTTATCTTTATCATAATAAGGCAAACAAAGTGATTACAGCGCAGTGCAAAAGGTAAACAAAGTGATAATCACATAGCGATAGACATCTGGGATTGGTTTAATTTGAATATATTCTTGTTTAGCATTGGTTAGTTACGATACGGACAGTTGAGTGAAATAGTCATTACAAATGACAAAATACCTTCGGCTTTTTCTTGTAGAATTCTTAATAATTATTTGTTGTTAGTTGATTTGTATTTCATAACAAGACGTTATAGGATGAGAGCACGCATAGGCTGACGCATGAAAGTAATAACGAAATGCCTATCAGAGTGATAGTATACTACTCTAAAGAGTTCTACTGACACATTGTGTACCCAACATGAATATTGTTCATAGTAAATTAAATGTTTTGTCAGACGATGTTTTCTTCATTATTTAGTGTTAAAATAAAATTAGCAAATTTTAATTAAATTCACCAAAATGGTATTCTAAACTCAATTAAAATTTGAATGTTATACTTTAAGGAAGTATGTTAAATAATTTAAGACGATATTTATTATAAATGAATTAATTAAATAAAATATGCTTCTTAAAACAATACATTTAAATTCGAATGAAATTCACGTTACTTTGCACGTCTTTCCGTTAAAACTATTCTCCTTCAAGCACTGAAACAAAGCTGCTCATAGCATTGTTGCGAAGAGAAATCTGTTTGAAACTCCACTTCCAAAAATGCTGCCAGTGGGCATTAATGGGTTAATAAGGCAAACAAAGTGATTATAGCTGAGTGCAAAAGGTAAACTTAGTGATAATCACATAGCGATAGACATCTGGGATTAAAATTTGAATATTATACTTTCAGGAAATATGTTAAATAATGTAAGACAATATTTATTATAAAGGAATTAAATAAAAGAAAATATGCTTCTTAGAATAATACATTTAAATTCGAATGAAATTCACGTCACTTTGCACGTCTTTCCATTAACACTATTCTCCTTCAAGCACTGAAACAAAGCTGCTCATAGCATTGTTGCGAAGAGAAATCTGTTTGAAACTCCACTTCACCTTTAGGTTCTTTAAAGAAGTATGTTAAATAATTTAAGACAATAGTTAGTATAAAGGAATTAAATAAAAAGAAAATATGCTTCTTAGAATAATACATTTAAATTCGAATGAAATTCACGTCACTTTGCACGTCTTTCCATTAAAACTCTTCTCCTTCAAGCACTGAAACAAAGCTGCTCCTAGCATTGTTGCGAAGAGAAATCTGTTTGAAAGTCCACTTCACCCTTTAGATTCTTTAAGGAAGTATGTTAAATAATTTAAGACAATATTTAGTATAAAGGAATTAAATAAAAAGAAAATATGCTCCTTAGAATAATACATTTAAATTCGAATGAAATTCACGTCACTTTGCACGTCTTTCCGTTAAAACTATTCTCCTTCCAGCACTGAAACAAAGCTGCTCATAGCATTGTTGCGAAGAGAAATCTGTTTGAAAGTCCACTTCACCCTTTAGATTCTTTAAGGAAGTATGTTAAATAATTTAAGACAATATTTAGTATAAAGGAATTAAATAAAAAGAAAATATGCTCCTTAGAATAATACATTTAAATTCGAATGAAATTCACGTCACTTTGCACGTCTTTCCGTTAAAACTATTCTCCTTCCAGCACTGAAACAAAGCTGCTCATAGCATTGTTGCGAAGAGAAATCTGTTTGAAAGTCCACTTCACCCTTTAGATTCTTTAAGGAAGTATGTTAAATAATTTAAGACAATATTTAGTATAAAGGAATTAAATAAAAAGAAAATATGCTCCTTAGAATAATACATTTAAATTCGAATGAAATTCACGTCACTTTGCACGTCTTTCCGTTAAAACTATTCTCCTTCCAGCACTGAAACAAAGCTGCTCATAGCATTGTTGCGAAGAGAAATCAGTTTGAAACTCCACTTCACCCATTAAGTGCGTTCCCCTGTGTGTGTGTGTGTGTGTGTGTGTGTGTGTGTGTGTGTGTGAGAGAGAGAGAGAGAGAGAGTGTGTGTGCAGGGCTGCCAACGGCGCTGCCTCGGGGCGGGGTCGCTGCTCCGCGGCGCTGAGGGCGCCTCGCGAGAGATAAGGGGCTGTCGCGCGCGCACAACAAAGGCGAAGGGCGCTGGCGGCGCGGCGCCGAGAAACGCTCTGGCAATGCGCCGAAACGATGTCGAAACAGGAAGAACGCGTTTTGTACTCTCTGAATCTGAATCAGTGAAATTGTCACTGTTTCAATCAGTGAGAGCCGAAGTCACTAATATCTTCAGTCGAAATGGGTAGTTTCGCTGACAATCAGCGAACAAGTGCCGCGCCACCGTCGCTCACTGATCGTTCAGTCGCCTTCACTGATTCAAACCGTGAAGTTTCACTGACCCAAAAAGTCAACCCATTTTTCACTGATTTGTTCAGCTCAATTCACTGATTGTCAGTGGCAGGGTTATAACTGACACCATCAGTGAATAGCCACTGCCAATCAGTAGTTTTCCGCTGATTCAGACTGAGAGAGTATCATTTCACAGCAATTGTCATTGATTGGTTAGTGATTCCGGACGCGTCAACTGCTGAGATCATTAGCCCCGTAAGTGTGGTACAGGTTTTTTTCATAGAAAGGTAGCAGTTATCTTCCCCCGCTGGGTGGCGAGATCCTGCGTCGACTTACTGTCGATTTTCCGCAGGGTTTTCCCGCAACCAGGTATCTCCTACCACCAGGACACCGCCCCAGCCGGGACAAGCTCTAAGCTGCCAACCCGTCTCCCGGCATGTGTGGTAGTGTAGGGCATGTTAGGGTAAGTGTGTGTGTAAGGGGTGAGAATAGGACAAGGAAGAGGAAGGAAAGATCACGCATGGTCTGTAGCCCGCTTGTTAAGATTCTGCATTTGCCTGGTGCTACCTAGTGCCACGTAGCTATTAAGCCAGTGTCGAAAAGCCAGCCACCGTCGGAACTCGAAGCTAGAATCCCGGTCAGAGGCACTGCAGTGACATCAGTTGATCCCCTGTCAACTGCTCTGAGCAATCACCAAGTGAATATCAAAGTTTAAGAATGATATTTAACAGAATCCTAAAAGACTACATGTGACTAAGAAGTTTTGAATCTCAGCCTCTGGGTCATCCATTTTAATCATGTTTCTCGTCCAGAGATCCTGATCGTTTGAGCGAATGCTGAGATGACCCCTTGTTTCGCTTCTCGCTATACATGTAACATCACTCGCTCTCTGTGCACGTTTTCTAGAGTTTAGTGAAGAATATACTAGTTATTTAAATAAACATTTGTCATGTAGTCGCGCCAGAAAGTCGATTCTCTCACAAAGCGCACGATGAGGAATAAAAACAAAAATCTATAGCTGATTTGCGTTTGCAAATAGTTTTTATTACAAGGAAGCTAATATTTTCCTATCAATTCTTACCAAATACACTCGTTCATACATGACTTGATAATTCAACTTGTGGATTGAAATCTACCCTTCTCTTCCTCCCTTTTATTTTCTCTTAACTTCTACTAATATTTCGGCTATCTCAAGTACTATTTTTATTTTATATGTAATTAAAATACGAATGAACATAAAATTACAATACTCAAATATCTCATGGATTTATTATTTCTTCTTTTAATATGATTAAAAAACGAGCCAAGAAAGGCATTTCTCATTACAAGTTCTCGGCTGATATAATATTTATTTGGAGAATTTACCATCGAGGGATACATATTCTAAATATTACCAAAAGTAATAGCAACCAGAAGCCATTCCAATTACTGTAAGGCCACAATGCGTCGCGTGTGTAATGTAAATGAATGATTTACATAAAATATCTTCCTCGTCACAGCGACACTTTTGAGCTATATTTCAATAGTAAATACAGGATGTGTCCAGAAGTTCCCTTTACAAAAAAATACTCCAAATTCTGTGTTGCACGTCTTAAAGAATGGCAGGTCCGTTTTCCTCGAAAAAAATTTTGTCTTTGAGAAAATTGAGTTTAAAAATCATCTCCTGCGTCTCCTTGCGCGCGGAGCATTTTCTCGTTTCTCCGCGTAAACGGTGAAACAGTCGAGTAATATTCTCTAAGGAAAGTATCGCGTGGCTTACACTAGAATACGTTAATGGTATCAAATGTCTGTAGGTTTTGTTCAATAAATATTTTAAATGTACTAATTGAAAATTCCAGTTTTGTTCAAAACTGTCACAGTACATGACGGCGTAAACATAAATGATGAACACATCCAACATTTATGAAAAATATTGAATCTCCTGGAATGCTCGAATTATTATTTTAAGCACATGAACTAGTGCCTTGGGCTTAAGATTGCCACATTCGTGAAGATTATTCTAAATGTGATAAACCAAAAAGCGTTTTTGGAATAAAATATTCGTTCATGAAAATACCGAATTTATTATCTCCGGGCCCGGGATTTGAATTGTGGCTTCTGGCAGTCATTTTGTGGAGATGCAGGCAGAACAGTGCATTGAAGAATCTTTGTAGGAGGCACGTGGGCAATAAACCAATCCCACAGGTCAATTAATTAACAGCGACAAAATGGCGTCACCTTATGTGCCATGCGCCAATGAATAAAAAATAGAAAACTGGTATTACTGGCGTGAAAGGGTAAAAAACGAGAAATACTGTGATGTTGCATTCCGTGGTGTACAAATATTTCATAATAACTCAACCATTTTCGCACGCAAAAGTTCTACCGAGGTTCACTGAGGGTACCGACCGGTGACATTCTCAACCCGTATTATGGTCGGTGTCCTTGCATTTGTCAGTTGATAGGTCGCATCGTGGTTTATATCGTATGGCAAACAGTCACGTGAACCTGCTACCTACGCCCATCAGTCGCGTGTGAGTTTTGTCTCAAACTAATTGTGCAGTTCGCGGCCCGTCCCGCAAAGTGATCATGACTGAATAAGCACCTGCACAGTCATCTTTGGGGTTAAAAATTGATACTCTTGCATAAAAAGTTTCTTTTTCCTGTGTGCCTCTTTTCGTTGTTGTACATTATGAAAATATAAAGCTTTTTTTTTTGCAAAAGTGGTGGTCTTTGCATTTAGAGTGGGATACTCCACTTGATTCTGAACTTGCTTGTTACTGGCAGTCCTTATTGAATGAAATTGTTTAACTGCCATCGATCATACTCCCGCGCAAGGTATTACCCCATGCTCACCTCCCGTCTTATGTGGCAGTATTTTGTGATGCCTATCATAAGACGTATGTTGCTGTATTGTATCTTGTTAATTATAATCCTGTATTTGTTGTGCATAGCCACTTGTTGTGCTCCAAATTCAGGCTTCCTCCCTTGACAGAGGCTCTACTATCCCTTGCTTGGAGTATTACTGTATTGTTGATGGTAGAATTGACCAAGAAGGTAGTGAGAGCATTGGAAATTGTGTGATCAATTAATCAAGTTTATCTTTTTTCAGATAGTTCTATTGTTTTGCACTGACTGGTGAATAGCAATCATAAGTTGGATGCTTTCACTGCCCATAGAGTTTCTAAGATAGTGGCATGCTATCCACTGTCTTGTTGGCGCCATGTCAGCTCGAAGTACAATCCGGCTTATCTGCTAACCCGTGGTATCTCCCCGCAAGTACTGTAGCACAGTTCACTCTGGTTTAAAGGACCGCATTTGTTAAAAGAACCGGTCTCTAGATAGGCCAAGCCTTTTGTCTATGCTGATGTAGCAGAAAGTGGTAACGTAGACTCTCCCTATTGTTTGTTCATTGCTTAGCAATCAAGTATGCCTTCTTCAGATAGTGATGGTACGCAGAATCCCTTTATTCAATTTCTGTTTAGCAGGCACTCAAAGTATCACAAGCTGATAAGAGTGTCTGCACTCTGTTTAAGATTCATCAACATTATACGAGCCGAAATTGTTGCTCGCGTTTCTCCTGCATCATCTCCGCAGAGGAGAAGTGGTTGGTTGTTCCCTCTTGAATTGAGAGAAGTCACGGTTGTAATAATATGGCTCGTTCAGCAAAATACATACCCTCTTGAATACTAGGCACTTGTAAAAAAGAAGGCATTACCTCCTAAATCTTCCTTAGTTTGAATCCTTATCTAAACCCTGATGGGATTTTGCGTGTGGGCGGCCGTTTAACGCATTCTCATGTGGAGAGGTTAAACAAGCATCCTGTTATCATTTCGCATAACCACAAGTTTACTGTTCTTTTTTATAAATGATACACCTTGTGTTTCTGCACGCAGGCCTAGCCCTGATGATGGGATGTGTACGCCAGCAGTTTTGGATTCCCTCCTTAAGACGGGTAACAAAAAAGGTAGTCACTGCTTGCATGAATTGCAAGCGCTGGCAAGCGGCCCCTATTGAACAGATTATGGGTTCGTTAACGCCCAGCCGTATTAATCTTTCTCGGCTATGGGCTCACGTATCCTTAGGTTATTGTGGGCCAATTTTGACAAGACCTTCCCTTAAAAGACCCAAAGTCTCTCAGAAGTCTTCGATTGCTGATTTTGTATGCCATAGCACAAAGGCAGCACATTTAGAAATCGTAGGAAACATATCTGCTTCTCAATTCATTGCTGCCTTTGAACGATTTGGGTCACGGAGAGGTTAGCCTGTACCTAGGTATAGTGAGAATGCTAGCAAATTCAAAACGGCATGTCGCATCATTGCAGAGGCTAATCACTTTGTTCTTCCTTCTCAGGATTTAGAAGTCCTTAAAAAATTCTTATCAGTACAAGGTACCTCCTGGCACTTTTGCCCCACATACTCTCCACACCGGAACTCTCAGGCGGAAGTATGTGTAAAAAGTCTTAAATTCCATTTACGTAGTACTTTAGGTCAACAGGCTGTGCCCTTGCTTACCTTGTATACTGTTTTTGCTAAAATCGAAGCTTGTTTAAACTCAAGACCACTTGAGGTCACCTCCGCTGAGCTGGGTGACGACTTAAATTTGACCCCAAATCACTTAGTCTACGGGTACCCCTTAATAACTATCCAATAGATTATAACTCGCCCCTCGAGCACATAACTCCTGCGCATCAGTTCTTTAATTTAAATAATAAATTAGCAGTAATTTGGAAGAATTGGTCATGAAATTACCTTCACGCCTTACATCAAAGGGTTAAATGGAATAAGGAGTCACCACCACTACGAACGAATGATTTAGTACTGTTAATCGAGGAAACACCCTCCTCTTTCTGGAAATTAGGTGTAGTAGAGAAAGTGTTCCCTGATCAAGCAGGAGTAGTACGGACCGTTGGAGTGAGGACTAGCCAGGGCATGCTGTTGCGCTCAGTGTAAAAACTATGCGCTTTGGCTAGATCCTCCATTGATTAAGCCCCCATCCATGGTAAATCTCCTTACTCAGTCCCTGTCGGCTGCCCATGGTTAATCTTGACGGAAATTTTCTCTTAATAGTAATTTTATATTTGAGCACTTACTTATTCGAGGTCTTGTAGTTAGACCTGCCAGAAGGCATTTCAAGCTTTTTATTGTATTTATCTTTGTGTATATTTAGTAAGTTTACTGCTACATATTCCATGTAATTTTGTTACTGTTTCATGACGGGCTGCTTAAGCTGAAGTATGTTATTTGTTGAAGTTTCGATTATATGTACTCGAAGCAACTGCTTACATATTGTTTTCCTTCACATTTTGCCTGCCATTAACTTTCGTCCAGCTGGGCGCTCTTTGAGAAATCTTCTCGCCAGTTATGGGAGTTCCATACGAGACACAGGGGGGAAAAGAGACACAGAGGGGGAAAAGAGATAGAGAGGGGGAAAGGATACACAGAAGGAAAAAGAGACACAGAAGGGAGAAGAGACACAGAGGAGGAAAAGAGCACAGAGGGGGAAAAGAGACACAGAAGGGGAAAGAGACACAGAGGGGGAAAAGAGACACAGAGGGGGACAAGAGACACAGAGAGTAGGAAAATGAGAGGTGGGACAGAGAAGTGGAAGAGAGACAAGAGAAAAATAATACATTTTGATTTTCCCGCTATCTGCGCTCGGCGCGGCTACTTTCGCCGACAGGGGGGCTACCGCCCCTCCCCCCCCCCCGCCGGCTCAAGAGGAAGCCGCCGCCCGCCCGCCCGGCGCTTTGACTTTTGAAAATTATTAAAAGTCTTTCTTTTCTTTCACACCATCCCCCTTCCTCTCTCTCTCTCTCTGGACTTTTCTCGATCACATCCCTGTGTACGTAATTCTCATTCCTGCTCTTCTCTTTATCCTGTTTTTCATCCTCTAACTTTTCCATTTTAACGCCAATTTTAAGAGAATTCGGTTTAGGAAAAGCTCATTGTATTTGTAGAAAAAGTTTCTTTGTAGAAATTTATTTTCGATAATCCAATCTCATCAAAAATACATGATATACGCAATAACAATTACTCAAGGAATAAAAATTAAAAACATATTGAATTACTGCTTCATTCTACTATGCAGAACTGTGCTCCATATTGACAGCTATCATTAACAGCTTATTGACTCTTGATGATTTTAGCAGCAGCAAAATTGTTGTCTTTTTCACATCCATTGAAATAATTAATATCTGCAATGGTTCGAGCGTAACATTGGTAGACAATATTCAGGAACTGTACTGTGACTTACAATCAAACAAGACTCTAGTAATGGCCTGAATCCCAAATTACAAATAAATAGTACCTGAAAATTGCATATTAAACCTTGAGGAACAAATTACAACTTTGTAAATGGGTGGAGTTTTACCACCTTCAAACGTATGGATGTATCTATGGACACACTCCAGCATGTGAATGCAGAAGAGTCTAAACAATCACTGGAGAACATTGAAGTCTAGCCCCTAAAAAACCCTACAAACTACTTTGCTGCTGCAAATATCATCAAGCTTCCAATATAAGCTGTAAATAAAACCCTACAAAATATATTTCAAAACTGTACAATTGCAATTTTGTATTTAACAATGTTATATGTTTGTAACGTATTAGGTATAATTTTTCTGTATTATTTTGTTTAAGCACTGTTTAATTACCAATTAAAATGTACGTGATGTCTTTCTATGCAATCGCTAATGAACACAGATGTTTCTGCGCCTTAAAAGGAATTTTAAGTTGAAAAAGCTAAATGCTCGATCACTCATAAAACGCACGATAGGAACATAGTCAATGCATGTTAACACACTCAGGTCGTAGCCTTTCTCCACCACAGGTCCTATGATTTTGGGGTATATTTGAAGGGTCAAATCTTCTAAAACAATAATCACTGAAGCAAGATTCTCTTTTTATTTTATTTTTAAAGCAATAATCTTGTATTTTTATATGAAGATCCAACATACTTTTACACTAATAATTTTAAATATTTTTAATATTAGTAATACAAAAAATTAGGTCCAGAAAAAGATTAACATGTTTATTATAATAAATTCTTACAAATTATGTTAATATTAAAATATTTTACTTAACATAACATTAGCGTCTATTGCAATAGTGAAGAAAACTACTTTTATTCACAACAATTGGCTTTGGTGTGGTAATTTTGTACAGCGCTCCAAGGCGCCAGGGCTTGCGCATCATCGAAAGCTATTTATTACCAATTAAATGACAGCAAACAAAATGTAATTAGGTACTTTATGCAGATGCCTCCTGAATAGTCAGCAAACGGAAAATGGCGTGAGATAAGCATGTACTGCACAGTAGGAACCGCGCGCCCGTGGATTCTAAGGGCGTCCAAATTAAAGACGACCTGTCGGCGCCCGTAGACTGTAAGGACAGCGGCCTGAACGCGTTAAGCATACCCAGTATTACAAATAACAGTATTAATAAGAATCTGATGCATCACTCACTCCCTCCGTGTCTTGGTACGTGTAATATAAAGGGGAATGAATACGGTGCAAACGTGCCTTCTAACGTTTCTTCGGAAACAACGCATTTGAATTTGAATTAGTAGTTAGTACTCCAAAATCTGTGTCATAAGGCTCAATAACAAAACATCAGTAAGAATTCAAATGGGTGAAATACGCAAATATACTTACATGACAAAGCGCATGCGGTACGGAGTGCCGCTATCGTTGCAGAGTTTGAATTACTAATGAATAACGGTCGATCGGCAGTGTCCTAAAATCGTCATTTGAGTGTCATCCGGTTAAAAATATAATGAATAACTATGAGCTCAATAGTGCGACACCAATTTTTTACGCGAAATGAACAAAAATGTAAGAATGTGGCACTGAGTGACGTTGCGCGCCCGCCGGAGGGTTAATGTGTAAAATCTAATGTAACCATTCACATTCCTTTCGTTACGTATAAAATTTATTTTCCTTCTTATTTTCCGCATTTTATGATTCCAAGTTGCAAAATTCCAAGCGCTAATTGAATATAACAAAACTGTCTGTCTCTTGAAGGTTGAGAATTAGGAACCAGCTGTAGCCAATTAGTTTCTCATCCAACACGTGCTGAAGGAAACAAACAAGCTGCCACGTGACCTTCATTGATCTTTAGTTACCCTTCCAACAAAATCATTTTCTTATAATTTTTTTATGAATTCTTTCTACTATGCCAGAATAAAGGGCTATTAGTTTCGTCAGAAACGTTTCAGGGGTCAAACACCCCCTGCAGTTGACTTCCGCATCGTTATCGTCGATTTCCGTTTCCGTTCAAAAAGAACTCTACAAATTCAACAAGATTCACTTTTTATATCCAACATGGCCTAGCAATAACAGTTGTTTCTGTCGAAAATTCGCCGTTTTTTCCGTAGAATTACAATACAATCGCTACATTACGTAAGCAGAAACAAGAAAGTGAAAATTATTCGTAATTTTTTTTAGTTAATGAGTATTTCGAGTTTCCTCGGCTAAGTCTGTGGGATAAATGACGCTAATAACTACAAACGTTATAGGCCTAATGATAACTAAAGATTAATTATTGATAAATTATTTCATCTTTCCGAAACTATGGTTATTTTTACCGTAAGTGTAGTGGATATTGTATCACGAGATTGAGCGGTGCACTTTCCCGGCAGTATGATGAGATCCGGCGCCGACCTGGACGTCACATCGGCTTGTTGTGTTTTCCCAACCCATGTATCTCTCCTAGGGTGGACTGCCTCGGCCGCGTCAACCTCTAAGCTCCAGACTGGTCTGCCGACATGTATGATAGTTAAGTGAATGAAAGCGTAATTAAGGGGTGAAGATAGGGCAAGGAACAGGAAGGAAGGATCGAGCTCGGTTCGTGGCTTGTTGGTATGAACTATTGCGGAATTCCCCTGACAGTGACGACAGAAACAATAGAAAACGCATCAGAGCAGCCGTTCGCTAGAATTTTTCTCTAGAGTTTGACAAAGCTATCGAGCTAATATCGAAAATCCTGCCACCATCGATTTAGAAACTAAAAGACCTTCCAATGTGAGACACTGCAGTGAGATCAGTTGATGACCTGAGTCACCTCAGCCAGTTTCTAGTTCGAGATGTTAGACCAAAGAGTTATAAATGCTACGGAACTAGATTTTCTGAACATGGCTTGTATAAAAAAATGGACCCACTTTTATGAAAAATACTGCTTCTTCTCTTATTGAGCCATTATTGAAAAACAGACCAGAAGTGCCAATGAAGATGTGAAGAAATATGAGACTTGCCTCTCTGGAAATTTTATGCCTGAAGCTTTCTCCTGGAGGATCCAGTTACTAGGGAGTAACACAGATCAAAAGGTCGCAGCATGTAGAAAAAAATATAGGAAAATAGTTAATAGGGTGAAAACGTGTAGTGAAGGGAAAGGTGTCATTATGGGTAGTCTTCTAAAAAGTATTGAGCTATTAATATTTAGGTAAAATGTTATAAGGTTCAGTGAAGTGAAGTGCAGTGAAGTGATTTCATTTCGTTCTGTTTATTTCGCTAATCTAAAGCGTCTTTTATATGCTATTCTGATAAAAGTTGGTATTTATTGATTTATGTTAACGAGTATTTTAAATGTTAGAAATGTAATAATTATTATAAGTTTTGCATATTATTATATTGTAGTGTTAGTTAAAAACGTTTATCCATATCTGTCTGAATATGATTATGAGTGAATAGGAGCAGGCTGGTGTGTATGCAAGGGTTCCTAGGTCTTTGTATGATATGTATGTAAGCGTGTATGTTTGTTGGTAGGACTATTTGAATAATAGGTACGTAATTTTATTTACTTAAATGTAGTTTCATTTGTTGTATATGTATGTAAATGTTCAAGGTAATGACTAAGATAATTTTTTTTAGCTAATTCGGCTTAAGTTGGCATTAAGTTGACAGGAAAGCAAAGAAAGCTTGCGAATCGTTTTAAAATTACATTGTTACATTTTTTGTATTAGAGGCAAATATTTTATAATTTTGTATAATTTGTATTCAAGGCAAATAAAATACCATAATTCAATTCTGATCCACGAATATTTTCCTGAATCTTTTGCAACACGTTAAAAATATTTGTGTCCATGTGGCCCGCAATGTGTAGTTTGTATAACAGAAATATGTGTGTAGTTGCAGGTTTAACGTGTTTCTAAGTTCATCATCAATAAAAAAAAATTATTTGAATATTTTTCTAAAATCTCAGTTACATCAATCGAACAAATTATTATTAGTCATTGTCCTATTCGCAATGAAATTAAATACCGACGTATTATTACTTCCATATGTTATCGAAAAGGGAATCGCATCATCCCGTATGAATTGTTTAATGCCTAGCAGATATCAAACTCATCTAATTAACAAGTTCGTATTCTTCCACCTCTTACAACTTCTTAAATGAATTTTTTCATGCTAAAATATTTTCGAAAAATCTCAACTCATGCAAAAGTGTGTACACCACATGAATTGTATGAAACAATAGTTTGCCAGAGGGGAGTTATTAAAACACCATTATCTCTCAAGTTCGCAAACTCGGTACCTGAAAAGCATGTTTGGAGAAGCGCCCGAGGTGCAAAAGTAAAGGTTTCCTAACTACTCCACAAAGAAAAAACTTTTCAAACCAGAATTGAGCAGGAAATTTCCTAACTGGGAGTCTTCTGAACGATACATATGAAAGAGGGTTAAAGAAAAGAGAGTTAGGAGGATAAAGACACAAGATTCAATTGACGCAGGAAGAGGGAATTTAGAGATTAAGAACAATAAACCCGCAAGGAAACCAGGGAGACGAGGATGACTCGTTAAACAGGTAGGTGGTTTAAAAGAAAAAACGGACCAAAGATTACGAAAAAGAAAAAGACAGATATAAAAAATAATCTAGGAAGACACTGAATGATTTTTTTTGAATGAATGCTAAACTGAATGAATACTAAGCTGATAACTAGTAAGAACAAAACAACTATATCAAGAAAGAGTGTAAAACAAACAAGTGGTGCTACAGAATACCACAGATATTCCCGTATTAGTTCTCCATTTCTTCGGTCTAGGCTAGCTATTGGACTTGACACATACTCTTGTCCGCTGCCATCTACTGCCGCCCCTAGTTCATTTATTAACATTTTCTTAATTTTTCGCTTTTTATTAGTAGAACGGAAATATTAATTTAAGAATATTAAAGAACAATAAAACCTCGCTTAAAATGGAAATTTTGTTTGAAAAATTTGGAGTCGTTTTTAAGCAAATGGCGATTAAGAGCTACTGTAAATTCGAAATTTAAAACTCTTATTCACAGAAAATTTTTGAGTTTTCCGAAAAACGTCATTTGAAGTAATTTGAAGTACATCAACTCACAAACACAACGGTGTTTACAAATTGCTGGAAATGTGCATATTAACGGTGTGATAGATCTCTCAAAAATTTCATTTTTTTGAGAGATCTATCTCACTATTTCCCGTATTAGTTTTCTATTTCTATGGTCTCGGGTTTCTACGGTTTCGTATTTGTCACATACTCGTGCCAGCTGCCATCTATCGACGGCCAAAGTACAATTTATTTTACATTTTCTTGATTTTTCGGTGTCCTAATGGAAGAACGTAAATATTAATTCTAAAATATTAAAAACCTCGTCCTAACTGGCAATTTTCTTTGAAAAATTTGGAGTCGTTTTTAATAAAATGACGTTTAAGCGCTACCGAAAATGCGAAATTTGAAGCTCTTTTTCGTAGAAAACCTTTGAGTTATCGAAAAACTTCATTTGAAGTCATTTGAAGCACTTATACTCACAAATAAAATAATGTTTACAAATTGCTGGAAATGCGCATATTAAGAGTCTGAGGGATCTTTAAAAAAATCACATTTTTGTAATTTTTGCAAAAATAAAAATATACCCCAAATTAACCTTTACTGCATATAAAAGAGGGCAACAAGCACTATCCGTTCCAAAAGATTGAAGAAAAATTTGGAGCCATTTATGAGAAAATGGCGTTTGAGCGTTTCTGAAAATGCAGAATTTTGAACTCGTTTTCACAGAAAACGGTTGAGTTCTTGTTACATGACATTATTTAAAGCACATTTACTCGTAAATACAATAGTGTAAACAAATCGCCACTAATCTAAATATTACCGACGTGGGAGACAAGTAAAAAAAATACGATTTTGTAATTTTTGAGGAAAACAAAAGAATAGAGCAATGTGTCAATTATGTCATTTTATAGAGTACATTAGGCACTATCCTAACCAAAAGTTTAAAGAAAAAATTTGGAACCGTTTTTGAGAAAATCTGTTTTTTGTAATTTTTTAAAATTGCACATATTGCATGCGATATTGTGCGAAAAATATTATAATTTAAAAATATGTACATGACCTTAATGATAAAACTCACTTTGGAGAATAAATTTTTATTTGGAGGATAAATCTCCATCTTCAATTTTTTACTTGAGGAACTCGCCGAAAAAATTCAAACTATTGAAATTTGCAAAAAATTAGAGTTAACCGTTAAAAATGAGACCTATGCCACCTTTGTAAGTGTATTTTACTATATCTTTGCAATACGATTTTGAGAAAATTTTGAAAATGTCAGGGGGCTTCATGCAAACTACCCCCAAATTTTGAAGAAAGTTTTACAAAATCGCAGCACATCAAGTGAACGCAGGTTGACCGGAAAATAGCCATTTTGGAATAAACGCACGCACGGTTTAGACGCTAGTGTTGTTCACAGACTGACAGACGAAAGGACAGGACGGACGGACAGACAGACGGACGGACGGGCGGACGGGCGGACGGGCGGACGGGCGGACGGGCGGACGGGCGGACGGGCGGACGGGCGGACGGGCGGACGGGCGGACGGGGCGGACGGGCGGACGGGCGGACGGGCGGACGGGCGGACGGGCGGACGGGCGGACGGGCGGACGGGCGCGGACGGGCGGACGGAGGTTTTGTAAAAAAAACACTTTTTCGATATCAGGGGACCCTAAAACGTGTATTTCCGTTATAATCTCTAAATCAATTTTCCGCAGCAATACAGAACTTTTTGTTACTACGTATATTCCTCCGTATATACCCGTAGATACGTATACGGGAAAATAATAAAGGAACGAAAACAATGAACAAAGAAAATTGACATAGAAAGTAATTAGACAGTGTTTTAAGAAACTTGGTATATATAAATAGTGAAGAGTATAGTGGAATGACAAAGTACAGTTGATTTGGTGAAATCTAGAGATAAATTTAAGAAAAGTTTTTAAAACATTTACACCTAAACAGACGGGAGTTACATAGCCGAAAGAAAACAAAAGGTTACAAAGAAAAGTCGGAGATAAGCATCAGAAATAGTAAAGATGTGAAAGGGGACAAAGGAAAGAGGAGAAGAGAGAAAAAAGTATGTAAACTAAGAACACAGCACAGCAGAAGGTGGAAGCAAATGTCCACAAAGGGAACTTGTAAAGAATCACTAGAGAAAGAAAAAGAGATAAACAAAGATGAAGCAGACGAAAGGAGAAAGAAAGACGTCAAAAGAGACATAGAGAATAATCAAAGAGAGAAGAGCAAGAAAAACAAATAAAAAGGACAATGCTGAACAAAAAGGAGAGAAAAATCGATAAAAACGGAGACTTACCAAAATATCAAACAAGAAACAGTTGATAACCCAAGGACAAAACAGGCCAGAAGAATCAAATACAAAGTGACGAAAGGACTTGAAAACCCTTTGCAAAGAGAACAGAAGATAATCCAAGAGCAAGCAGAGCAGCAGGAATAAGTCAAAAGGCGAAGAGACATGCAGACGCATCGAAGAGAGAGCAGCAGATGAAGGAAGGGCGAAGAAGAACAGCATGTGAGAGAGAAAGGGACAAACAAGTGTGGGCTCATCCGAGAGAGAGCAGAGGGAACCAAGGCAGAGCAGAGCAGCAGGAATAAGCCAAAAGGCGAAGAGTCATGCGGACGCGTACAAGAAAGAGAGTAGCAAATGAAGGAAGGGTGATGCAGAGCTTCATGAGAGAGAGAAAGGGACAAACAAGTGTGGGCTCATCCGAGAGAGAGCAGAGGGAATCAAGAGCAGAGCCGAAGCAGCAGGAATAAGCCAAAAAAGCGAAGAGACATGCAGGCACATCCAAGAGAGAGCAGCAGATGAACGAAGGGCGAAGCAGAGCAGGATGAGAAAGGGACAAACAGGAGAAGGATCATCCGAGAGAGAGCAGAGGGAACCAAGGGCAGAGCAGAGCAGCAGGAATAAGCCAAAAGGCGAAGTCATGCGGACGCGTACAAGAAAGAGAGCAGCAAATGAAGGAAGGGTGATACAGAGCTGCATGAGAGAGAGAAAAGGACAAACAGAAGAAGGCTCATCCGAGAGAGAACAGAGGGAACCAAGGGCAATGGAGAGCAGCAGGAATAAGCCAAAAAAGCGAAGAGACATGCAGACGTATTCAAGAGAGAGCAGCAGATGAACGAAGGGCGAAGCAGTGCATATAGGCGGAAGTAGGGCCCCCCCCCCTTACGCACCTGTCGCGCTCTGCCGCCCGCGCCTGTGGGGGAGGGGGGCGGGGTGGTGGCGCGTGCGCGACAGCGCTTCGCCACGCGTGGGGCGGGGGCGGCGAGGGAGAGGGGGTGGCCGTGCGGCTCCGTACGCCACTTTTATAAGGGCGCGCGTCGCCGCGCAGCCAGTCATTCGCCGCCGCCCGTCTCCGCCAGCCACCGCCCGCCCGCCCGCACGCCCCGTCGCCCACAGGTAACACTACGATAAGGTTGTTGCAAATGTTTCCGCACGATCTTTATTGTATCACGCAGTGCATGTGCGGCAAGCGTCTGTTTTTTTTTTTATTTGCTGAATTACATTTTTCGATTATGAGGTTACAACTGGATAAAAAGCTTTCGTATGAACGAGAACATCTTTCTCCAAAATAAATTATTTATCAGATCATTAGTTTTGGGAGTGAAGAAGTTACGTGTAATAAGCCTGTATGTGACCGAAGAACAACAATCATTCTGAATCGGACAGTTCTCCAGAAATTGTTTGGTCAGAGAGTGTTGATCTTATTCAAACATATTTTGTTATAAATAAGTGCTTATAGTCGGTTAGTAAACATAAATTATATTAATTAGTTTATTCTGTTTAATTTTAAGCTCTGGATCACGTGTTTCATTGTCTTTGTTTTGAGACAATGTATATCGGAAGAATACCATGATTTCTCGTTACTCAAAAAATTCAGTGTCATTTTCTGTACACCAAACGTATTTCCTCTTGGGTGTTTTTGTCTAGAATTCAACAAATTATTTCCAAAAAATGCTTTATAAATTCTTTCAATTCTAATTTACTAGCTTTTTATAATTTTTAAATGTTAAATAACTACCAAAAATGCAATATATTTTTTGCAAATAAAACACATTATTCGAAAACGCTGATCAAAATTCTTAGAACGTTCCAAAAATGTACTTAAGTAAGAAACAAAAATTAGTAGAGCTCTCTCTTATCATGAACAATTTGGAATATACCGAATTTAATATTAAACATCGTATAACATGCTTAATAATAGTTAATAAGTCTCCACCAATTTTCTCAAAAATGTACGTGTATGACGCGAATTTCTAAATTTTGTTTCGAGGTGAATTTTGAATACGTCCAGCTTGCTGCTTCTCTTCACTTTATTTGTTCCAGATCCCACCATTATTTACTCAAAATATTTTAATGGAAATTCAATACCAAATTAATACTACACCAAACAGAAATTAATTGCTACTACAGCAAACAAGGATCTATTTTTCGACTACAAATTTACAGTTGTCTCTGCGATTTCGTTGTAAATAGGCAATTAACTACTTGAAAAACTATGTTCTATATCGTTGACTATAATCTCCCTCTGAAAAAATTTAACGCCAACAGATTTCAAATCTTTGATCAAAACGTTTGTGCACTAAGTTTATTAAGTTTTACAAATTTATTGATGATTGCAAAATCGACGAATCCTTGATTTCTTCTGGAAGAATATTCAATCTCAACGATAAGAATATCTTGCAAAAAACAAATATCCATCCAAAAGCATAAGTAATGTGATTTCAAACGAGTTGTTGAGTTACTAAAATAATTTTATAACATAATGCCGAAAACAATTCCTAAGTGGTTGAACAACTACTTTTAATGAACTGGGGTAAAATCGAGGCTTCGTGTTCAATGCAACACTTAACGGCCGAAAATGTTATTCAACAAAATTTGGCGCGAACGTGTATGCAGGATTATTGCATTGATTACCACTCTCACATGATCCTCTTAATATCAAATCCATAACGGTTACTACGCCACCCGTACGTTATCGTCTCCACACAGACCTTGCTCAATGGAAGTAAATTTGCCGCACATATATTTTCCACCTGTATCTGCTAATTTCATATTTACATTGCAGCATGCAGAGTCGTGTCGAAATCTCCACGCAGTAGAGTGAGAGATTGTGTGAATGGATTGTCAACTCAGATTTAAATTAATTTGTTTTGAACAGCGTGCTTTACTTTGTGTTAATCCTCGTATAACGTGCTTAAAGACATGTGACGTTTGTTGGGCGTTATCCTTTGAAATTCTCTCTGATACTTCATTTTTATATTTTCAATCGACGTTGCTTCCATTATTATCTTAATGTCATCAATATCACAGCCAAAACCCACTAGTGACCTTCTCGAAGTTTCACTGGTGCTCACACAGGCTAGTTACTTTTCAAAGGGACACTAAAAATTCACGAACTGGAATAAATGGCTGTGACCCGTAAGTGCAGTGGAGTGGATTCAATTACCATTCATATTCGCACCTCTCGTCGATTCTCAGAATCACATTCTTCTCTCTTTCAATTATCGCAAAATTTATGTAGGATTCTTCTTTTCTTTCTTCCATAAATCATATTCATATTAGCTCTCACTTTTTTCTTCTCTTTACATTCAATTCTTTTTGAGTTTCAAATAATACTATTATAAAGTTACTTACAATGAGATGAACTCATTGTTTAAAAATCCTTTCGTTCTTTAAGTTGTATTTTACCTTTCATTTGACGAAATCAGAATATTTTTATTTATCGTAATAATAGTTGTGCTTTGATTAATTCATTTGTTTAATTCGCATTTTTGACCTTCTGTATTCAAAAATGTAACAAAAACCGAAACTTTATATTTCTAAAAATATTATCTTATAAAATGTTTGTGTATGATCATGTGACGACAAATCATTACTTAGGGTTCAGAAAAAGTTTCAGCTGTACCCTCAGACGAAAACATACATGACATTAAAATCTTTCCACTCTGAATTTGAAACCAAATCAAATTATCTGCAAACTAATAGAACTTGAGTATCAGGAATGAATTTCGGGAAACATTTCTTATAGAAAATTATTCAATTTTCGACCTAGTGTTCTATCTATTAGCAACATTTTTTAATTAAATAAATCGTAGATTGATTATTTTGTTTCAGATGGATGAATTACATTTGCTGGAAATTATTTTAATGATTTTCATTAATAATACCATTTTAAGTCAATATCTAGATTTTAATTCGAAAGCTCTGTAGCTACTTTATTTTCCAATGTTAATTCTTCAAACTGGGTTAACACATTAATTTTTGATATACATTTGTAATTTTATAAACACTCATACATATATAATTTTCTGCCTTCGAAAATATGACTCGGATACATTTAAAATGTATGATAATTAATCACTAAGTAATTGTCAGCTAGATAAAATTCAGTCGCAGTCTAGAGAATTCTAGCGGCCGGCTGCTCTGATCGTTGATTTTCCGTAGTTTCTCCGATCAACACGAGGGGAATGCCGGAGCAGTACCCTAACAATCGGACCTGGGACCGCATGCGATCTTTCCTTCCTCTCTTTCTGTCAGTTTTGAAATTTTAGTTGTTAAGAATAATTAGCTGTATTTGGAAATAATAAACACTGCCGTGTTATGATTTAGATCGTCTGATGTTATGACAAAATTGATTGAAACAATGGCTTCTTCGCTTGGCCGAAAAGAGCATGTATAGCTTGAGCATTGTTCCAATGTAATTTCTGTACACTGCCTTGAATTGCGAATGCCTAGTTCTCTGAAAAGTCAGCTACTACAACCGCACAAAACTAAAAAATATTACAAACATTATCTCTAAAGCATATTACTTGTCCCATGATTCCGCACTGATGAGCGAAAACTGCTTTTCGATGATGTGAACCGCTAAGAAGATATGACGTTGGCTTACAATTGGTGGGTCACCCGGTATAAATAGAAGTTTCTGCCTTCAAAATTATGCTTTAGATAAATGTACGAGAATTAATCACTAAATAACGAAAACAAGATTTATATATCATAAGCGTTCATACATGTATAGTTCTCCTAAGTCCATGAAAAGCAAAAATGAAAATGTAACTTTAACTGGTAATAACTTTGGTAAATTCAAATATACCATCAAGATTTATTAACTACTATAAACTTCAATGCTTCCGCTTCAATTGGACGACAAAAAAAAGAAAAACCGAGATGGAATATTTCAGAAAATGAATTTTGAAAACAATTCGTAATTATTTACTTTGGCTTTAATTCGGCCTAACTAATGCCGTTTAAATTAGGTTTGTCATATCAAACCTTTAGCGTGGGATGTACTCATTAGAAATATAAAGCAAGTTGCGAAGTAAAATCAAATCTGAAGATATTTTACTAGTTTTTAGAAAATACCCCTCTGAAACTCGTGCAAAATATCACATTTCAAAATTTTCAAAAGGAAGCAAAATTTAATGCCAAAAATACAATATTCAGTGTTGTTTCGTCATTCTAAAACGATTTAAAAGTTCCAGTCGAATAGGAAGATGGTCGGGAAATTTTGGCCGATTTGACATGGAATGTCCCATAAACATGTGTGTGCGCGCTTGTGTGTGTGTGTGTGTGAGTTCGCATATTCAAGTATATGTTGCGTGTTTTAAGTATTGCGAAGATAGCTTTCGAAAAAATTTTGAAGATCCACGTAAAAGATAGGGTCAAATGTTCAAACGATCAGTAGAAATTTGATGCTAACTGGCAAATACGAACCAGAAACTAACGGTTTGGTAACGTTTACGTAACATTATTATAGTGTTAGGATTATTACAACAGTGTTAACATTATTATAGTGTTACATTTTATTATACGTTTACGTTTAATTCGCCTTCTTTCCTAACACTTCAGCCATCGCTCTAAAACTGAAGCCATATAACTAAAAATGTAAAATAATTTTAAAAAATGTACATTAAATTATTTAAACGCCTAATAAAAAGGATTAAAAAATAAATATCGTGCTGCAATAATGTAGGTGTAGGACAGGTCTAAAATATCTGAACATTTGCGGCTATCGAAATTCCGTAAGTTTCAATGAAAATAGCAAATTTATCACATAGTTAATAAAGTATTGCTTTATTTGAAAAAAAAATTAAGGAACACGTGGAGTTTATTTTGAACATTTCGAAAATGTGAAAGGTTCATGTAAATTATCCTCATAAATAAAAATATCCATTTCAAATTGAAGGAGCCAGATCGATCGGGGAAATTCATTTTGGCGAAAATCCTCTTATTAATGCTCTGGTTTTGTTCATATATAGAGTCCGACGGACGAACATACGGACGGATGGAAGGACGGAAAACAACCATTTTTTTCCTTTAAAACGAAGATGTATTTCTGTCAAAATCTTGATATCCATTGTTTGCATCGTTACATAACTGTAATATGTAATCGAGAATGTAAAACATGCTTGCGAGATGTAAAGCTAAATGTCGTCTTTCCAGACAATTAACTGCTAATCACGGTAGAGTTCTCTCCCGCTCTAAGATTTTTCAGGAAACCTTGCCACAAGAAATCACCTAACTTTGTTCTTCGAGCAGTAAGAAACTCTTTCAAAACTAGTGGTGCTAAAATTGCACATACTTTTACGCCCGTATTTTCACGTTAAATTACGCAACAAAAAAAACACATGAATATTTGAAAAAATTGTGCCTCATCTTATTTAAAATTCTATCTCTAAAAATATATATTTCATTAAAGGAAAAATCTCTATCTTTAATATTTTAGTTGTAGGAAGACTCCGAAAAAAGTTTGAGCTTTTGCAATGTTCGAAAAATTAGGGTTTTCAACGAACATGAGACCTGCACCATTCTCTAATACGTCCTTCACACTTCACACAAGGTCATTTTTTTTTGAAAACTTGGAAACTCTCCAGAGGCTTCATGTAAAGTACTTTCCAAAATTAATATACGTTTCAAATTCAAGGGGTCGCGATATCAGCCAGATTGATTGGGAAATATTAATTTTGGAGAAAATCGGCTGAACGGTTTAGCCGCTAGCGTTGTCCACTTTTTCGTTACCAGGGCCTTGTACAATAAGAGTTTTTTCTGACAAACATTCGTCTTTTCTCCGCGCAACATTACATAACTTTCTCTCTACTCCGCAGCAAGAAAGTAAAAACGTTTAGAAAAGTAGTGTGCCCGAAATTGATTTGATCCTTCCGAGTCCAAAACTGATAACAAAGGAAAATATCCACCCATAATCCCATTTTAGAACCCAACCATCCCACGTCAGAAAGTCAACACTTTTTTCACTAGTCGATATGTATTCGTTTACGTTTAGACTCCGAGGTGATTTTCACAAAAATATAATTTAAACAATGGCATTAATTTTAATTCATAATTAGAGAGCTGGATATTTGACTCATTTTCCAATGTTGCTTCTCTTGGTTTTGAGTAGAAAAGTAATTATTTTTAGGGAAAATAAAATGCTTTCATTCAAAGAGAGTTTCATTCTCTTTGCTCAAATGAGAGTTTCATGCTCTTATTTCATAGAGAGTAATTTTTCATTCAAGACTTTACCTCTATCTCGTGAAGGATAATGTCGTATATTCAAGATTCTAATTCCATCACTACATTCTCAAAACCAAATATAGATTCTAAAATTGACTGCTGACTAAATATAGCCTGAATCATATATAGAATCTCCAGACCATAATATCTACATATCCAATTCCACATACATTATAAAATACTTATGGCTGAGATTACGTTTGGGGACTGTGAAATACAAATTATAGACGCCGGAGGCCCCCTATTTCGCCATTATAGTTCATCATATATTCAACCCACGGAAAGTAATAATTATCGGTAAGAGAATAGCACGTTTCTCTTCTACAGACATTATTTCTAGCTCCCTGCGGATAATCAGGTGTCAGCCATTAATTCTCATATTAGCCTCGCATTTAGCGAGTTTCTATGTTCTTGAATGAAACTTAGTGATTCGGTTTATCAGAATTAATTCTATTCAACATGCGGTGGCACTCACGCCGTTAGCTTCAAGGTGGAGGCAGTGAGTAGCGACGCTAAGCTCCTGGTTGACGGTTTAATCCGGCAACCTACCAGTTGGGCCCCGGGCGCGCCGACCTTAAGGCAGGAACGAGTGAAGGAGACCCTTGGGTGCCCTGGAACCCACTTTTAGAAGTCCGTAATAATTTCAGGGAAAATAAGATGCTTTCATTCAAAGAGTTTCATTCTCTTTGCTCAAATGAAAGTTTCATGCTCTCATTTCATAGGGAGTAATTTTTTATTCACGACTTTACCTCTAACTCGTGAAGGACAATGTATATTCAAGATTCTGATTCCATTACTACATTCTCAAAACTGTCAGGTTGCCTTTGTTACGGTCCGACTCAGGTTTTTAGCCTAAAGGTGTAGGCAGTGGGGAGACGGGAAAGGGGCCCCAAGCCGCCCAGGCCTTAGCTCGGGTGGTCCCACGTTGATTCGTCGTGACAGAGGCCCAATGGTGTTCCCCCCTCGCAAAGAGGAGGGACTTGGTGTTCCGGCGCACGTGAGTGGCGCGTTGTCACACGATAACATTGACTCCGGTACTAGCCCGGATAGCTAGTAGCTCTGAGCTGGCAAGGAGGCCTTAGACCCAGGCATTGAATGGGGAGGTTGCCGAGAGGGCGGAATCCGGATATTGATCTAAAGGTGTACTTGTACACCCGAGGAGGGTGTGGATAAAGGTTAATGCCTACCAGTGGCGTAGCGTGACTCGCACGTTTGGGGATGCTCAACAATAACGCGAACAGAAGACATCGTGATCTTTAATTTTTCTAGAATCTGTGTTATCAAACAAATGTTACAATATTGCAACACCTTTGTCAGGCTATACACGAAAAAATATGAACAATATTTTTAAGAATTCTTATCATCATTAGGACGCGCGATAAAAATTTAAAGAATATATTAAACATTGACATTGTAAAACTAATGAATTAATAGATTAATTATTTTTGTGGTGAAGAAAAACTTACCTTCAGAGGTGCGAAGAAACTCGCAATTAATACAGCATAAGTTACACAATCTTGTAAATTAAGTCAATTCTTCTATCCTTCTTTTGTGAGAACTCATCAATAACTCGTTCGATAAACTGAGGATCTGAAGTGAGTTCTCCGAGAAGTCTCTTTTCGATTGCTAATGAACTTAAACAAGACAATCTGCTGTTGCTCATTGTATTTCTCAGATGCGTTTTGATCCGCTTGAGAGTACTCATGCTTCGTTCACTTGTCGCTGTTGATAAGGGAATGGTTAACACTAAACGAAGTAGTTTTGTAACTTCTTCATACACATTTTCCAAACCACTTCCAACAAAATATTTTAGGAGCTCATGAGGAGGTAAACGTTTTTTGTCATCAGCATATACAGTACATAGTTCATTATGAAGTAGCTCTTTGTCAAAAAATGGATATTGTTTTGTCAATGCTGATATAAGTGGTTCCGGAAATTCTTTGGTATAATCATCAAACTTTCTCTCATTTACTAGCTCTACAAACAGAATGGAAGGAAAATCTTCATATCTACATTTCATCTGGTTAATCAGAGAATCAAGAATTTCGAAAGTAAGAGCTCTAAGAGAGGCAATTTGGGAGCTGCGATACGCCAAATTCTTATTGAGATTCACACACTGTTCGACACACGTGTCTACAAATGTATCTTTCTTAAGTTTTCCAAGTTTCTGATAACGAGAATAATTTCATTGTGACTTGTTGATATATTCACTGAATTTGATTGTAAAATTTTGAACAGAGGGTCTATGTACAAAAAACAATTTTTATAAACACACAACAAGAACACAAAAATGTGGCCGTTCATATGCCTCTTAAGACCTACAGCACAATTCACAGTGTCACAATCCCATTGCATATCCTCACCCTCTATTATTTGGTTGAAAATTAGGTAAAGATCAGAAAAGTGTGTTTCTATTGTTGAAACGGCTCGAGAGTGAAAATTCCAACGCGTGGCGCTGGCTTGGGGCAGTTTAAATCCCTGCTCAGTCAGTAAAACTGTTCGTTTCGATGATTTGTTGAAGAAACTGTGAAATGCTGTTAACGCACAAACAAAGAGACGTACTTGCTTGATGGTTTTGGTACCATGTAACAACACAAGATTTAATTGATGTGCATAGCAATGAATGAACAGTGCATGAGGGCAAAATTGCTTGACCAGTTTTTGAACACATCCATGTTGACCTGCCATAACTGTCGCACGTCGTAAGTCTGACTAACAACTTTTCCATTTTCTACATTCCATTCCTCTAGGACGTGATGTATAATTTCTGACAGACCAGCAGCAGTTTTGTCTTTAGATACGTCAAAAAATCCAACGAATCTCTCTTCGATTTTGTCTTTTATACACATTCTAAAAATTACACTCATTTGGCTCTTACAAGACACGTCTAATGTTTCATCCGCCTGAATTGAAACAAAAGTACTTTCCTGAATTTCTAATTTGATTTTCTCATTTAAAACCGATGTTATGACCTCTATTAGCTCATTTTGAATATCCGGCGATGTTCCCTTGAAGATTGTAGACGATAACAAATGATCTCGAATGACTGACTCATTTTGGGCTAGTAGATCGAGTAATTCCAAAAAATTGCCTCTATTTCAGTGCTTTCAGTTTCCTCTGTGACCACGGAAGGGCAATTCCTGTCTGGAGAGAAAAATTATTGCTTGAATAAGCCGTCCCAATAATCGTCTGTTTGCAGATACGTGCTCGTTAAATTTTATTGCCTGAAGGCGAGCCGCTTCCGATAATACATGTTCTATTCTTGTTTTGCCGAGAAAGTGAATTTTTCTTTGTTAAGCAAATGCCTGCTTTGATGTCTGGTGTTTTATAGCTTTTTTAATGAAGTTCCCTAAATCAGACACACCACTAGTGCACCAAGTAGTATCTTTATCTCCAAACAGTATACACACGTAACAGAACATTTTGTTTGTTCGAATACATCCAGTTAGCCACGAAAAATCTCTCATACCAAGAAGGTTGAAATTTTCTAAATTGTTTTCCTGCAGAAGGAATGTTCAAATGCGGAGTAGGACGCTTATTCTTCAATGAACAATACTGCTCATACGATAACACATTAACTGATGTCGACCGAAGGAAGTCGAGTAAATTGTCGACTGGAATACTTACATGCGTCATTTTATAGTTTTTTGCTGTTCACAAATCGTCACTATGAACTACTTAACCTCACAGGCGCACGCAACACAAGCCAGATACACTGGAACTACTTCCACGATCTCGCTTGCTTTCGACGGAGTAGGTGCTTCCCCACACAATCCTCACAGCAGCCAGGGCTGCCGACGTCTTCTAAAGCAAATTATACAACGGGCTGAGCTTTAATTCTCATACGCCAATGGCAATGAGACAATTTGTGAATTTATACATTGCAGACTAAAATAATATGTAATTTCTCTTAAGGAATAATTCAGTTTCTTGGATATGAATTGAGAATTAGTAGATAGGAACTACTTCTACAGTTTGTGCACATGACCACAAGCGGGGACTCCCGATGTGAAGAGAGAGATAATTTACTGACCACCTGAAGTGTGCTGCGCTCTCGTGCACAAACGAGCAACTTTCTTGCACAAACGAGCAATTCATTTCATTAGATTCTGTCCGCATAGACGCTAGCGTACAGCAGTCGGGTTTCTCTGGGCCAGGGGTGAAGAGGGGTGAGGGGAACCTCGCCATCTGCGCATGCGTCATTCGTCGTCGCAATCTCGTGGCAGACGCTTAAAGCATTTTAGCATCCAAGCAATCACAGGCCAGCGTCGGACAACCCGCCGAATTCAACCATAGGAAATGACTTCAAAATTAATACAAAACGTTGTTACGCTCAACGGACCACTTGTAAGATTATCAATATAGTATTTACGGGCGTTTATTAATATTATACACGGGGATGCTCAGCATCTCAGGTCCCCTGACGCTACGCCACTGATGCCTACGGGCCCGACTGGGACTTTGGTCCCTAATAAGATACTGAAGCGTCATAGGCGGACTTCCTGCTCAGAGAGACTTGCTTGCAAGGTATGGGCATGAGGAACTTAAAATAGCCTCCCCGAACAAAGGCCACCCTCCGGAGGTAAGAAGAGGGGTGGTGGCGGGTTTGCGTGGTGTCGTGCGCAACGCCGGGTGACGGCGCTAGGCAGGTCCAGAGTAGGCATGGAAGGGAGACATGACGTAGGAGGTCATGTGACTCGGCACTATATAAGGCCGTGTCGTGAGGCCTCGGGAGGGGAACAAAGTGTAGGGGGGTTTCTTCGCGGTAATCCGCAAAAACTTAATCCGCCCAGGCTGGCGCCGAGTGCTCTATGCACGACGTGGGTGTTCGATGTGTTCGAACACGGCGAAGTGGTTCACCGCGCTAGGCGCGTGTAGAGAGAAAGGGGGCTGCAGTGGGTAGCTCTAACAAATCACCTTAGAGTCATTCCTGTATGTGTAAATAAATTTGTATATACTCAGTCGTGCCTGTCACTTGGTGGTATGGATCCCTAGCCACGAAGTTACAACACAAGTGCTAGAGGTGCCATGTTGGAAAGCACGCTTACATATTACATTGTTCAAATACACGTCTTCTTGAGCGACAAAGTAGTAGAATGCATCGCATGCATCATTACATAAAATGACTAAGTTTGAAGTAATTGTAATATTCGTGGGACACATAAAATGCCTTATTTGAAAAAGATCAAAATAACATGAAATAGAGCGTTGGATGAAGAGCAAAGAAAAACAATGCTCCTCTAATATCAATTAATTGTGCCTAAATGTAATAAACCACCGCGTTCATTCGAAGCAATTAATTATCTTACTTATAATTTTATAAGATAAAAAGTGATCAAATATGTGAAATTGTTGAAAATTACGGACGATTTCTTTTATTTTAGGAACACATATTCTGTGATAAACAGTGCACAATCAGTATTCACACGTTTACGGGCGGGTATTAGTAAACATTCACTGAGTGTCTTGTCGTTTATCGTTGCGAGAATGCAACTAAAGCGCCAGAACGAGGGAGTTCCAAGGTCGAGCCCTGTTGGTAACGAATTTCCGGCTAACAGCTGTCTATGCAAAAATTGTACATACAGCTATGATCATTCGTATCGTGAATTT
>JAHLJT010003656.1:129721242-129737478 GCA_031308135.1 Acheta domesticus | reverse complement strand
AATGTTAAGCTTTATTGCATGAGCACATGTTTTGAAACCGAGCTCCTAACGTCGAAATTTGTACGAATGCAATAAAGCAACATTAAAAAACGAATTGCTTTCCCTATATTTTGTATAACAGCATTATAAATTTATAAGAGAAAGAAACTTAAATTTGCGAAGAACTTTCCTGTGATGTCTTAGGTATTTGACATCCGTGCGAGAAAACGTCGGTCGGCTGTCCCGTTTACCTATATCACCCCCGATTCTTTCGCAGCGATTGACTGAATGTATGATGACGCAATCATTCGTGCCGAAAAATCTAATACGTCATCATTTGTGCCATGAAACGCCTGATTATGAACGATTTCTTGCAACAGAAAAGTTCGTTTATAATGCTGGAATACAAAAATAGTTATTTATGCATCAAGGGCGTTACAACAGTTCTGATGATCGAGCGACGACAAATGCCTGATGGCCTTTCGCCCCGTTAACGCCCGTGGTACACGCAAGAACTTATTTTTTACCCAATTTCCATGATTCAGATTTACTTATTTACTCATTAACTAAAAGTTAACATGACTTGGGTCGTCTTTTCATATTTCCTTCCCGTAATTCTCTTTCATAATTCCATCCATAAGAGAACATGTAGCATCATTCAACTGTTTTCATATTTTCCTTGTCACCACGATCCTTTCGATCTAAGTAAGTGATGCAGTATACATCGACCTCCATATGGAAAGCAATAACAAGCTATTAACGTATCATTGTTGAGTTTATGAAAGTTCCAAATGATTTTTAGACAGTTGTAATGATTACATATATTTATTATCTTGGCAAAATTTCGCGGACTACATGTGTCTCCATCATCAGGCCTTTAATTATAATACAATGTCATAACCTATAAGATGAAATAATAAAATTACAAAATATAAAAGCTTTACATTTCTACTAACTTCCATTAATTTTTAATTACATTACACTAAATAAATAATTTAATTAAATTAAACTAATAAATGGTATTTTATTTTAAGTGTGGAAAAGATTGCACCATGAGACCAGTAGGTCGAGAGGCGAAATCGTACGAACAAAATAAAATCTCTTTCACCACGTGGTCATACAATATGTTTTAGACAGACTTACTGAATTTTATTTTATTTTATTTTTTAAATATATCAAACAGTTTATAACACATAAAGTAGATGATAGTATCGTAAATATTTTGTTATCTTTGTTCCATTCACAGATTCTGAACACTTGAGCATCGTTTCACTTCCTCTCTTCACTAGCGCTGAAAATTGAACTTAGCACACTCTGAACTCTGTGCATGCTCTGAAAGAACTGCTTTTACTAGTGAGTGTCTAAAAAATATTTTATTGGTAGTTGCAGCCCCTTCCACAACCAATGCCTGCCACTGGACGATTTCCCATCGGGCGTTCAAAGCGATGTCTTTGCGCGTTCGGTAACGGCATTAATTGGTACTATTAATTAAATTTGTTCCAAGAATTGTCACTCGGGTCGGAAATCTAAACCGAGTCTCTTGCTTCATGCCCAGTTCCTTCCGTGAACTAGGAGACCTGGATTCGATTACCGCTCGAAGTCACAATTCTTTGAACAAATTTATTTATTAAATTACATTTGTTATACAGCAATAAGGTCGCGTCATAGGAAAATTTTTGTGTGTGGAACGCATTTCCGTCATCATTACCTCTCGTAAATGCTGCCAGGGTAGTGACAAAGACTTGATACATGTTTATCTATGTCGTCGCGCTGAATTCTATTCTAAAGCCAGAATTGCATCACAACCCTCCAGTTTTTTAAATCACGAAAAACAAGCAAATACTATATTTTGATGTCTTGTAGCATTACACTCTACAGAAGACAGAAGATATCAGAACCAAGACTTGACACAAATTTCTCATGTCGATGTGTTGAATCCGAATCTGAAATCAGAATTGCGCCACCACTCCTAATTTTTTTTAAATCAGGAAAACGCAGTGAAATTTACAATTTAATCAAATCTGGCTTCGAATTCGGATTCAACACATCGACATGAGAAATTTGTGTCAAGTTTTTGGGTTCGACAACAACCTCCGAAAACAAAAATAACACAATGCCACGGTGGCTTTTAGTGATTTAAAAAAACTGGAGGGTGATGGCGTAGTTCTGATTTCAGATTCCGATTCAGCTCGTTGACATACAGAAAGAAACAAGTTTCAAGTCTTTGGGTCTGGCAACTTTTTTTGTGCCTTTGACATTAGACCTCTTGATTGCGACACAGCCATGAGCCTAGAATGCCAGTCGTTTGACCGTTGCTGTGATCGGAGATCTTCTCATACCCACAGAGCTTACACGAGATGCGAGTATGTTCCTCTCCGCCGCCAGAAGTAAACGAGAGCTGTGCTTTCTGCGTAATGTGTTCGCTCTTGGCTACCCGGGCGACGCCGCCTCAGGGGTTGGTTAGATAACGTTTCGGACATCTTGTTTCAGCCTTCTTTTTACCTTCTCGTATACATACCTATGTACTGAGTAATATACGTCGTATACGGAAAGTTATGTAATGCGAATTTTCGGCAGAAAAAAATTCATTGAAGGGCCCTGATAACGAAAAAGTGGATAAAACCAGTTGCTGAATTAACAATAAATACAGTAAAATGTAGTGTAGCCAGAGTCTTCGAGAAACGTTAGTTGACGTTATTTAAAGCACATGTACTTAAAAATATCATAATGTGAACAAATGGCCGCTAATGTAAATATTAAGATGTGAGAGACAAGTAAAAAACAATTCGTTTTTGTAATGTTTGTAAAAATCAAGGAAAATAGCAACATGAGTTTATGTCATCTCATAGAGTACATTCGGCACTATTCTTACCAAAAGTATAAAGAAAAATTTGGAGCCGTTTTTGAGAAACTCTTGTTTTTGTATTTTTTTAAATTGCGCATATTGCACGCCACATACCGTGAAAACTACTAGAATTTTCAAAAGAATGTACCTGACCTTAATGAAAGAACTCCCTATGGAAACCATTTTATTTGAAGGAAAAGTCTCTAACTTTAATTTTGTAGTTGTAGGAAGAGACCAAAAGAAATTTAAACTTTTGCAATTTTCGAAAATTCAGAGTTAACCGTCAAAATTGGACATATGCCACCTTAATAAGTGTATTTTACTTTTTTCTTACAAGAAATTTGAAAGAAAAATTTGTAGCAATTTTTGAGAAAATTTTGAAAATGTCTGGGGGGGCTTCTTGTTAAGTATCCTCAAATTTTATAGAATATTTTTCAAAACATCAAAGATTCGACTCGAACCAGATGACCAGGAGCTTTTTCAATATGAAATATATTCTACGTATGGTTTAGGCGCTAGTGTTGTTCACAGACGGACGGACAGGCAGATGGACGTTTTGCTCTCAATTTGTTTTTCGGTATCAAGGACCCACAAAACAGGATTCTGTCTACATCACGTGTTAAGGGATTCCCCCCTTAATTTAGCAACTGGTTTATCAACTAGTTTTACTTTTTCGCTATCATGGCCCGGCAATGATTTTTTCTGCCAAAAATTCGCGTTTTTTTTCGCGCAGCATTACATAACTTTCCCTATACTAGGTATATGACTCCGTATATACGTACGTATACGCGAAAGTAAAAATGGATGCATCAAATGCACATGTGAGAAGCGTCAGACTGGTTAAAATCTATCCCGCAAGCAACAATTATGATACGCATTCATTTATTTAAAATAACTGATTTTCCTATTGCATAAATATATTCGGATGTAAACATTACCTTTCTGTCGCCAGTAATACAAATTATGCAATTTGCGTCACGATTCGCAATTCATACGTTTAGTTATAGCTGTCAGTTTATTTTTTTAACATTGCAATGAACCACATTTTTGATGAGTAGTTCCGCTTCAATGTAGAAACTTTTCGTGTTGAAGTGCACTTACTTAGATTTTTCTTGTGAAGACGTACTTAAAAAACTAACATTCGCAAATCGCCACAAAGTTTCGTTGTTTCTAATGCATATTCCATTTCCGATTCCATAACACAAAATCGGCTTCGTTAAGGCGTCTTTGAACAAAAAGTGGTGAACCATGTGGAAATGTGTCTATGATTTAAGTTTAATTTTTAAAAAGTGTTCTCCCTCCACACTTCATTTTCTACCAGCGCAACGTAAACTGATGATAGGCAGAATTCAAATAAGTAAGTAGTAAATTATAAGAACTTGTTAATAATTGCACAAATTTGATTAAAGAAAGTTTAATGAAGTGATTGACATTCAAACTCCGATACTCGCTAGACCTTGGTTTATTGTCTACTGTGTCATAATTTTACAATAACAATGACACGAACCACCTGACACTATAGTATTGTTTGTAAGATAAGCATTATTGTGTGATTTTGAAGAATGTTAATGTTTTTCCAAGGAAATGTCTTTTTATGAAATCCTAAAAGCTCACGTGTTTTTAATACAAAAAATTGTACGACTACCATAAAGAAACTCACATATTTAAAAGCAATTGCGCTAATGTTCTAATCAAATATAAGAGCTCTAAATATTACATGAAAAACAAATCAAAGGCTCCAACATTGTCACAACAGATTTTAGATCATTAAAACTAAAATTTGATTCAGAGCTCAAATCCGTTCTTGCGCTATATGAAATATCTTATTTTTACGTATAATTAAAATTATTTCAGACAGTAAACCAAGTGTACATCACACAATATATATTGTAATATGTTGATTTTAGTCTCATTAATGCGAAATAATCTTAAGAAACCATATATTTAATTAATGTTCCCGCAGCTGGTAAAATGTAACATTTCGTCAGTGCGAGGTTGAAGAATCTTTATTATGACAACAGTACCTAAGCCTCTTGGAGATACCTGGAATAGATGGGTGACTGAATGTTGGTAATTATGTTGACATGATATAAATAATAAAGTAGCAATGTTGGCTATATACATGAAACAGAGGAAAATGGGAGAACTATTGGGAGAGGGAAGAATCTTTATACGCGTCTTCTTTCTTCATCAGAAATTCCTTATGGATCGTTCGGGATATAAACCTCGGTACCCAGAGATGGAATACTAGTGGCCTGTATGATACTTCAATTTTATCATGATCCTGAGAACCTAAGTCTTTTCAGAGATACCTCAGGTGAATGATTTGTTTGATGATGGACAATAATGAGTAATGATATGATTGGAATAATGATGAAATAACAGCGTAATGAGAACACTGGAAGGCCCCTCGGAAACGTGTGATCTCACTGACTGAGTTGGCTCAAAGGCAGCATTTCCGTTGACCCTGCAGCGGCTCTGAGCGGGAGGTCCTCGGGTTCCATTCCCGACAGTGGGGGATTCTCCACACTACGTACAAAGCTGGTTCAAATGCAGTCGCTGTTTTGAGGAGTATTCTAGCAGCCGGGTGCTTTAATCGTTAGTTTTCCGTGGTTTCTTGGATGAATATCAGGCAAATGGCGGAGCAGTGCCTTAACAAAGGGCCACGGAACGCGCATAATGTTTCCTTTCTCTTCCTTGTCGTACCCTCACCCCTGGATGCACGACCCGCTTGGGGCGATACCCCACTGCAGGAAACCCCAGGTTGGCGACAGCTCCCACGTTTCAGCGGAGGGCAAACACCGTCGCCACTTGAATATAATATTCAGTACATTTACGGGACGAATTATCATAGCAGTTGACGCAATTCCACTTGCATCGAGCAGATCCCACCCAGATCGTTAGCCTGAAGGTGCAGGCAGTGGCAAGACGGGATGGTAACCCCGAGCCGCCCGGACCTTAGTTCAGGTGGCCCCCACTTGGGCTCTCGGCTTCGTCGTGGCAGTGGCCCGATACTCTGGGCATAGAGGAGGGGCTTGGTGTCCGGGCGCATGTGAGTGGCGCGTTGTCATACAGGCGATATTGACTCCGGCAGTAGCCCGGAGAGCTAGTAGCTCTGAGCTAGCAGAGCGGCCATAGACCCAGGCATTGTATGGGGAGGTTGCCGCGAGGGCAAACTGCGTTCCGGCGGATATTGGTCCAAGGGGGTACTTGTACCCCTGAGGGGGTGTAGGTAAAGGCCATCGCCTAGGTACTCACCCCGGGTAATAAAGTACAAGTGCGAGGGGTGCCATATCAAGGCATGCACGTATATATATATATATATATATATATATATATATATATATATATATATATATATGCATCGAGCAGGATTTGAACCCTGGTGCTGGAAAACTAGCGTTCTGGCTGCTACGCGTCAGATCATCTCGAAGGTGAAGGCGCAAGTGGAACGTGAGGACAGGCCTGAAGATCGTCGCAGAGATCCCCAACGCTACATTTCCGCGCGGCAGGAGAAATACCGCCCCGCCAGACACGAAGGAGTCATCATCTCCTCCGCTTCAGTCTCCTATTGTACGTGAAGCACGTCGCATCGCCTTCACGGTCACGTGAAAATTCTCTTTTGGGCTGCCTTTTTCATGTCTGGGTTGTAAAGAGTAATCTTGTTTCTACGTTTTTCTTTCCCTGGCGTCTCTCAAGATTTTGCAATGGAGAAATGCACTGAAGAAATTAAGACGTCCTTAAATCTCTGTAAGTGTTCATCCTCTCCTTCTTTCAACCATCTTCGCAGTATGTTTCTGTTATCTCTTAATTTAAAGCGCCTCTTTGGCACACACAAAGAAATCGTCACAACGATATCTGGTAGAATTTTCCTGCTTTCCAATGATAACTTAAATGTTTTCATTTTCAGGTCTTCAATGAGTTTTTTATTCATTTTTTACGGCTCTATCTGCGACATTATATAACCGAGTGAAAAATATTTTTTCGAAACAAAACGTAAAGTACACTAACTCGGATCAAAAATACACTAACGCAGATCGTAATCTCTAGCCCAATCCAAAATATTTATCATTTCTACTTTCCTCTTTTACCCTACTTGTACTTCTGTTTCCCCAAATTTTACATGTGACGTGTGTGTGAAGGATTGCTATGTCACTTAACTCAAAGCAAATGTGTGATGAATTCTGCTCACCTTTCACAAAAATTAAGTTTTTACTTATTTTTTTTTTACTTCTTGCCTTGGGAAGGAACTTCGTAAGAAGAGAAACCTTTGTAATCGTGCGCCAGAAAAAAAGCGATGTTTTTTAAAGCTATCACTTATATCAAAATATCATTGTCCTATTTAAATAATATCACAGATATTTACGCTTTATTCTCCAACAATATTGTTATATAATAAAGGTTCATCCTACTGATAACGTATAAAAAATATTATTTTTACACTCGGGTACATGACGCAGAGTCTAGTCTATAACGCATTCTGTTGAATTGGGTATCTCGATCAAATTGTACGTGTATACAACTGTGGGAGAGCAACATAAGACAGGTTCTGGTCATGCTACAGAATGGCACAGACTTTCCGGTATTATTTTTCTAATTCTTAGGTCTCGGCTAGCTATTCGAACTCGATTGCTGCTATCTATCGCCGCGCAAACGACATTTTTACTTTCCCGTATACATACGTATATACATGGTATAATATACATAGTATAAGAAAGGTTATTTAATGCTGCGCGAAAAAACGGTGAATTTTTGCCAGAAAAATGCATTGCTGGGCCCTAATAACGAACAAGTGATGCAAGTAATGGCACACACTTTCCCGAATTAGTTTTCTATTTCCTTTGGTCTCGGATAGCTATTCGGACTTGTCACATACTCTTGCCAGCTGCCATCTATCGCTGCACATACTACATTTTGTGACATTTTCTTAATTTTTCGACTTCTTAATAGTAGAACGAAAATATTATTTTCAGAATATTAAAGAACAGTAAAACATCTTCCTAAAAGGCAATTTTTTTTCAAAATTTGGAGCCGTTTTAGGAAAATGGCGTTTAAGCGCTACTGTAAATGCGAAATTGAAGCTCTTTTTCGCAGGAAACTTTTGCGATCTCGAAAAACTTCAATTCAAGCACATTAACTCACAAATCAATAGTGTTTACAAATTGCTGTAAATGTGAATATTAACGGTGTAAGAGATCTTTCAAAAGAATCACATTTGTGTAATTTTTGAAAAAACAAAACAATACCCAAACATGATTTTACATTATATTCAAGAGTGCAATTAGCACTATCCGTTCGATAAGTTTGAAAAAAAAATTTGTAGTGGTTTTTGAGAAAATGGTGTTTCGGCGTTTCTGAAAATGCGCATTTTGAGTTAGTTTTTACAGAAAACGGTTGAGATTTCGAGAAACTTTCGAAAATTGCAGAAGTTTTAATTTTATTTAGTCTCTTCCTACAACTACAAAGTTAGAGATTGATTTTAAAAATTGAAGATGGAGATTTTTTCTTCAAATACAACTAGCGAGTTCTTTCATTGTCAATCTTTTGACCAATCTTTTGAAAATGTTAATAGTTTTGCGCAATATTGCGTGCACTATGTGCAATTTTAAAAAATTACATAAACAAGATTTTCTCAAACACGGCTTCCTAATTTTTACTTTCCCGTACACGTACGTATACATGGAGTAATATATGTAGTATAGAGAAAGTTATGTAATGCTGCGCGAAAAAATGGCGGATTTTCGGCTCAAAAATACTTGTTGCCGGGCAGTGATAACAAAAAAATGGATAAAACCAGTTGCTAAATTAAGAAAAAAATCCCCTAACACGTAGTGTAACCAGAATTGCTCTTTTGTGGATCCTTGATACCGAAAAACAAATTGAAAGCAAATCGACGGTCCGTCTGTCGCTCCGTCTGTTCGGTATATGTGAACAACACTAGCGCCTAAACTATGCGTACAATTGTTTCCAAAATGAAAGAAACCATTGTCCATCTGGCCTAAGTCGAAGCTCTGAAATTTTGAAAAACATTGCATTAATTTTTGGGTGTACTGTACATGAAGCCCCTCGGACATTTTCGAAATTTTTCTCAAAAACTTCTCCAATTTTTTCCTTAGATTTCTTGTAAGAATAAAGTTATTGTGTTCTTTAACATTCTAAAATTAATATTCCATTTTACCCTTGGGAAACAGAAAAATTAAGAAACTGTGAAAAAAAATTACTTTGGGCGGCGATAGATGGCAGCTGGCAAGAGTATGTGGTGAAATTCCAAATACCTAACCCAGACCCAAGTAAACAGAAAACTAATAAGGGAAAGTCTGTGCCATTCTGTAGCACCATTAGTTTCTTTATACTTTTGGTAAGGATAGTGCCTAATGTACTCTATGAGATGACAAACTCGTGTTGCTATTTTCCTTTCTTTTTACAAAAATTACCAAAAAAACAATTGTTTTTTACTTTCTCACGTCGTTAACATTTACATTAGCGGCGATTTCTTCACAGTTTTATGTTTATTAGTACATGTGCTTTAAATAATGTCATGTTTCTCGAAAACTCAACCGTTTTCTGTGAAAACTAACTCAAAATCCACATTTTTAGAAACGCTCAAACGTCATTTTCTCATAAATGAATCCAAATGTTTTCTTTAAACTTTTCGAACGGATATTGCTAATTGCACTCTTTAATATGACGTTAATTTCATTTTAGGATTTTTTGTTATTTCAAAAATTACACAAATGTAATTATTTTGAATGATCTCTCACACAGTTAATATGCACATTTCCAGCAATTCGTAAAAACTATAGTATTTGCGAGGGTAGGTGCTTCAAATAACATCCAACGATATTTTCCTAAAACTCAAAAATTGTCTGTGAAAAGAGCATCATATTTCGAATTTTGAGAAGCACTATTTTCTTAACCCGGCAGAGGTAACGCGGGGGTCTGTGGCATCCGTTTTTCCCGCTTTTTGTATTTTCCACGTTCTCTATCCTGGCCGTTGCTTTAGTACCTTTCTGTCTTTGTATTATGATATTAAGTGTGCTCTCAGTTTACCAATTTTGTGAGTTTTTTACGTGTGGCAAAGCTGTACTTTAGTTTGGGATGCCCAGGGACTCCCACGTTATCTTCTGCATTAGCAATGATGTCTTCAGTCTCGTGACTTCTATTACTTTGGGAACGTTTTGGAAGCGTATTTTTACATCAGGAAACCTCTGTGAAGTTAATACTGAGTATTATGAACGTTTTTGGCCACTTTATATGCTAAGAAAGGAGTGGAAGAATATTCCAGCTTTTGCTGAATGCGGAACAAAATATCGTTACCAACCGATCTGGAAAAAGTAGTCTGCATGCAATTGCAAAACACTCGGAGACTTTTGTTGTTGTTGTTTATTGATTCGGATAAGATTGATAGAATATCTCAACATCAAAAATGAAATGGATTTAGAAAGGAATAAAAATGATCACAGCAACCTACACGATCCAGAGGGAAACAAAGGAGGTAATTGGGTTACTTATTTTGGCCCGATGTATGAAATGGGATAATGAAAATCTTTGCCTGAATTGAAGAATGTGAGTATTGAAATTTTCTATCGTACATTGAATCTGAAAATGATTTCAATTTTTTTGTACGGAGAAATGTGGGCTTTGATGTAACAACGCGTTTTAGAACGAAGATTGGTAGACAAAATGACTCCAATTAGAGAAATGTTAGATGCTTTCCTGATGAATTATCAGAACAGTTTAGCAACTATATTTTTTATAAATTGTTTAATTACCCGCAAAAAATTGTTAGTAATAGAATAAGAATATTCTATTATTTTTTTATAACTTAACATATCACATAAAAAGGTGTATGGAGGTCTGAAGACACTCCAAATTAGCTCCAAAAGTCATTTTACCACTGCAGGCATAAAAACGACTCCAAATTTTTAAAAGAAAATTTGCATTTAGGACGAGGTTTCACTGTTCTTTAAATATTCTTAAAATAATATTTACGTTCTACTATTAAGAAACAGAAAAGCTAAGAAAGGGTAAAAAAAAATGTACTTTGGGCGGTGATGGACGGAAGCTGGCAAGGAAATGAATAGCTAGCCGAAACAAAACGAAATAGAAAACTAATATGGAAAAGTCTGTGCCATTCTGTAGCACCGCTAATTTTTAATGCTAGATCGTCCAGATTAAATGAAATGGGAGGTCAATCCATGAAACAATAAGCGTAAAGGCTAGTGTTTTAAAAACCGAATTAGCAATTTTTCTGAATTAGAAAAGAAGAAACCAGCTCTTTTAGAAGCATTTTCAAACTCAATAATATGATCTTTTATGTTTATTAAAATTGTAACATAACCCTTTCATATAGATTCCATTCATATTATGAGTACACAGGATGAAATAAGTGCGGTCTAATTTACAATACATTCAGTGCAGTAAAATACATAATGCATGCATATGTAGATTAACCGCAAAGTTGAAAATGAAGCTTAATTTCCATTTACATGCTCTAGTGAATTTATGAATGTAGAAAATATATAATGTTCTTTTGTTTAAGAATTAAATTATTTTCTAAAATATGTCCTCAATATATTCAGAAGCATCTAGACGTATCAATAGGCCGCTTTTACTGAATTGTCATTGTTGAATGTTCCAAATAACGTTTATTTACAATATATTCCAAAAAACAAATACAATAATATGTCAAATCAGTACTTTTTATGGTAGTAGACGAACTATGGTACATGTCGGTTTGCTTCTACAAAATCATCATTCAACTAGCGGTGCTACAGAATGGCATAGACTTTCCCATATTAGTTTTCACAGAAAACGGTTGAGTTCTATCATAAGATCATGTACATTGTATTGAAAATTTTAGTAGTATTCGCGCAATATTGCGTGCAATATGTGCAATTTTCCAAAAAATACGTAAACACAATTTTCTCATAAAGAGCTCCAAATTTTTTCTTATATTTTTGCAAAGATAGTGCCTAATGTACTCTATGAGATGACATTAACGCCATATTGCTCTTTTTTGTTTTTCAAAAATTACAAAAATTAATTTTTTGTTGACTTGTCTCTCACGTCGTTAATATTTACATTAGAAGCGATGGATTACATTAAAGGATGAGACACTGATATTGTCTGGTTTTGTCTGGATTTACATTATTTGACTTACTTACATGTACTTTAAATAATGTCAAGTAAAGTTTCTCCCTGCAAAGAACTTTAACTGCAGAAAACTTGTTGTCTTTCCCACATCTATTAAATCAGTTAATAAGAAATGCAATGGTGGCTCGAGTGCAACAATGTAATATAGCATTCACGAACTGTACTATAGCATACTATCCAACAAGACTCTAGTAATGGCCTGGCTACCAAATTACAAGTGATACCTGAAAATATAAGCCTTAAAATAAGACTAGAAGAAGAAATAACAACTCCAGAAATAGGTGGAGGTTTGGCAATTTCTCACGTATGGACTGATATATGGTCACACACTATCAAGAGAATGTAGAAGACATAGGACAACCACTGGAGAACACTGAAGTCTAGCAATCTGCACAAACAATTGGAAACTTGGACCCAAAGAAATCGGAAACTTCGACCAACATTGCGTATTCCCATCATAGTATATACCACACTAGGCCAGCTGAGCTCTTCTTTCGTCACGCAGCTACAGAAACTGAGATTATTCTCTTAGGAAGCTGCAGTTCGATTTTTGCCCCACCCTGGAATCGAGCCCTATATCGCACCACGAAAATCTAGCATACTGCCTATCAGCCACTAGAGGTAAAAATAATATTAGATTTTAAAATATGGATCCATTTACAAATATTGCAACGCAACACTTCATTTTTCTTGATGACAGGGAAATAAACAAATAGTTCAATGACGATGGTTCATAACACTAATTTCTTGAATCTGAAAGATATTAACCGACTTTGAGTAGTATTGAGACTTGAACTTGAAAAGTTAATAGACGTTGTCCAGGATAAAGTTTGGATATAAAAGAAAAGAATAGTCGTTATGGTGAAATTGAAATTGTGATTGTTTTAATGAATTGTTTTCCGCGGTATTAAATTTGAAGAATTGACATACTATATGAAATATGATATTGATCGGGAAGATCGGGATCAAAGCAGCCGGCCGCTAAAATTCTCCTCCGGGCAGTGGTTGAATTTGATGTAGCTAGTAGCCAGAGTAAAAAATGCCATTGCCATTAAACCTGCGATCTCCTATTAGGCACGCCCACGTGACCCAGGGCATCAACTCCACCGCCTTTGCGCGGTTGATTGATTGATTGATTCGTGTGTCCGGGCGCGTTAACTACTTCGCTCATTAGACCCGTAAGTGTAGTGTGTGTTTTTTTCTCGGGAGGTGGCGATGATCTTTTCCTCTCTGGATGGCGAGATCTGGCGCCGACCTACCGTCGACTAGCAGGGTTTTCCCCTCAACCATGTGTCTCCCACCAACGGGGCATCCCACAAGCTGTAAGCTCCCGACCGGTCTCCCGCCATGTGTGGTAGTATAGTGCATGTTAGTGTGAGTGTGTGTGTAAGAGGAGAGGATAGGACAAGGAAGAGGAAGGAATGATCGCGAGCGGTCCGTAGTTCGTTGGTTAGGATCCTGCTCCGGCATTCGCCTGGTGTTGATCGCAGAAACCACGGAAAACTACCGTTGAGAGCAGCCGTCCGCTAGAATTTTCCTCCAGACAGCGACTGAATTTTACCTAGCTGACAAGCTAGTGTCGCAAATCCTGCCGCCGTCGGGAGAGGACCTCCCGGTCAGAGGGAGTGCAGTGACATCAGGTTGAAGCACTGAGCCATCTCTCCCTGTCCTTCGCGCGGGAAGCCCTAGGGTTCGAGTCCCGATGGGGGCTAGGTGTCGTCACTAGCTGCAGAGCGAGGTCGAGTACACCCCTGCCTGGAGGGAAATTCTAGCGACCGGCTGCACTGAGTGGTTGTTTTCCGTGGTTTCTCCAACGATCACCAGGCGAATGCCGGCGCAGCACCCCCGCAAACGGGCTCGATCTTCCTTGTTCTATCCTTACCCCCTTAATTGCCCTACACTACCGCACATGACGGAAGCTCAGAGCTTGCGCCAGCTGGGGCGGTGCCTCGCTTGTAGTAGAACACCCCGCTAGGAGGCGAGTAGGTGTCGCCGGATTTCGCCTTCCAGCCTCACCGCCTTCTCTCGAAGGCAACCGTCCACCGTAATCCCGGAACCAAAGATTCAGCAACTGACGCGCCGAGAAACATGAAATAGTACTCAATCAATAGCAAGAGGCGCTGCGAGACGGCCGAGCTACACCATGTGATCAAAGTACACAGACACGGAGGCGGTGCACTATGGTTTCTGGGACCCAATTCATTGGCCAAAATGCAATTTTTCAACTTTTATAAATGAATTTTTTAGGCATCGTAATGTGAAGTAAGCACTCCAAAGTCATCTGCATGTCTGAGAGTCACAGATTATGCCGAAATTCAACATTTTAGTTAAAAAACATAAATATTTTGTGAATTTTGTACTTTTTTCTGCAGAATTATATGTGGTTTTGTTGTTTTTAATGCGTGAGAAGTTTTAACACTCACTACATTCTTCACAATTTGCAATTATTAATTTTGGCCACAAAAATGTGTCTCGGAAACTATAGTGCAGTGATGTTATGGTGTTGTGTATTTTATGCAGGGGGGTTGTGCCCGTCCTTGTTGTGCGTGGCACTATCACGGCACAAGTCTCCGTTGATGTTTTAAACACCTTCTTGCTTCGCATTGTTGAAGAGCAATTCGGGGATTGCGATTGCATCTTTCAAGACGATCGAGCACCTGTTCATACTCCACGGCCTGTGGCAGAGTGGTGACACGACAATAACATCCTTGAAATGGACTGGCCGTCACAGCGTTCTGACTTCAATCCTCTCGAACACCAGGAGAGATGGCTCAGTGCATCAACCTGATGTCACTGCAGTCCCTCTGACCGGGAGGTCCTAGGACTCCACTCCCCAAGGCGGCAGGATTCTCGACACTAGCTTGTCAGCTAGGTCGAATTCAGTCGCTGTGTGGAGGAGAATTCTAGCGGCCGGCTGCTCTGATCGGTAGTTTGCCGTGGTTTCTCCGATCAACACCAGGCGAATGCCGCAGCAGTACCCTAACAAACGGGCCACGGTCCGCGCGCGATCTTTCCTTCCTCTACCTTGTCCTATTTTCTCCTCTTACACACACACACACACACTAACATGCACTACACTACCACACATGCCGGGAGACCGGTCGAGAGCTGACAGCTTGTCCCGGCTGGGGCGGTGCCCCGCTGGTGGGAGATACCTCGTTCAGGGGAAAACCCCGCTAGTCGACGGAAGGTCGGCGCCGGATCTCGCCATCCAGCGGGGAAAAGATCGTCGCCACCTCCCAAGAAGAGCACGCACTTCACTTACGGAACTAATGACCTAAGTAGTTGACGCGCCCGGAAACACGAATCAATCAATAAATCAGTTCTATCCAACACCTTTTGGATGTTTTGGAACGCCGGTTTTTGATCACTTGGTGCATCTCAGCGGAGGGAGACCGAAGGCGAGAGTCGCCGCCGGCGCCCCGTGAGGAGCCCGGAAGCAGCGGCGTCTAATGCCAGCGCGGGTCAGCGCCTCCGCGGCAAACAAGCGCGCCGGCGACGATGGGGCCAGACGCCGCGAACCAAAGGACACAATATTAATTTTGTGTAGACCAAACGACCTTTTGTAAGAATTCGTTCTTAAAAAGGATTTTACGGCACAAGTGATGAGTAGAGACCGGAAAAATATGTAGTATAAATCGTCAAAATATGTACATAAATATGCAATGAAAACAGCAAGAATATGTAATAAAAAAGTAAAATCGTATATAATATGTAATATTAAAATACACTAATAATAAAATCCATTTTCGTAATATGAAATTAGATTTATAAAAACTGCTCACTTCACATCATACAACTTTCTCCTCTGTAATAAAAGCTTCATCTATTCTAATCCAGGACCGTAGTTTAGCAGCCGGACTAATCGCAATAGAAGCCATCGCACAAACTGGCGAGATCTACGACCAGCAAGCATACACTGTAACATCTTCATCAATGTGTTACACGTCAGTGATCGCAAATTTTTCTCCGAAATTACGTTTACAGATCACAAAAACGCGGTGTCAATGATGATTTGGACACCCAGATTTCCCCAATAATGTAGAAAAAGTGTTGATATTTTTAAAAAAATACATCTTTTCATAAAAAATATACAATTAAATTGGTGAAAATTGATAAAATACGAAAATATATTGTGAAAACAGCAAAATATGTAAAATATGTAATATCGTACTAAATATGAAAAAATATGTATATTGATTTTGAATTGATATGTATATTGATATGAAAAAAATTGATATTGAGTTAGGAGGGCT
>JAHLJT010003656.1:129640378-129720242 GCA_031308135.1 Acheta domesticus | reverse complement strand
CGGTATAATTCTCCCAGAATATGTGTGAAGTTTCTCCGGATTTCCTAGTTTTGAGAAAGTGAGATGGTAGCTTCTCCATTCTTGTTGTTGCTAAGTTGATTTCGGGGCGTTTTTTGGTGACACTAAAGAACCCAAAATTATGGCGAAAGATTTGAGTTGAGTTGTTATATGGATAGTTTAAAATTTTTGTTATCGTACTTGGGGGTGAGTTTCGAAATTTTGAAAAGGAACAAAAATTTCGCATGCTTACAACCTCACAAAGATTTTCGAATTTTCAGTAAGGGGGGGTGTTAAATTAACAACCCACAATTTTTAACCTTAATTTCGGGAATTGTAGGGTACCAAAAATAATGTTTCTGGTGTCACTGAAGAGCCCAAAATTATCCCAAACTTATAGCGGAAGAATTTTTGAAATTTGAGAATTAGTCTGAGAATGAGAATTAGGGTGTTAAACATCATATTTACTCATGTTTTTAATGACATCGAAAAAGGAATTCAACATGATGTGCTGCAATTGTAACAGTCTTTTTTCTGACATATTGAGCAATTTGGTATTTTTTGTTGTATATTAGAAGTATTACATTGTTTTAGAAACTTGAAGGACGTTTACTTGGGTATGAAACCATGTATTCCTAATTTGACAACTCTCCAATATTTTGTCTCTATTTATTGGACACTTCTAGCTCGCGACCTACATGTAGCATTACAAGGGTTTCGTAAAATGGGTCAAAGACAGACTTTTCCTTACATAAATGCTCAAAGGAAGATTTAACCTCATTAACTGAACAATCGAAAGGAACACAAGTACAGTTCTTATTAAAAGGGAATACTAGAACGTTGTAAATGGTTTCATTCATGAAGTACTTGACGCCGCTAGAATATCTTTCATATAAAGGGAGTTCTGTTAAAAGATTACAAATGAGAACTAAAACTTACTTAGATTGGCTTTTACAAACTTCCATATAATTGATTTTTATAATGAAACAGGAGCTAGACTTTCTTGCCACATTGTCTCTTTTGCATAAACTTTCATTTTCAGCACATCGCCATTTTAAAATAAGTATTGACGAAAATTAATGTTTAGTTTAATTTTTTGTATTTTCAATGTTAATGAATATCGGTAAAAAACCAGAACCAACAAACGAACATAAACTAATTAAACTAATTAACAACGGTTGGGTGAAAAATGTAACAGGAATGGATGGGTTGGGTCTGAGAGACCCGGGTTAAAACACAAGAATTACATAGCAAATATTTTGTTTATATCATTGTTAGAGGACTTTATTATGCTATTTTGATAAAAAAGAAAATATTTTTGTTAATATGTTGTTAAATGTTATCCTTTCTTTTATTCTTAAAAGAAAATAATTGGAAAATTTAAGAAGGAGTCCAATGAAACGTCCCAAACACCACCCTTGTCGTTCCAGTGAAAAGTTTGACTCATTTCCAAAATTGCAGTTCAATTTGACTTTAGTTATCAATTTATTTATTTTTTATTTAATAGGTAATTATAACACATTGATACAAAATCTCAATTCTTTTAACTATGTGGCTAGGCTGAAGGCCTTTAAGCCATTACAATACCTACATCCTACCGCATTCTAACCTTTCGAATTCTGGCATTCACCCCTAATGGTCTTTTCATCGCATCAAAGCCGCGGAAAGGAGATCATAAGGTACGGCTGAGGAAAAAACCCCTGAAGGGGGAAAAACCTGCCGTCAGAAGACGAGTAGTTATCTATAATAACATATAGACATACGTGCCTTGAATTACAGCGCGATAATCTCTTAATCTACTGAACTGATGAAATGTTGTGCTAGCTTCCTTTAACGGTCTGGAGTACTTCAGGCTATGATTTATAACCATTAACCTTAATATATTTATATAATAATTACTTTTCTGGACATTTTTATCTTAGCGTGACATTGTAGATTCAATGTCAATAGTTTAGCTGCGCACAACGAGAAGATGACGTTTGAGATCTACTACTGATTTCATCAAGTACAAAATTGCGTATTTAGAAGACTGTTCGTTTATTTTTCAGTCAGTTGTCTAACCAAAAATAATTCTGAGTTTTTTCCGCTTTATATATAAAAGTAACTTGAATATTGATTTTAATTACGTGTAGGCATGGGTGCATTAAGTGCAAAAGAGACTAAATGTTTGGAAGAGATCATTTCCTGAAGGATGTGGTTAACATTTCTGTAAAAAGGTATGAATGCACACATGTTTAATTGTAGTGAATTAAACATAATTACTATGTATTTGCAGGTTGGACGAGCAACAGTGCGATTTATGTGTTATTCTGAAACTGTCAGAGGGATGTATGTGTTAGAGAAGTGTTTTAATATAGTAGAGAGTGGGATAGTAGAGAGTACGTTTAGGTGTTGAAGGAATAATTAAATTGATTAAAAAGTTGGGCAATAATATAATTTTTAGTAAAATGGCAGTATCATTGAAGGAAAACAGTATTAGTAAGTGACAATTTGGAGAAATTTAATGTGTGACAACGCTGGTTTTGAAGGTTGTTATTTTAAATAGAAAAAGTGTTGTCAAGTCGGGATCTCGGATTTTTGGAGATATTATAATCGCATAAGTGGTTAAAGGCTCCTTTCGGTCAGCCACAATTTATCAAGAATCCTAAAACATGTTCTAGAATTCAAAGAAAATTACTTCAATTATTTCTGAACGTCGACTGATGCTGCAAGATCAATTTCAAACTTTTCTTTATAAATACGCGAGAAGAAAAAAATATGAAAGGGCGGAGGGAATATACAGTAGAATAGATAGAAGTAGGCTCTGCCATAGGGCGGGAATAGATGGAATTTCTCTTTCTGTTTAATACAAAATTATAATAAATACCCCGGCAACGCGGGGTTCTTCAGCTAATACGTAATATTACATAAAAATAACATAATTATCAATATTGCAATAACAAACAATTTTAAAAATACGAATACTCACCTACACGATTGCAGTAATGCGACCGGATGGGTTGGGTCTGAGAGACCCAGCAGGAAAAAAATTACGCTTATAATCACGTGTACAACCTATACGGCAATAAATATTACACTGAATGTTGCATTTGAAAATAAAAGAAAGGTAGAGAGACGAACAGGATTCTTGTGTTATCTGTATGTGACTGGCTGAAGTTTTTGTTACGCAATGGATCTCACAGACCCAACATCCGTTCTCGGGTTAAAATGAAAGTATATGAGTATTAATACATATATACAGCATGTAAAGAACAGATCATTTAAAATGTAGTATACATGAGTACAAGAATTATCTATTGTACCAGCAGCAAGAAAGAATATGTGAAAATTTTATTCAGCTCCAAGATATCACTGCCTCCTGGAATAACTTATAACACAGTGTAAGATATATAGGTGTTTCAACTAGCCGCCTTTTAGGCCAAATTTTTGAAGTCAGTTTGAAGCTAGTTCCTCGCTTATCCGTACGGTGCGCACGATCGGATTGGGCATTGGTGATGGCGTCTGGCGAATTTAGTATTTTCGGGTGTTTTCGTTGCAAGAAAGCTATATCTGTCACTGAATACACATAATTGGGGAACCGCTACTGTAAATGTTTCGGGATCTTTTAAGACCTATTATACAGGCTGACAGGGGTGTTAATTTTTTTGAAATGTTTTGTAGCGAGAGCCATGCATATTTTCAATTATATGATATAAGTACCAAAGAATGAGGATTTCCATTGAAAACCAGGAGTTGGAGTTATAACAACAAAGACCAATAGTGGTTACATTTACGATAATCACTTAAACAGTGATTTACCATTCATTTCACATTCATGTTTATCAGCAGTCAACAGGGTTGTTCTTTGCAACAGTATATTCATCAGTGACCCTCATTGAAAAACAATTTCAGTGTCATTTATAATTTTCTAGTAATATTTGACAAATTAAAAATGTAATTATTATAATTCAACACAATTCTTTATTTCAATATTAATAATATTCAATTTGTACATATTATTTTCTGAAATAATTAGAATTGTATGACTTACGATTCTCAAAATCACATAACCTACTTACAAACAGTATACATATACATGTTTACATACATTCTTAATTTCCGAAATATATTAATGTAAATAAATGTTACAGAAGTAACTTTTATATACATTTTACATTTATTGCAGAATTATCATTATTAACATTCATTTGCCTGTACTTACATTTCAAAATGCTGTTGGATAGGTTCAAAACATTCATTGTAAAATTGCTTTGACTATGAATTTATGAAGAAGAATAATTTACTTTTGAGAAAAACCTTATGTTATTTTTGTAACTTTTCATGACATCTGGTGACAGGTAGAATATCTTAATTTCTGCTTATGTAGGGCTTTACTCACACAGAGTTATGATTGTGTTATTGTCTATTTGTAGTACTACAGTGGTGAATAGAAGTAGGCCATGTTGTGTTTCAATTGAAAATATCATGGTTCTGGGTGTTGATAAATATCTGAAGGCAAAAATTTTAAATTATTGAAAGTATTTTTATGCGAAACGCATGACCCAATATGTGCTATTGTTATAACATATTGTGTTTGTAGTTTTGATATTTCTTACACCTGAAATTTACAAGCATTTTCTCACCATACTTAATTTTACTGTGAAAAAGTTTCCATACTATAACGGTTTACGATTCTATTTCACAGTTTTAAATATCACCAAAACAACCAATTTTAATATTAGTATATTGATGCTCACAAGCTATTATGTATCTAAAACAATTGCTATATTTATCTTAATAAGGCAAACAAAGTTATAACAGCGGATTGCAATAGGTAAACAAAGTGATAATCACATAGCGATAGACATCTGGGGTTGGTTTAATTTGAATATATTCTTGCTTAGCATTGGTTAGTTACGATACGGACAGTTGAGTGAAATAGTCATTACAAATGACAAAATACCATCGGCTTTTTCTTGTAGAATTCTTAATAATTATTTGTTATTAGTTGATTTGTATTTCATAACAAGACGTTATAGGATGAGACCACGCATAGGCTGCTGCATGAAAGTAATAACGAAATGCCTAGCAGAGTGATAGTATACTACTCAAACAAGTTCTACTGACACATTGTGTACCCAACATAAATGTTGTTCATAGTAAATTAAATGTTTTCTCAGACGATGTTTTCTTCATTATTTAGTGTTAAAATAAAATTGGCAAATTTTAATTAAATTCAACAAAATGGTATTCTAAACTCAATTAAAATTTGAATGTTATACTTTAAGGAAGTATGTTAAATAATTTAAGACAATATTTATTCTAAATGAATTAATTAAATAAAATATGCTTCTTAAAACAATACATTTAAATTCGAATGAAATTCACGTTACTTTGCACGTCTTTCCGTTAAAACTATTCTCCTTCAAGCACTGAAACAAAGCTGCTCATAGCATTGTTGCGAAGAGAAATCTGTTTGAAACTCCACTTCCAAAAATGCTGCCAGTGGGCATTAATGGGTTAATAAGGCAAAAAAAGTGATTATAGCTGAGTGCAAAAGGTAAACAAAGTGATAATCACATAGCGATAGACATCTGGGATTAAAATTTGAATATTATACTTTCAGGAAATATGTTAAATAATGTAAGACAATATTTATTATAAAGGAATTAAATAAAAGAAAATATGCTTCTTACAATAATACATTTAAATTGGAATGAAATTCACGTCACTTTGCACGTCTTTCCATTAACACTATTCTCCTTCAAGCACTGAAACAAAGCTGCTCATAGCATTGTTGCGAAGAGAAATCTGTTTGAAACTCCACTTCCCCCTTTAGGTTCTTTAAGGAAGTATGTTAAATAATTTAAGACAATATTTAGTATAAAGGAATTAAATAAAAAGAAAATATGCTTCTTAGAATAATACACTTAAATTCGAATGAAATTCACGTCACTTTGCACGTCTTTCCGTTAAAACTATTCTCCTTCCAGCACTGAAACAAAGCTGCTCATAGCATTGTTGCGAAGAGAAATCAGTTTGAAACTCCACTTCACCCATTAAGTGCATTCCCCTGTGTGTGTGTGTGTGTGTGTGTGTGTGTGTGTGTGTGTGTGTGTGAGAGAGAGAGAGAGAGAGTGTGTGTGTGCAGGGCTGCCAACGGCGCTGCCTCGGGGCGGGGTCGCTGCTCCGCGGCGCTGAGGGCGCCTCGCGAGAGATAAGGGGCTGTCGCGCGCGCCCAACAAAGGCGAAGGGCGCTGCCGGCGCGGCGCCCAGAAACGCTCTGGCAATGCGCCGAAACGATGCCGAAACAGGAACAACGCGTTTTGTACTCTCTGAATCTGAATCAGTGAAATTGTCACTGATTCAATCACTGAGAGCCGAAGTCACTGATATCTTCAGTCGAAATGGGTAGTTTCGCTGACAATAAGCGATCATGCGAACCTTTTCATAATGACCGCCAACATTTCACTGGTCGTCAGTGGTAAAAGTGCCGCGCCACCATCGCTCACTGATCGTTCAGTCGCCTTCACTGGTTCAAACAGTGAAGTTTCACTGATTCAAAAAGTCAACCCACTTTTCACTGATCTGTGCAGTTCAATTCACGGATTGTCAGCGGCAGGGTTATAACTGACACCATCAGTGAATAGCTACTGCCAATCAGTAGTTTTTCACTGATTCGGACTGAGAGAGTATCATTTCACAGCAATTGTGATTGATTGATTCGTGCTTGCGGGCGCGTCAACTGCTGAGGTCATTAGCCCCGTAAGTGTGGTACATATTTTTTCATCGAAAGGTGGCAGTAATCTTCCCCCGCTGGGTGGCGAGATCCTGCGTCGACCTACTGTCGATTTTCCGCAGGGTTTTCCCGCAACCAGGTATCTTCTACCACCAGGACACCGCCCCAGCCGGGACAAGCTCTAAGCTGCCAACCCGTCTCCCCGCATGTGTGGTAGTGTAGGGCATGTTAATAATAATAATAGTAATAATAATAATAGTAATAATAATAATAATGTCTTTATTAATGGCGAGGCTCAGGCCACAGGGCCTGCTCTTCCGCCTAACCACTCAATCTACATTAATACAGAGTAGTAACATTTTAAGATGGGGAGGGCCAGCTGTACACTTACATCTGGGAGAGCAAAACTAGGGACCATCCCGGCATACGCCTTAAGCGATTGAGTAAACCCAGAAAACCTCAATCTGGATGGCGGCTAAAGGCCGAACATTTTAAAAACAAAGAGAGAAGTGAAAGACAGGGGTAACACAGATGGAAATGAAGAAGAAAGGCCGAAAGAGAAAGAAGAAAGGAGAGAGACTAAAAGGGGGGACAACTGTACATTTATGACTGGGAGTGCAAGACAAGGGACCATCCCGGCGTACGCCTTAAGCGATTGAGTAAACCCAGAAAAATCTCAATCAGGATGACGGCTTAGGGCCGAATATTAATAGATCAGAATATATACACAGTAGAGAAAGAGAAGAGAAAGATGTTCGGAGGGGGGGGTCATAAAGAAAAAATGGGGAGTTAGTTACACATGTTAGTGTAAGTGTGTGTGTAAGGGGTGAGAATAGGACAAGGAAGAGGAAGGAAAGATCGCACATGGTCTGTAGCTCGCTTGTTAAGAGTCTGCATTTGCCTGGTGCAACCTAGTGCCACCTAGCTATTAAGCCAGTTTCGAAAGCCAGCCACCGTCGGAACTCGAAGCTAGTATCCCGGTCAGAGGCACTGCAGCGACATCAATTGATCCCCTGTGCCGCCTCTCCTGCTCTGAGCAATCACCAAGTGAATATCAAAGTTTAAGAATGATATTTAACAGAATCCTAAAAGACTACATGTTACTAAGAAGTTTTGAATCTCAGCCTCTGGGTCATTCATTTCAATCATGTTTCTCGTCCAGAGATCTTGATCGTTTGAGCGAATGCTGAGATGACCCCTTGTTTTGCTTCTGGCTATAAATGGAACATCACTCACTCTCTGTGCACGTTTTCTAGAGTTCAGTGAAGAATATACTAGTTATTTAAATAAGCATTTGTCATGTAGTCGCGCCAGAAAGTCGATTCTCTCAGAAAGCGGACGATGAGGAATAAGAACAAAAATCTATATGATTTGCGTTTGCAAATAGTTTTTATTACAAGGAAGCTAATATTTTCCTGCCAATTCTTACCAAATACACTCGTTCATACATGACTTGATAATTCAACTTGTGGATTGAAATCCACCCTTCTCTTTCTCCCTTTTATTTTCTCTTAACTTCTACTAATATTTCGGTTAGCTCAAGTACAATTTTTATTTTATATGTAATTAAAATACGAATGAACATAAAATTACAATACTCAAATATCTCATGGATTTATTATTTCTTCTTTTAATATGCATAATAAAACGGGCCTAGAAAGGCATTTCCCATTACAAGTTCTCGGCTGATATAATATTTATTTGGAGAATTTACCATCGAGGGATACATATTCTAAATATTACCAAACGTAATAGCAACCAGAAACAATTCCAATTACTGTAAGGCCACAATGCGTCGCGTGTGTAATATAAATGAATGATTTACATTAAATATCTTCCTCGTCACAGCGACACTTTTGAGCTATATTTCAATAGTAAATACAGGGTGTCCAGAAGTTCCCTTTACAAAAAAATACTCCAAATTCTGTGTTGCACGTCTTAAAGAATGGCAGGTCCAGTTTTTCCGAAAAAAAATTTGTCTTTGAGAAAATTGAGTTTAAAAATCATCTCCTGCGACTCCTTCTGCGCGGAGCATTTTCTCGTTTCTCCGCGTAAACGGTGAAACAGTCGAGTAATATTATCTAAGGAAAGTATCGCGTGGCTTACACTAGAATACGTTAATGGTATCAAATGTTTGTAGGTTATGTTCAATAAATATTTTAAATGTACTAATTGAAAATTCCAGTTTTGTCGAAATTTGTCACGGTACATGGCGGCGTAAACATAAATGATCCATCCACATCCACGTAAACACATCCAACATTTATGATCTCCTTGAATGCTCGAATTATTAGTTTTAGCACATATTCATATGAACTAGTGCCTTGAAGTGGTTGGTTGTTCCCTCTTGAATTGAAAGAAGCCACGGTTGTAATAATATGGCTCATTCAGCAAAATACATACCCTCTTGAATACTAGGCACTTGTAAAAAAAGGCATTACCTCCTAAATCTTCCTTAGTTTGAATCTTTATCTAAACCCTGATGGGATTTTGCGTGTGGATGGCCGTTTAACGCATTCTCATGTGGAGAGGTTAAACAAGCATCCTGTTATCATTTCGCATAACCACAAGTTTACTGTTCTTTTTTAGAAATGATACACCTTGTGTTTCTGCACGCAGGCCTAGCCCTGATGATGGGATGTGTACGCCAGCAGTTTTGGATTCCCTCCTTAAGACGGGTAACAAAAAAGGTAGTCACTGCTTGCATGAATTGCAAGCGCTGGCAAGCTGCTCCTCTTGAACAGATTATGGGTTCGCTAACGCCCAGCCGTATTAATCTTTCTCGGGCATGGGCTCACGCATCCTTAGGTTATTGTGGGCCAATTTTGACAAGACCTTCCCTTAAAAGACCCATAGTCTCTCAGAAGTCTTCGATTGCTGATTTTGTATGCCATAACATAAAGGCAGCACATTTAGAAATCGTAGGAAACTTATCTGCTTCTCAATTCATTGCTGCCTTTGAACGATTTGGGTCTCGGAGAGGTTAGCCTGTGCCTAGGTATAGTGAGAATGCTAGCAAATTCAAAACGGCATGTCGCATCATTGCAGAGGCTAATCACTTTGTTCTTCCTTCTCAGGATTTAGAAGTCCTTAAAAAATTCTTATCAGTACAAGGTACCTCCTGGCACTTTTGCCCCACATACTCTCCACACCGGAACTCTCAGGCGGAAGTATGTGTAAAAAGTCTTAAATTCCATTTACGTAGTACTTTAGGTCAACAGGTTGTGCCCTTGCTTACCTTGTATACTGTTTTTGCTAAAATCGAAGCTTGTTTAAACTCAAGACCACTTGAGGTCACCTCTGCTGAGCTGGGTGACGACTTAATTTTGACCCCAAATCACTTAGTCTATGGGTACCCCTTAATAACTATCCAATAGATTATAACTCGCCCCTCGAGCACATAACTCCTGCGCATCAGTTCTTTAATTTAAATAATAAATTAGCAGTAATTTGGAAGAATTGGTCACGAAATTACCTTCACGCCTTACATCAAAGGGTTAAATGGAATAAGGAGTCACCACCACTACGAACGAATGATTTAGTACTGTTAATTGAGGAAACACCCTCCTCTTTCTGGAAATTAGGTGTAGTAGAGAAAGTGTTCCCTGATCAAGCAGGAGTAGTAGGGACCGTTGGAGTGAGGACTAGCCAGGGCATGCTGCTGCGCCCAGTGCAAAAACTATGCGCTTTGGCTAGATCCTCCATTGATTAAGCCCCCATCCATGGTAAATCTCCTTACTCAGTCCCTGTCGGCTGCCCATGGTTAATCTTGACGGAAATTTTCTCTTAATAGTAATTTTATATTTGAGCACTTACTTATTCGAGGTCTTGTAGTTAGACCTGCCAGAAGGCATTTCAAGCTTTTTATTGTATTTATCTTTTTGTATATTTAGTAAGTTTACTGCTACATATTCCATGTAATTTTGTTACTGTTTCATGACGGGCTGCTCAAGCTGAAGTATGTTATTTGTTGAAGTTTCGATTATATGTACTCGAAGCAACTGCCTACATATTGTTTTCCTTCACATTTTGCCTGCCATTAACTTTCGTCCAGCTGGGCGCTCTTTGAGAAATCTTCTCGCCAGATATGGGAGTTCCATACGAGACACAGGGGGGAAAAGAGACACAGAGGGGGAAAAGAGACAGAGAGGGGGAAAAGAGACACAGAAGGAAAAAGAGACACAGAAGGGAGAAGAGACACAGAGGAGGAAAAGAGACACAGAGGGGGACAAGAGACACAGAGAGTAGGAAAATGAGAGGTGGGACAGAGAAGTGGAAGAGAGACAAGAGAAAAATAATACATTTTGATTTTCCCGCTATCTGCGCTCGGCGCGGCTACTTTCGCCGACAGGGAGGCTACCGCCCCTCCCCAACCCCGCCGGCTCAAGAGGAAGCCGCCGCCCACCCGCCCGGCGCTTTGACTTTTGAAAATTGTTAAAAGTCTTTCTTTTCTTTCACACCATCCCCCTTCCTCTCTCTCTCTCTCTCTGGACTTTTCTCGATCACATCCCTGTGTACGTAATTCTCATTCCTGCTCTTCTCTTTATCCTGTTTTTCATCCTCTAACTTTTCTATTTTAACGCCAATGTTAAGAGAATTCGGTTTAGGAAAAGCTCATTGTATTTGTAGAAAAAGTTTCTTTGTAGAAATTTATTTTCGATAATCCAATCTCATCAAAAATACATGATATACGCAATAACAATTACTCAAGGAATAAAAATTAAAAACATATTGAATTACTGCTTCATTCTACTATGCAGAACTGTGCTCCATATTGACAGCTATCATTAACAGCTTATTGACTCTTGATGATTTTAGCAGCAGCAAAATTGTTGTCTTTTTCACATCCATTGAAACAATTAATATCTGCAATGGTTCGAGCGTAACATTGGTAGACAATATTCACGAACTGTACTGTGACTTACAATCAAACAAGACTCTAGTAATGGCCTGAATCCCAAATTACAAATAAATAGTACCTGAAAATTGCATATTAAAACCTTGAGGAACAAATTACAACTTTGGAAATGGGTGGAGTTTTACCACCTTCAAACGTATGGATGTATTTATGGACACACTCCAGCATGTGAATGCAGAAGAGTCTAAACAATCACTGGAGAACATTGAAGTCTAGCCCCTAAAAAACCCTACAAACTACTTTGCTGCTGCAAATATCATCAAGCTTCCAATATAAGCTGTAAATAAAACCCTACAAAATATATTTCAAAACTGTACAATTGCAATTTGTATTTAACAATGTTATATGTTTGTAACGTATTAGGTATAATTTTTCTGTATTATTTTGTTTAAGCACTGTTTAATTACCAATTAAAATGTACGTGATGTCTTTCTATGCAATCGCTAATGAACACAGATGTTTCTGCGCCTTAAAAGGAATTTTAAGTTGAAAAAGCTAAATGCTCGATCACTCATAAAACGCACGATAGGAACGTAGTCAATGCATGTTAACACACTCAGGTCGTAGCCTTTCTCCACCACAGGTCCTATGATTTTGAGGTATATTTGAAAGGTCAAATCTTCTAAAACAATAATCACTGAAGCAAGATTCTCTTTTTATTTTATTTTAAAGCAATAATCTTGTATTTTTATATGAAGATCCAACATACGTTTACACTAATAATTTTAAATATTTTTAATATCAGTAATACAAAAAATTAAGTCCAAAAAAAGATTAACATGTTTATTATAATAAATTCTTACAAATTATGTTAATATTAAAATATTTTTCTTAACATAACATTAGCGTCTATTGCAATAGTGAAGAAAACTACTTTTATTCACAACAATTGGCTTTGGTGTGGTAATTTTGTACAGCGCTCCAAGGCGCCAGGGCTTGGGCATCATCGAAAGCTATTTATTACCAATTAAATGACAGCAAACAAAATGTAATTAGGTACTTTATGCAGATGCCTCCTGAATAGTCAGCAAACGGAAAATGGCGTGAGATAAGCATGTACTGCACAGTAGGAACCGCGCGCCCGTGGATTCTAAGGGCGTCCAAATTAAAGACGACCTGTCGGCGCCTATGGACTGTAAGGACAGCGGCCTGAACGCGTTAAGCATACCCAGTATTACAAATAACAGTATAAGTAAGAATCTGATGCATCACTCACTCACTCCGTGTCTTGGTACGTGTAACATAAAGGGGAATGAATACGGTGCAAACGTGCCTTCTAACGTTTCTTCGGAAACAACGCATTTGAATTTGAATTAGTAGTTAGTACTCCAAAATCTGTGTCATAAGGCTCAATAACAAAACAGCAGTAAGAATTCAAATGGGTGAAATACGCAAATATACTTACATGACAAAGCGCATGCGGTACGGAATGCCGCTATCGTTGCAGAGTTTGAATTACTAATGAATAACGGTCGATCGGCAGTGTCTAAAATCGTCATTTGAGTGTCATCCGGTTAAAAATACAATGAATGAAGATAACTATGAGCTCAATAGTGCGACACCAATTTTTTACGCGAAATGAACAAAAATGTAAGAATGTGGCACTGAGTGACGTTGCGCGCCCGCCGGAGGATTAATGTGTAAAATCTAATGTAACCATTCACATTCCTTTGGTTACGTATAAAATTTATTTTCCTTCTTATTTTCCGCATTTTATGATTCCAAGTTGCAAAATTCCAAGCGCTAATTGAATATAACAAAACTGTCTGTCTCTTGAAGGTTGAGAATTAGGAACCAGCCGTAGCCAATTAGTTTCTCATCCAACACGTGCTGAAGGAAACAAACAAGCTGCCACGTGACCTTCATTGATCTTTAGTTACCCTTCCAACAAAATCATTTTCTTATAATTTTTTTATGAGTTCTTTCTACTATGTCAGAATAAAGGGCTATTAGTTTCGTCAGAAACGTTTCAGGGGTCAAACACCCCCTGCAGTTGACTTCCGCATCGTTATCGTCGATTTCCGTTTCCGTTCAAAAAGAACTCTACAAATTCAACAAGATTCACTTTTTATATCCAACATGGCCTAGCAATAACAGTTGTTTCTGTCGAAAATTCGCCGTTTTTTTCCGTAGAATTACAATACAATCGCTACATTACGTAAGCAGAAACAAGAAAGTGAAAATTATTCGTAATTTTTTTTAGTTAATGAGTATTTCGAGTTTCCTCGGCTAAGTCTGTAGGATAAATGACGCTAATAACTACAAACGTTATAGGCCTAATGATAACTAAAGATTAATTATTGATAAATTATTTCATCTTCCCGAAAACTATGGTTATTTTTACCGTAAGTGTAGTGGATATTGTATCACGAGATTGAGCGGTGCACTTTCCCGGCAGTATGATGAGATCCGGCGCCGACCTGGACGTCACATCGGCTTGCTGTGTTTTCCCAACCCATGTATCTCTCCTAGCGTGGACTGCCTCGGCCGCGACAACCTCTAAGCTCCAGACTGGTCTGCCGACATGTATGATAGTTAAGTGAATGAAAGCGTAATTAAGGGGTGAAGAAAGGACAAGGAACAGGAAGGAAGGATCGTGCTCGGTTCGTGGCTCGTTGGTATGAACTATTGCGGAATTCCCCTGACAGTGATGACAGAAACAATAGAAAACGCATCAGAGCAGCCGTTCGCTAGAATTTTTCTCTAGTGTTCGACAAAGCTATCGAGCTAGTATCGAAAATCCTGCCACCATCGACTCTGGAACTAAAAGACCTTCCAATGAGAGGCACTGCTGTAAGATCAGTTGATGACCTGAGTCACCTCAGCCAGTTTCTAGTTCGAGGTATAAATGCTACGGAACTATATTTTCTGAACATGGCTAGTACAAAAAAAATGGACCCACTTTTATGAAAAATACTGCTTCTTCTCTTATTGAGCCATTATTGAAAAACAGACCGGAAGTGCCAATGAAGATGTCAAGAAATGTGAGACTTGCTTTTCTGGAAATTTTGTGCCTGGAGCTTCCTTCTGGAGGATCCAGTTACTAGGGGAGAAACGCAGCATGGAGAAAAAAATATAGGAAATTAGTTAATAGGGTGAAAAAGAGTAGTGAAGTGAAAGGTGTCATTATGGGTAGTCTACTAAAAAGTATTGAGCTATTAATATTTAGGTTATGAGGTGCAGTGAAGCATTCTGTTTATTTCGCTAATCTAAAGCGTCTTTTATATGCTATTCTGACAAAAGTTGGTATTTATTGATTTATGTTAACGAGTGTTTTAAATGTTAGAAATGTAATAATTATTATAAGTATTGCATATTATTATATTGTAGTGTTAGTTAAAAACGTTTATCCATATCTGTCTGAATATGATTATGAGTGAATAGGAGCAGGCTGGTGTGTATGCAAGGGTTCCTAGGTCTTTGTATGATATGTATGTAAGCGTGTATGTTTGTTGGTAGGACTATTTGCGTAATAGGTACGTAATTTTATTTACTTAAATGTAGTTTCATTTGTTGTATATGTATGTAAATGTATTTGCATGTTCAAGGTAATGACTAAGATAATTTTTTTTAGCTAATTCAGCTTAAGTTGGCATTAAGTTGACAGGAAAGCAAAGAAAGCTTGCGAATCGTTTTAAAATTACATTGTTACATTTTTTGTATTAGAGGCAAATATTTTATAATTTTGTATAATTTGTATTCAAGGCAAATAAAATACCATAATTCAATTCTGATCCACGAATATTTTCCTGAATCTTTTGCAACACGTTAAAAATATTTGTGTCCGTGTGGCCCGCAGTGTGTAGTTTGTATAACAGAAATATGTGTGTAGTTGCAGGTTTAACGTGTTTCTAAGTTCATCATCAATAAAAAAAAATTATTTGAATATTTTTTCTAAAATCTCAGTTACATCAATCGAATAAATTATTATTAGTCATTGTCCTATTCGCAATGAAATTAAATACCGACGTATTATTACTTCCATATGTTTATCGAAAAGGGAATCGCATCATCCCGTATGAATTGTTTAATGCCTAGCAGATATCAAACTCATCTAATTAACAAGTTCGTATTCTTCCACCTCTTACAACTTCTTAAATGAATTTTTTCATGCTAAAATATTTTCGAAAAAATCTCAACTCATGCAAAAGTGTGTACACCACATGAATTGTATGAAACAATAGTTTGCCAGAGGGGAGTTATTAAAACACCATTATCTCTCAAGTTCGCAAACTCGGTACCTGAAAAGCATGTTTGGAGAAGCGCCCGAGGTGCAAAAGTAAAGGTTTCCTAACTACTCCACAAAAGAAAAAACTTTTCAAACCAGAATTGAGCAGGAAATTTCCTAACTGGGAGTCTTCTGAACGATACATATGAAAGAGGGTTAAAGAAAAGAGAGTTAGGAGGATAAAGACACAAGATTCAATTGACGCAGGAAGAGGGAATTTAGAGATTAAGAACAATAAACCCGCAAGGAAACCAGGGAGACGAGGATGACTCGTTAAACAGGTAGGTGGTTTAAAAGAAAAAACGGACCAAAGATTACGAAAAAGAAAAAGACAGATATAAAAAATAATCTAGGAAGACACTGAATGATTTTTTTTGAATGAATGCTAAACTGAATGAATACTAAGCTGATAACTAGTAAGAACAAAACAACTATATCAAGAAAGAGTGTAAAACAAACAAGTGGTGCTACAGAATACCACAGATATTCCCGTATTAGTTCTCCATTTCTTCGGTCTAGGCTAGCTATTGGACTTGACACATACTCTTGTCCGCTGCCATCTACTGCCGCCCCTAGTTCATTTATTAACATTTTCTTAATTTTTCGCTTTTTATTAGTAGAACGGAAATATTAATTTAAGAATATTAAAGAACAATAAAACCTCGCTTAAAATGGAAATTTTGTTTGAAAAATTTGGAGTCGTTTTTAAGCAAATGGCGATTAAGAGCTACTGTAAATTCGAAATTTAAAACTCTTATTCACAGAAAATTTTTGAGTTTTCGAAAAACGTCATTTGAAGTAATTTGAAGTACATCAACTCACAAACACAACGGTGTTTACAAATTGCTGGAAATGTGCATATTAACGGTGTGATAGATCTCTCAAAAAATTTCATTTTTTTGAGAGATCTATCACACTATTTCCCGTATTAGTTTTCTATTTCTATGGTCTCGGGTTTCTATGGTTTCGTATTTGTCACATACTCGTGCCAGCTGCCATCTATCGACGGCCAAAGTACAATTTATTTTACATTTTCTTGATTTTTTCGGTGTCCTAATGGAAGAACGTAAAAATTAATTCTAAAATATTAAAAACCTCGTCCTAACTGGCAATTTTCTTTGAAAAAATTTGGAGCCGTTTTTAATAAAATGACGTTTAAGCGCTACCGAAAATGCGAAATTTGAAGCTCTTTTTCGTAGAAAACCTTTGAGTTATCGAAAAACTTCATTTTAAGTCATTTGAAGCACTTATACTCACAAATAAATTAATGTTTACAATTGCTGGAAATGCGCATATTAAGGGTCTGAGGGATCTTTAAAAAAATCACATTTTTGTAATTTTTGCAAAAATAAAAATATACCCCAAATTAACCTTTACTACATATAAAAGAGGGCAACAAGCACTATCCGTTCCAAAAGATTGAAGAAAAATTTGGAGCCATTTATGAGAAAATGGCGTTTGAGCGTTTCTGAAAATGCAGAATTTTGAACTCGTTTTCATAGAAAACGGTTGAGTTCTTGTTACATGACATTATTTAAAGCACATTTACTCGTAAATACAATAGTGTAAACAAATCGCCACTAATCTAAATATTACCGACGTGGGAGACAAGTAAAAAAAATACGATTTTGTAATTTTTGAGAAAACAAAAGAATAGAGCAATGTGGCAATTATGTCATTTTATAGAGTACATTAGGCACTATCCTAACCAAAAGTTTAAAGAAAAAATTTGGAACCGTTTTTGAGAAAATCTGGTTTTTGTAATTTTTTAAAATTGCACATATTGCATGCGGTATTGTGCGAAAAATATTATAATTTAAAAATATGTACATGACCTTAATGATAAAACTCACTTTGGAGAATAAATTTTATTTGGAGGATAAATCTCCATCTTCAATTTTTACTTGAACTCGCCGAAAAAATTCAAACTATTGAAATTTGCAAAAAATTAGAGTTAACCGTAAAAATGAGACCTATGCCACCTTTGTAAGTGTATTTTACTATATCTTTGCAATACGATTTTGAGAAAATTTTGAAAATGTCAGGGGGCTTCATGCAAACTACCCCCAAATTTTGAAGAAAGTTTTACAAAATCGCAGCACATCAAGTGAACGCAGGTTGACCGGAAAATAGCCATTTTGGAATAAAACGCACGCACGGTTTAGACGCTAGTGTTGTTCACAGACTGACAGACGAAAGGACAGACGGACGGACAGACAGACGGACGGACGGGCGGACGGGCGGACGGGCGGACGGGCGGACGGGCGGACGGGCGGACGGGCGGACGGAGGTTTTGTAAAAAAAAAACACTTTTTCGATATCAGGGGACCCTAAAACGTGTATTTCCGTTATAATCTCTAAATCAATTTTCCGCAGCAATACAGAACTTTCTGTACTACGTATATTCCTCCGTATACACCCGTAGATACGTATACGGGAAAATAATAAAGGAACGAAAACAATGAACAAAGAAAATTGACATAGAAAGTAATTAGACAGTGTTTTAAGAAACTTGGTATTATATAAATAGTGAAGAGTATAGTGGAATGACAAAGTACAGTTGATTTGGTGAAATCTAGAGTTAAATTTAAGAAAAGTTTTTAAAACATTTACACCTAAACAGACGGGAGTTACATAGCCGAAAGAAAACAAAAGGTTACAAAGAAAAGTCGGAGATAAGCATCAGAAATAGTAAAGATGTGAAAGGGGACAAAGGAAAGAGGAGAAGAGAGAAAAAAGTATGTAAACTAAGAACACAGCACAGCAGAAGGTGGAAGCAAATGTCCACAAAGGGAACTTGTAAAGAATCACTAGAGAAAGAAAAAGAGATAAACAAAGATGAAGCAGACGAAAGGAGAAAGAAAGACGTCAAAAAGAGACATAGAGAATAATCAAAGAGAGAAGAGCAAGAAAAACAAATAAAAAAGGACAATGCTGAACAAAAAGGAGAGAAAAAATCGATAAAAACGGAGACTTACCAAAATATCAAACAAGAAACAGTTGATAACCCAAGGACAAAACAGGTCAGAAGAATCAAATACAAAGTGACGAAAGGACTTGAAAACCCTTTGCAAAGGAGAACAGAAGATAATCCAAGAGCAAAGCAGAGCAGCAGGAATAAGTCAAAAGGCGAAGAGACATGCAGACGCATCGAAGAGAGAGCAGCAGATGAAGGAAGGGCGAAGAAGAACAGCATGTGAGAGAGAAAGGGACAAACAAGTGTGGGCTCATCCGAGAGAGAGCAGAGGGAACCAAGGGCAGAGCAGAGCAGCAGGAATAAGCCAAAAAAGCGAAGAGACATGCAGACGTATTCAAGAGAGAGCAGCAGATGAACGAAGGGCGAAGCAGTGCATATAGGCGGAAGTAGGGCCCCCCCCCTTACGCACCTGTCGCGCTCTGCCGCCCGCGCCTGTGGGGGAGGGGGGCGGGGCGGTGGCGCGTGCGCGACAGCGCTTCGCCACGCGTGGGGCGGGGGCGGCAAGGGAGAGGGGGTGGCCGTGCGGCTCCGTACGCCACTTTTATAAGGGCGCGCGTCGCCGCGCAGCCAGTCATTCGCCGCCCGCCCGTCTCCGCCAGCCACCGCCCGCCCGCCCGCCCGCACGCCCCGTCGCCCACAGGTAACACTACGATAAGGTTGTTGCAAATGTTTCCGCACGATCTTTATTGTATCACGCAGTGCATGTGCGGCAAGCGTCTGTTTTTTTTTATTTGCTGAATTACATTTTTCGATTATGAGGTTACAACTGGATAAAAAGCTTTCGTATGAACGAGAACATCTTTCTCCAAAATAAATTATTTATCAGATCATTAGTTTTGGGAGTGAAGAAGTTACGTGTAATAAGCCTGTATGTGACCGAAGAACAACAATCATTCTGAATCGGACAGTTCTCCAGAAATTGTTTGGTCAGAGAGTGTTGATCTTATTCAAACATATTTTGTTATAAATAAGTGCTTATAGTCGGTTAGTAAACATAAATTATATTAATTAGTTTATTCTGTTTAATTTTAAGCTCTGGATCACGTGTTTCATTGTCTTTGTTTTGAGACAATGTATATCGGAAGAATACCATGATTTCTCGTTACTCAAAAAATTCAGTGTCATTTTCTGTACACCAAACGTATTTCCTCTTGGGTGTTTTTGTCTAGAATTCAACAAATTATTTCCAAAAAATGCTTTATAAATTCTTTCAATTCTAATTTACTAGCTTTTATAATTTTTAAATGTTAAATAACAACCAAAAATGCAATATATTTTTTGCAAATAAAACACATTATTCGAAAACGCTGATCAAAATTCTTAGAACGTTCCAAAAATGTACTTAAGTAAGAAACAAAAATTAGTAGAGCTCTCTCTTATCATGAACAATTTGGAATATACCGAATTTAATATTAAACATCGTATAACATGCTTAATAATAGTTAATAAGTCTCCACCAATTTTCTCAAAAATGTACGTGTATGACGCGAATTTCTAGATTTTGTTTCGAGGTGAATTTTGAATTACGTCCAGCTTGCTGCTTCTCTTCACTTTATTTGTTCCAGATCCCACCATTATTTACTCAAAATATTTTAATGGAAATTCAATACCAAATTAATACTACACCAAACAGAAATTAATTGCTACTACAGCAAACAAGGATCTATTTTTCGACTACAAATTTACAGTTGTCTCTGCGATTTCGTTGTAAATAGGCAATTAACTACTTGAAAAACTATGTTCTATATCGTTGACTATAATCTCCCTCTGAAAAAATTTAACGCCAACAGATTTCAAATCTTTGATCAAAACGTTTGTGCACTAAGTTTATTAAGTTTTACAAATTTATTGATGATTGCAAAATCGACGAATCCTTGATTTCTTCTGGAAGAATATTCAATCTCAACGATAATAATATCTTGCAAAAAATAAATATCCATCCAAAAGCATAAGTAATGTGATTTCAAACGAGTTGTTGAGTTACTAAAATAATTTTATAACATAATGCCGAAAACAATTCCTAAGTGGTTGAACAACTACTTTTAATGAACTGGGGTAAAATCGAGGCTTCGTGTTCAATGCAACACTTAACGGCCGAAAATGTTATTCAACAAAATTTTGGCGCGAACGTGTATGCAGGATTATTGCATTGATTACCACTCTCACATGATCCTCTTAATATCAAATCCATAACGGTTACTACGCCACCCGTACGTTATCGTCTCCACACAGACCTTGCTCAATGGAAGTAAATTTGCCGCACATTTATTTCCACCTGTATCTGCTAATTTCATATTTACATTGCAGCATGCAGAGTCGTGTCGAAATCTCCACGCAGTAGAGTGAGAGATTGTGTGAATGGATTGTCAACTCAGATTTAAATTAATTTGTTTTGAAATGCGTGCTTTACTTTGTGTTAATCCTCGTATAACGAGCTTAAAGACATGTGACGTTTGTTGGGCGTTATCCTTTGAAATTCTCTCTGATACTTCATTTTTATATTTTCAATCGACGTTGCTTCCATTATTATCTTAATGTCATCAATATCACAGCCAAAACCCACTAGTGACCTTCTCGAAGTTTCACTGGTGCTCACACAGGCTAGTTACTTTTCAAAGGGACACTAAAAATTCACGAACTGGAATAAATGGCTGTGACCCGTAAGTGCAGTGGAGTGGATTCAATTACCATTCATATTCGCACCTCTCGTCGATTCTCAGAATCACATTCTTCTCTCTTTCAATTATCACAAAATTTATGTAGGATTCTTCTTTTCTTTCTTCCATAAATCATATTCATATTAGCTCTCACTTTTTTCTTCTCTTTACATTCAATTCTTTTTGAGTTTCAAATAATACTATTATAAAGTTACTTACAATGAGATGAACTCATTGTTTAAAAAATCCTTTCGTTCTTTAAGTTGTATTTTACCTTTCATTTGACGAAATCAGAATATTTTTATTTATCGTAATAATAGTTGTGCTTTGATTAATTCATTTGTTTAATTCGCATTTTGACCTTCTGTATTCAAAAATGTAACAAAAACCGAAACTTTATATTTCTAAAAATATTATCTTATAAAATGTTTGTGTATGATCATGTGACGACAAATCATTACTTAGGGTTCAGAAAAAGTTTCAGCTGTACCCTCAGACGAAAACATACATGACATTCAAATCTTTCCACTCTGAATTTGAAACCAAATTAAATTATCTGCAAACTAATAGAACTTGAGTATCAGGAATGAATTTCGGGAAACATTTCTTATAGAAAATTATTCAATTTTCGACCTAGTGTTCTATCTATTAGCAACATTTTTAATTAAATAAATCGCAGATTGATTATTTTGTTTCAGATGGATGAATTACATTTGCTGGAAATTATTTTAATGATTTTCATTAATAATACCATTTTAAGTCAATATCTAGATTTTAATTCGAAAGCTCTGTAACTACTTTATTTTCCAATGTTAATTCTTCAAACTGGGTTAACACATTAATTTTTGATATACATTTGTAATTTTATAAACACTCATACATATATAATTTTCTGCCTTCGAAAAGATGACTCGGATACATTTAAAATGTATGATAATTAATCACTAGGTAATTGTCAGCTAGATAAAATTCAGTCGCAGTCTAGAGAATTCTAGCGGCCGGCTGCTCTGATCGTTGATTTTCCGTAGTTTCTCCGATCAACACGAGGGGAATGCCGGAGCAGTACCCTAACAATCGGGCCTCGGACCGCATGCGATCTTTCCTTCCTCTCTTTCTGTCAGTTTTGAAATTTTAGTTGTTAAGAATAATTAGCTGTATTTGGAAATAATAAACACTGCCGTGTTATGATTTAGATCGTCTGATGTTATGACAAAATTGATTGAAACAATGGCTTCTTCGCTTGGCCGAAAAGAGCATGTATAGCTTGAGCATTGTTCCAATGTAATTTCTGTACACTGCCTTGAATTGCGAATGCGTAGTTCTCTGAAAAGTCAGCTACTACAACCGCACAAAACTAAAAAATATTACAAACATTATCTCTAAAGCATATTACTTGTCCCATGATTCCGCACTGATGAGCGAAAACTGCTTTTCGATGATGTGAACCGCTAAGAAGATATGACGTTGGCTTACAATTGGTGGGTCACCCGGTATAAATAGAAGTTTCTGCCTTCAAAATTATGCTTTAGATACATTTAAAATGTACGAGAATTAATCACTAAATAATGAAAACAAGATTTATATATCATAAGCGTTCATACATGTATAGTTCTCCTAAGTCCATGAAAAGCAAAAATGAAAATGTAACTTTAACTGGTAATAACTTTGGTAAATTCAAATATACCATCAAGATTTATTAACTACTATAAACTTCAATGCTTCCGCTTCAATTGGACGACAAAAAAAAGAAAATCCGAGATGGAATATTTCAGAAAATGAATTTTGAAAACAATTCGTAATTATTTACTTTGGCTTTAATTCGGCCTAACTAATGCCGTTTAAATTAGGTTTGTCATATCAAACCTTTAGCGTGGGATGTACTCATTAGAAATATAAAGCAAGTTGCGAAGTAAAATCAAATCTAAAGATATTTTACTAGTTTTTAGAAAATACCCTCTGAAACTCGTGCAAAATATCACATTTCAAAATTTTCAAAAGGAAGCAAATTTTAATGCCAAAAAATACAATATTCAGTGTTGTTTCGTCATTCTAAAACGATTTAAAAAGTTCCAGTCGAATAGGAAGATGGTCGGGAAATTTTGGCCGATTTGACATGGAATGTCCCATAAACATGTGTGTGCGCGCTTGTGTGTGTGTGTGTGTGAGTTCGCATATTCAAGTATATGTTGCGTGTTTTAAGTATTGCGAAGATAGCTTTCGAAAAAATTTTGAAGATCCACGTAAAAGATAGGGTCAAATGTTCAAACGATCAGTAGAAATTTGATGCTAACTGGCAAATACGAACCAGAAACTAACGGTTTGGTAACGTTTACGTAATATTATTATAGTGTTAGGATTATTACAACAGTGTTAACATTATTATAGTGTTACATTTTATTATACGTTTACGTTTAATTCGCCTTCTTTCCTAACACTTCAGCCATCGCTCTAAAACTGAAGCCATATAACTAAAAATGTAAAATAATTTTAAAAAATGTACATTAAATTATTAAACGCCTAATAAAAAGGATTAAAAAAATAAATATCGTGCTGCAATAATGTAGGTGTAGGACAGGTCTAAAATATCTGAACATTTGCGGCTATCGAAATTCCGTAAGTTTCAATGAAAATAGCAAATTTATCACATAGTTAATAAAGTATTGCTTTATTTGAAAAAAAAAAATTAAGGAAAACGTGGAGTTTATTTTGAACATTTCGAAAATGTGAAAGGTTCATGTAAATTATCCTCATAAATAAAAATATCCATTTCAAATTGAGGAGCCAGATCGATCGGGGAAATTCATTTTGGCGAAAATCCTCTTATTAATGCTCTGGTTTTGTTCATATATAGAGTCCGACGGACGAACATACGGACGGATGGAAGGACGGAAAACAACCATTTTTTCCTTTAAAACGAAGATGTATTTCTGTCAAAATCTTGATATCCATTGTTTGCATCGTTACATAACTGTAATATGTAATCGAGAATGTAAAACATGCTTGCGAGATGTAAAGCTAAATGTCGTCTTTCCAGACAATTAACTGCTAATCACGGTAGAGTTCTCTCCCGCTCTAAGATTTTTCAGGAAACCTTGCCCACAAGAAATCACCTAACTTTGTTCTTCGAGCAGTAAGAAACTCTTTCAAAACTAGTGGTGCTAAAATTGCACATACTTTTACGCCCGTATTTTCACGTTAAATTACGCAACAAAAAAAACACATGAATATTTGAAAAAATTGTGCCTCATCTTATTTAAAATTCTATCTCTAAAAATATATATTTCATTAAAGGAAAAATCTCTATCTTTAATATTTTAGTTGTAGGAAGACTCCGAAAAAAGTTGAGCTTTTGCAATGTTCGAAAAATTAGGGTTTTCAACGAACAGGAGACCTGCACCATTCTCTAACACGTCCTTCACACTTCACACAAGGTCATTTTTTTGAAAACTTGGAAACTCTCCCAGAGACTTCATTTAAAGTACTTCCCAAAATTAATATACATTTCAAATTCAAGGGGTCGCGATATCAGCCATATCGATTGGGAAATATTAATGTTGGAGAAAATCGGCTGAACTGTTTAGCCGCTAGCGTTGTCCACTTTTTCGTTACCAGGGCCTTGTACAATAAGAGTTTTTTCTGCCAAATATTCGTCTTTTCTCCGCGCAACATTACATAACTTTCTCTCTACTCCGAAGCAAGAAAGTAAAAAAATTTAGAAAAGTAGTGTGCCCGAAATTGATTTTATTCTTCCGAGTCCAAAACTGATAACAAAGGAAAATATCCACCCATAATCCCATTTTAGAACCCAACCATCCCACGTCAGAAAGTCAACACTTTTTTCACTAGTCGATATGTACTCGATTACATTTAGACTCCGAGGTGATTTTCACAAAAATATAATTTAAAAATGACATTAATTTTAATTCATAATTAGAGAGTTGGGTATTTGGCACATTTTCCGATGTTGCCTCTCTTGGTTTGAGTAGAAAAAGTAATTATTTTAGGGAAAATAAAATGCTTTCATTCAAAGAGAGTTTCATTCTCTTTGCTCAAATGAGAGTTTCATGCTCTTATTTCATAGAGAGTAATTTTTCATTCAAGACTTTACCTCTATCTCGTGAAGGATAATGTCATATATTCAACATTCTAATTCCATTACTACATTCTCAAAACCAAATATAGATTCTAAAATTGACTGCTGACTAAATATAGCCTGAATCATGTATAGAATCTCCAGACCATAATATCTACATATCCAATTCCACATACATTATAAAATACTTATGGCTGAGATTACGTTTGGGGACTGTGAAGTTCAAATTATAGACGCTGGAGGCCCCTATTTCGCCATTATAGTTCATCATATATTCAACCCACGGAAAGTAATAATTATCGGTAAGAGAATAGCACGTTTCTCTTCTACAGACATTATTTCTAGCTCCCTGCGGATAATCAGGTGTCAGCCATTAATTCTCATATTAGCCTCGCATTTAGCGAGTTTCTATTTTCTTGAATGAAACTTAGTGATTCGGTTTATCAGAATTAATACTATTCAACATGCGGTGGCACTCATGCCGTTAGCTTCTAGGTGGTGGCAGTGAGTAGGCGATTCTAAGCTCCTGGTTGACGGTTCAACCCGGCAACCCACCAGTTGGGCCCCGGGCGCGCCGACCTTAAGGCAGGAACGGGTGAAGGAGACCCTTGGGTGCTCTGGAACCCACTTTTAGAAGTCCGTAATAATTTCAGGGAAAATAAAATGCTTTCATTCAAAGAGTTTCATTGTCTTTGCTCAAATGAAAGTTTCATGCTCTCATTTCATAGAGAGTAATTTTTTTCATTCACGACTTTACCTCTAACTCGTGAAGGATAATGTCGTATATTCAAGATTCTGATTCCATTACTACGTTCTCAAAACTAACTGTCAGGTTGCCTTGGTTACGGTCCGACTCAGGTTGCTAGCCTAAAGGTGTAGGCAGTGGGGAGACGGGAAAGGGGCCCCAAGCCACCCAGGCCTTAGCTCGGGTGGTCCCACGTTGAGCTCTCGGATTCGTCGTGACAGAGGCCCAATGGTGTTCCCCCCTCGCAAAGAGGAGGGACTTGGTGTTCCGGCGCAAGTGAGTGGCGCGTTGTCACACGATAACATTGACTCCGGTACTAGCCCGGATAGCTAGTAGCTCTGAGCTGGCAAGGAGGCCTTAGACCCAGGCATTGAATGGGGAGGTTGCCGAGAGGGCGGAATCCGGATATTGATCTAAAGGTGTACTTGTACACCCGAGGAGGGTGTGGATAAAGGTTAATGCCTACGGGCCCGACCTGGGACTTTGGTCCCCTAATAAGATACTGAAGCGTCATAGGCTGGACTTCCTGCTCAGAGAGACTTGCTTGCAAGGTATGGGCATGAGGGAACTTAAAATAGCCTCCCCGAACAAAGGCAACCCTCCGGAGGTAAGAAGAGGGGTGGTGGCGGGTTTGCGTGGTGTCGTCCGCAACGCCGGGTGACGGCGGCTAGGCAGGTCCAGAGTAGGCATGGAAGGGAGACATGACGTAGGAGGTCATGTGACTCGGCACTATATAAGGCCGTGTCGTGAGGCCTCGGGAGGGAACAAAGTGTAGGGGGTTTCTTCGCGGTAATCCGCAAAAACTTAATCCGCCCAGGCTGGCGCCGAGTGCTCTATGCACGAGTGGGTGTTCGATGTGCTCGAACACGGCGAAGTGGTTCACCGCCGCTAGGCGCATAAAGAGAGAGAGAGAGGGGGGGCTGCAGTGGGTAGCTCGAACAACACCATAGAGTCATTCTGTATGTGTAAATAAATTTGTATATACTCAATCGTGTCTGTCACTTGGTGGTATAGATCCCTACCCACGACGTTACAATATACGTGCTGGAGGTATCATGTTAGCAAGCACGCTTACATATTACATTACTCAAACACACGTCTCCTTTAGTGGCAAAATAGTAGAATGCATCGCATGTATCATTACATAAAAGGAGTAAGTTTGAAGTAATTGTATGATTTCGAAGGCACATAAAAATTCCTTAGCTGTAAAAGATAAAAAAGTAACATGAAATTAGAACGTTGAACGTTGATAACGTTGATGAAGATAAAGAAAAACAATGCTCCTAGTTCAATGTATATGCGTATTATGTGCAGTGACAATTTTGTGACAACTGAATATAGCACGAACAGAAAATAGCGTCGAAACAACAAATAAGTGGTTAAATGCTTGAAACTTTTATCAGATTTTCGTCTAATATCAATTAATTTTGCTTAAATGTAATAAACCACCGCGTTCATTCGAAGCAATTAATTATGTTACTTTTAATTTATAAGATAAAAGTGATTAAATATGTGAAATTGTTGAAAATTACGAACTATTTCTTTTATTTTGGAACACATTCTGTGACAATGCACAATCAGTATTCACACGTTTATGGGCGCGTATAGTAAACAGTCACTGAGTGTCTTGTCGTTTATCGTTGCGAGAATGCAACTGAAGTGCCACTGACGAGGCGTTCCAAAGACAGAGCCCTGATGGCAACGGTTTCCCGGCTAAGAGCTTTCAATGCGAAAATTGTAGATACAACTCTATTCATTCTTTTCGTGATTTTTCCATTCAACTGCAGATGGGAGCCACAGCAAAACATCCAACAAAGACCGGGAGAGATGGCACAGTGTATCAACCTGATGTCACTGCAGTCCCTCTGAACGGGAGGTCTTCTCTCTTCTGCAGGATTATCGACACTAGCTTGTCAGCTTGGTCGACTTCAGGTCGCTGTCTGGAGGAGTATTCTAGCGGCCGGCTGCTCTGATCGGTCGTTTTCCGTGGTTTCTCCGATCAACACCAGGCGAATGCCGGAGCAGTACCCTAACAAACAGGCCACGGACCGCGCGCGATCTTTCCTTCCTCTTCCTTGTCCTATCCTCTCCTCTTACACACTCACTTACACTAACACGCACTACACTACCACACATGCCGGAGACCGGTCGGGAGCTTACGGCTTGTCCCGGCTGGGGCGGTGCCCCGCTGGTGGGAGATACCTGGTTGAGGGGAAACCCCGCTAGTCGACGGTAGGTCGGCGCCAGATCTCACCATCCAGCGGGGAAAAGATCACCGCCACCTCCCAAGAAAAAAACACGCACTACACTTACGGAACTAATGACCTCAGTAGTTGAGGCACCCGGAAACATGAATCAATCAATCAATCAATCCAACAAAGGGACAGGAATCCATTAGCCCCTTAGTCTCCCGTCATGTTCATAGTGCTACGCTCAGAGCCGAACGATAGACTGAAACCCAAACCCCGAATGTCCCATGCCCCATAAACACGAGAAATCCAGGCAGCGTCAGCGCTTTAGCGCCATTGGAGAGGGAGGGGGAGCACACGCGCTATGGAAGTGAACGATCATTTAGTGATCCCTGGTCTGACAAATGTTTTACAAGTCAGGTATTGAATTGAATTGAATTGAATTGCCTTATTTTACGAGGCGAGACTCAGGCCATCAGGCCTGCTCTTCCGTCTGGCCACGCAAATTTCACTACGCTCCTTTCACCAACTAGCGGAGAAAGAAGGCATTAATCTCGGGCGAACGAAATAGGCGATTTTGAATTTAGGTTAGAGTCGTCATTTAGGCTTGAGGATCTTTTACATGCAGTAAATCTACTAACATGGGACAGCCGGCTTACTTCCCCTCCGAAGGAAAAGCGTACGAAGGATTTTTTCGCCCCTAAAAATCTATGGCTTTCGATCGGTTTTTGACCCGCGAACTGGGTATAACAGTCCGGTACACCATCGCCGCCACTAAACACCATCGCCGCCACAGGTACGTGTAGTGTGCGTGTTATAACGAAGGAGGCGGTGATAGTCGCCCCCTTTGGAAAGTGCGAATGCGGTGCAAACCGCGCGGGAGTTTGCGAGGGGGGTTACAATATACTCCTAAGGCAGCGCCCCAGCCGGGATAAGCTCTACCCTCCGGCTGATCTTCAGACTTGCGTGGTGGGTGTAGTGCACATAAGTTCAAAATGTGTGAAAGTAGGGGATGCGGATAGGACAAGCAGGACGAAGGAAAGATCGCGCACTATCCGCGGCCCATTTGTTGAGGTACTACTCCAGCACTCGCCTAATACAGGTCACTGAACGAAGCAGAGCTACCGAACAGAGCAGCCAACCGGCAGAATTCCCCTCCACACATACCACTTATACTACACAGAAGCCAACCGGTAGAATTCGACTATGCGATCTAGCAAGAATCAAAAACCAGCTACTATGAATTTTCGAACCCTAGCACATTTTGTAAACGATGCCGCAGAGACAACGAATGTTTTGCCATTGAGCCATTGCATTTGGTCTTGCAGGTCAGGAAACATGGAAATTTTGACCAAACACCTGGGCAGGCGTCTGTGTCAGAACGCTGAAGATAAGTTGTTACAACCAAAATCCTAGATACGATTTTTTTGGAAATAGCATGATGAGAAACGCGGTCCTCTTTAGGGCAGTTGGTGGCGTGCCTTCGCCCAAACAAGAACATATCTCGACGAGTAACGTACGGGCTACTATGACAGGAGTCCACTGACCACCCCACTGAAAACACGATTTAAAGATTGATTGTTAGAGATGCCGGGCTTGTCAACTGCTGTCATTAGTCCCGTAAGGGTATTGCAACGCTTTCCTTGGGAGGTGGTGGTTATCTTCCCCCGCTCAATACCTAGATCCGTCGCCGACCTACCGTTTTCTCCAACAGGTAACTCCCACCAGCGGGACAAGCTCTAAGAATGCATGTTAGTGTGTGTGTGTGTGTGTGTGTGTGTGTGTGTGTAGGGGTGAGGATAGGACAAGGAATGGGGAAAGAAAGATCGCGGGCAGTCAGTGTTCAGAAAGAAAAATTAAGCGAGAAATAAAAAAGCACTCAATTTACAAAATTCGTCCGCTTTTTATTTCTCGCTTAATTTTTCTGTCTGAACAAATATATTCATTTCTTTGGTAAATAATAAACAACTTATATGTTTCAGGAGTGTTTCTGTGCTTCTATAATGCAAATGTTTGCCTAGAAATCAATTTTTCAAACCAACTTTTGAGTGCTTATTGCGGCTCAACCATTCGGAATATCCACGTAGTTTATTAGACAAAATATGCTTAGAATTGTCTTAAGAGCTTATTTTCGAAGTTTCGACGTTTCCTCCCCGGACACTCTGTATTTTTTTCTGTCAGTGAAATCTGTTCTTTGAAGATAGATTTTGAAATATGTCAGGTACAAATTTTCAAATATTTGAGTGATTCTTACGTAATTTTGCGTAAAAATATGGGTTAGAAAGTACGTGCTGTTTTAGCACTATTAGTTTTTACTTTCCCGTATACATACATGTACACGGAGTGATATACGTAGTATAGGGAAACTTACGTAATGTTGGGCGCAAAAATGGCCAATTTTGCCAGAAAAAAAAAATCGTTGCCGGGGTCGTGATAACGAAAAAGTGGACAAAACCAGTTGCTAAACAAAGAAAAAAACAATCTCCTAACACGTGGTATATCCAGAAATCCTGTTTTGTGGGTTCTTGATACCGAAAAAACAATTGAAAAGGAAAACGTCCGTCTGTCCGTCCGTCCGTCGGTCTGTCTGTCAGTCTGTCTGTCCGTCTCTGAACACTGCTAGCGCCTAAACCATACGTACGATTTCTTCCAAAATGTATATTCCTCGGTCGATCGGGTTTGAGTCAAAGCTTTGAGATTTTGAAAAAGATTCTATATAATTTAGGGGGTACTTACTTAATACACAAAGACCCCCTGACATTTTCAATATTTTCGCAAAAAACGGCTCCAGATTTTGTCTTTAAATTTCTTGTAAGAACAGAATAAAATGCATTTTTTACTAATAACTCCTTTTTCCGCAGGCCGCCGCCGCCAGCCACCGCCATGGGCCCGCCACGGCCGCCCCGCCGCCGCCCGCCGCCTCCGCCGCCGCCGCCTCCGCCGCCGCCGCGAGCCGCCTGTGGCCCGCCGCCGCCGCCGCGCTGCTGCTCGCCCTGGTCTGGAGGCCTGGGGGCGCGCCCGGCGCACGCCGCCGCGCTGCCCGCCGCCCCCGCCCCCGCCGCCGCCCCCGCCGCCGCCGCCGCCGCCCCCGCCGGCGGAGCGCCCTCTACATCGACAAGCGAAGCGTGTCCGCCGCCACGGCCGACCTGGGCGCGTCGACTTACCCCGACTAACCAGGCTTCGGACGACAGTAACCCGGTGAGCAAAACATCCGGTCACTCTGCAAGCGCCAAGAGTTATTCAAGAAGCGAGTGGGAAAATAGTTCTTTATGCAATAGTTTATAATGTAAGCTTTATTGCATGAGTATTACTCGTTCACTTTACATTTGCAGACGACAGAATTAGGAACTAGTGTTGTTCGAAAGTGAGAGGCCCGAACACACAACCAAGAATACTCGAATGGTCCCGATGTCAATCAGCATCTGACCAATCAGCTGTCTCCGAAGGCAGCACAAGCGCTAACGGATACAGCTGACGAATTATTCCTTTCTGACAGTGAGCTGGAGTCGCGTTCTTAAATGATTAAGATAATATACAATAAAGTAGAACACACCACACGCTATTCACACATTCACGTACAATATTTTTCATTTCTTCTTTGCACTTATTCTACTGCTTAATGGTTTTCTTGCCCCGCCGGGGTTGTGTGTGCTGCTCACGCGCCATCTATATCATATTAACGGTCAGTATCTACTGAAGACGTGCGTTTCTCATTCAGTCGGTGACCTCATGTAAACAGATCGCAGCGCTCCGTCTGCAAATGTAAAGTGAGCGAGTAATACATGTTGTGAAAATGAGCTACACCGCTCGTTTTCAAATCATTGTACGAATGCAATAAAGCAACATTAAAAAACGAATTGCATACGCTATTTTTTGTATGACAGCATTATAAATTTATTAGAGAAAGAAACTTAAATTTGCAAAGAACTTTCCTGTGATGTCTCAGGTACTTGACATCCGTGCGAGAAAACGTCGGTCGGCTGTCCCGTTACCTATATCACCCCCGATTCTTTCGCAGCGATTGACTGAAGTATGATGACGCAATCATTCGTGCCGAAAATCTAATACGTCATCATTTGTGCCATGAAACACCTGATCATGAACGATTTCTTGCAACAGAAAAGGTCGTTTATAATGCTGGAATACAAAAATAGTTATTTATGCATCAAGGGCGTTAAAACAGTTCTGATGATCGAGCGACGACAAAATGCCTGACGGCCTTTCGCCCCGTTAAAGCCCGTGGTACACACAAGAACTTATTTTTTACCTAAAGTCCATGATTCAGATTTACTTATTTACTCTTTAACTAAAAGTTAACATGACTTGGGTCGTCTTTTCATATTTCCTTCCCGTAATTCTCTTTCATAATTCCATCCATAAGAGAACATGTAGCATCATTCAACTGTTTCATATTTTTGTTGTCACCACGATCCTTTCGATCTAAGTAAGTGATGCAGTAAACATCAAGCACCATATCGAAAGCAATAACAAGCTATTAACGTATCATTGTGGAATTTATGAAAGTTCCAAATGATTTTTAGACAGTTGTAATGATTACATAAATGTATTATCATGGCAACGTTTCGGAGACTATATGTGTCTCCATCATCAGGCCTTTAATTATAATACAATGTCATAACCTATAAGATGAAATAATAAATTACAAAATATAAAACTTTAACTTTCTACTAACTTGCATTAATTTTTAATTACATTACACTAAATAAATAATTTAATTAAATTACACTTATAAATGGTATTTTATTTTGCGAGTGGAAAAGATTGCACCATGAGACCAATAGGTCGAGAGGCGTAATCGTACGAACAAAATAAAATTACTTTCAACCACGTGGTCATACAATATTTTTTTTAGACAGACTTACTGAATTTTATTTTATTTCTTAAATATATCAAACAGTTTATAACACATAAAATAGCTGATTACTATCGTAAGCATTTTGTTATCTTTGTTCCATTCACAGATTCTGAACACTTGAGCATCGTTTCACTTTCTCTCTTCACTAGCGCTGAAAATTGAACTTAGCACGCTGTACATGCTCTAAAAGAACTGCTTTTACTAGTGACTGTCTAAAAAGACTTTATTGGCAGTTGCAGCCCCTTCCACAACCAAACGACTGTCACTGGACGATTTCCCATCGGGCGTTCAAAGCGATGTCTTTGCGCGTTCGGTAAAGGCAATAATTGGTACTATTAATTAAATTTGTTCGAAGAATTGTCACTCGGGCCGGAAATCTAAACCGAGTCTCTTGCTTCATTCCCAGTTCCTTCCGTGAACTAGGGGACCTGGATTCCATTGCCGCTCGGAGACACAATTCTTTGAACAAATTTAATTATTAAATTGCATTTGTTATACAGCAACACGGTCGCATCATAGGAAAAGGTTGTGCGTGGAACATATTTCCGTCGTCATTACCTCTCCTATATGGTGCCAGGGTAGTGACAAAGAATTGACACATGTTTATCTATGTTGTCGCGCTGAATTCGAACCTGAATCCAGAATTGCATCACAACCCTCCAGTTTTTTTAAATCACGAAAACAAGCAAATACTATAATTTGATGTCTTGTAGTATTTCACTCTACAGAAGCCAAAAGGTATCAGAACCAATACGACTCAAATTTCTCATGTCGATGTGCTGAATACGAATTTGAAGCTAGAATTGAGCCACCACTCTCCAGTTTTCTTGAAATCACGAAAAACGCCGTGAGATTTACAATTTAACGGTGGTTTTTCATGATTTCAAAAACCGGAGAGTGATGGACTAAATCTGGCTTCGAATTCGGATTCAACACATCGACATGAGAAATTTGTGTCACGTCTTTGGGTTCGACAACAACCTCCGAAAACAAAAATAACACAATTCCACGGTGGCTTTTAGTGATTTAAAAAAACTGGAGGGTGGTGGCGCAGTTCTGATTTCAGATTCGGATTCAGCGCGTTGACATACAGAAAGAAACAAGTTTCAAGTCTTTGGATCTGGCAACTTTTTTTGTGCCTCTGACATTAGACCTCTTCATTGCGACACAGCCATGAGCCTAGAATGCCAGTCGTTTGACCGTTGCTGTGATCGGAGATCTTCTCATACCCACAGAGCTTACACGAGATGCGAATATGTTCCTCTGCGCCGCCAGAAGTAAACGAGAGCTGTGCTTTCGGCGTAATGTGCTCGCTCTTGGCTGCCCGTGCGACGCCGCCTCAGGGATTGGTTAGATAACGTTTCGGACATCTTGTTGCAGCCTTGTTTTTACCTTCCCGTATACATACATATATACGGAGTAATATACCTAGTATACGGAAAGTTATGTAATGCGAATTTTGGCAGAAAAAATTCATTGACGGGCCCCTTATAACGAAAAGGTGGATAAAATCAGTTGCTGAATTAAGAAAAATATACCCTAACATGTAGTGTAGCCAGAGTTTTCGAGAAACGTTAGTTAACGTTATTTAAAGCACATGTACTTATAAATATCATAATGTGAACAAATGGCCGCTAATGTAAATATTAAGACGTGAGAGACAAGTAAAAAACAATTGGTTTTTGTAATGTTTGTAAAAATCAAGGAAAATAGCAATATTTGATGCTATTTTTCGATTTGATGAACAGCCGATTTTGAGAAACTCTGGTTTTTGTATTTTTTTTAATTGTACATATTGCACGCAATTTACCGTGAAAACTACTAGAATTTTCAAAAGAATGTACCTGACCTAAATGAAAGAATTCCCTATGGATAACAAATTTTATTTGAAGGAAAAGTCTTTATCTTTAATTTTGTAGTTGTAGGAAGAGACGAAACGAAATTTAAACTTTTGCAATTTTCGAAAATTCAGAGTTAACCGTGAAAATCAGATGTATGCCACCTTAATAAGTGTATTTTACTTTTTTCTTACAAGAAATTTGAAAGAAAAATTTGTAGCCGTTTTTGAGAAAATTTTGAAAATGTCTGGGGGGCTTCTTGTAAATTATCCTCAAATTTTATAGAATATTTTTCAAAATGTCAAAGCTTCGACTTAAACCAGATGACCAGGAGCTTCTTCAATATGAAATGTACTCTACGTATGGTTTAGGCGCAAGTGTTGTTCACAGACGGACGGACAGACAGACGGACGTTTAGCTTTCAATTTGTTTTTCGGTATCAAGGACCCACAAAACAGGAATTCTGTCTACACCACGTGTTAAGGGATTCCCCCCCTTAATTTATCAACTGGTTTATCAACTAGTTTTACTTTTTCGTTATCATGGCCCGGTAATGAATTTTTTCTGCCAAAAATTCGCATAACATAATTTTCCGTATACTACTTATATTACTCCGTATATACGTATGTATACGGGAAAGTAAAAATGGATGCATCAAATGCACCTGTGAGAAGCGTCAGACTGGTTAAAATCTATCCCACAAGCAACAATTATGATACGCATTCATTTATTTAAAATAACTGATTTTCCTATTGCATAAATATATTCGTATGTAAACATTACCTTTCTGTCCCCAGTAATACAAATTATGCGATTTGCGTCACAATTCGCAATTGATACGTTTAGTTATAGATGTCAGTTTACTTTTTTAATATTGCAATGAACCGCATTTTTGATGAGTTGTTCGGCTTCAATGTAGAAACTTTTCGTGTTAAAGTGCACTTACTTAGATTTTTCTTGTGAAGACATACTTAAAAAACTAAGATCTGCAAATCGCCGAAAAGTTTCGTTGTTTCTAATGCAGCGATTCCATAACACAAATGCTGGTTCAAATGCGGCCGCTGTTTTGAGGGGAATTCTAGCAGCTGGGTGCTTTAATTGGAAGTTTTCCGTTGTTTCTTGGATACCAGGCAAATGGTGGAGCAGTGCCTTAACAAAGGGCCACGGAACGCACGTAATGTTTCCTTTCTCTTCCTTGTCATACTCTCACCCCTGGATGCACGACCCGCCTAGGGCGATACACCGCTGGAGGAAATACTTGCTGAGAGGATGCCCTACGTTGGCGACAGCCCCCACGTTTCAGCGGAGGGCAAACACCACCGCCACTTGAATATAACATTCAGTGGACGAATTATCACAACCGTTGACGCAATTCCACTTGCATCGAGCAGGTTCCACTCAGGTCTGTAGACTAAAGGTGTAGGCAGTGGGGAGACGGGATGGGGGCCTCGAGCCGCCCGGACCTTCGTTCGGGTGGCCCCCAGTTGGGCTCTTGGCTTCGTCGTGACAGTGACCCGATACTCTGGGCATAGAGGAGGGACTCGGCGTCCCGGCGCATGTGAGTGGCGCGTTGTCATACAGACAACATTGACTGCGGTACTAGCCCGGATAGCTAGCAGCTCTGAGCTGGCAGGGCTGCCCTAGACCCAAGCATTGCATGGGGAGGTTGCCGTGAGGGCAAACTATGTTCCGGCGGGATCCGGATATTGGTCAGAAGGGGTATTTGTACTCTTGAGGGGGTGCAGGTAAAGGCCACCGCCTAGGTACTCACACCAGGGCCTGCCTCCCCAATAAATTAGAAGTGCAAGGGATGCCATACCAAGGCATGCACACACACACACACACACATGGAGCAGGATTTGAACCCTGGTATCCGGAGCTGGAAATCTAGCGTTCTGGCTGCTACGCGCCAGATCATCTCGAGGGTGAAGGCGCAAGTGGAACGTGAGGACAGCCCTGAAGGTCGTCGCAGAGATCCCCAACGCTACGTTTCCGCGCGGCAGGAGAAATACCGCCCCGCCAGACACGAAGGCGCCATCATCATCTCCGCTTCAGTCTCCTATTGTACGTGAAGCACGTCGCATCGCCTTCACGGTCACGTGAAAATTCTCTTTTGGGCTGCCTTTTTCATGTCTGGGTTGTAAAGAGTAATCTTGTTTCTACGTTTTTCTTTCCCTGGCGTCTCTCAAGATTTTGCAATGGAGAAATGCACTGAAGAAATTAAGACGTCGTTAAATCTCTGTAAACGTTCTCCCTCTCCTTCTTTCAACCATCTTCGCAGTATGTTTCTGTTATCTCTTAATTTAAAGCGCCTCTTTGGCACACACCAAGAAATCGTCACAACGATATCTGGTAGAATTTTCCTGCTTTCCAATGATAACTTAAAATGTTTTCATTTTCAGGTCTTCAATGAGTTTTTTATTCATTTTTTACGGCTCTATCTGCGACATTATATAACCGAGTGAAAAATATTTTTTCGAAACAAAACGTAAAGTACACTAACTCGGATCAAAGATACACTAACGCAGATCGTAATCTCTAGCCCAATCCAAATTATTTATCATTTCTACTTTCCTCTTTTACCCTACTTGTACTTCTGTTTCCCCAAATTTTACATGTGATGTGTGTGTGAAGGATTGCTATTTCACTTAACTCAAAGCAAATGTGTGATGAATTCTGCCCACATTTCACAAAAATTAAGTTTTTACTTTTTTTTTTACTTCTTGCCTTGGGAAGGAACTTTGTTAGAAGAGAAACCTTTGTAATCGTGCGCCAGAAAAAAAGCGATGTTTTCTAAAGCTATCACTTATATCAAAATATCATTGTCCTATTTAAATAATATCACAGATATTACGCTTTATTCTCCAACAATATTGTTATATAATAAAGGTTCATCCTACTGATAACGTATAAAAAATATTATTTTTACACTCGGGTACATGACGCAGAGTATAGTCTATATCGCATTCTGTTGAATTGGGTATCTCGATCAAATTGTACGTGTATACGACTGCGGAAGAGCAACATAAGACAGGTTCTGGTCATGCTACAGAATGTTACAGACTTTCCGGTATTATTTTTCTAATTTCTTAGGTCTCGGCTAGCTATTCGAACTTGATTGCTGCTATCTATCGCCGCGCAAACGACATTTTTACTTTCTCGTATACATACGTATATACATGGTATAATATACATAGTATAAGAAAGGTTATTTAATGCTGCGCGAAAAAACGGTGAATTTTTGCCAGAAAAATGCATTGCTGGGCCCTAATAACGAACAAGTGATGCTACATAATGGCACACACTTTCCCGAATTAGTTTTGGTCTCGGATAGCTATTCGGACTTGTCACATACTCTTGCCACCTGCCATCTATCGCTGCACATACTACATTTTGTGACATTTTCTTAATTTTTCGGCTTCTTAACAGTAGAACGGAAATATTATTTTCAGAATATTAAAGAACAGTAAAACATCTTCCTAAAAGGCAATTTTTTTTCAAAAATTTGGAGCCGTTTTAGGAAAATGGCGTTTAAGCGCTACTGTAAATGCGAAAATTGAAGCTCTTTTCGCAGGAAACTTTTGCGATCTCGAAAAACTTCAATTCAAGCACATTAACTCACAAATACAATAGTGTTTACAAATTGCTGTAAATGTGAATATTAACGATGTAAGAGATCTTTCAAAAGAATCACATTTGTGTAATTTTTTAAAAAACAAAACAATACCCAAAAATGATTTTTACATTATATTCAAGAGTGCAATTAGCACTATCCGTTCGATAAGTTTGAAAAAAAATTTGTAGTGGTTTTTGAGAAAATGGTGTTTCGGCGTTTCTGAAAATGCGCATTTTGAGTTAGTTTTTACAGAAAACGGTTGAGATTTCGAGAAACTTTCGAAAATTGCAGAAGTTTTAATTTTATTTAGTCTCTTCCTACAACTACAAAGTTAGAGATTGATTTTAAAAATTAAAGATGGAGATTTTTTCTTCAAATACAATTAGCGAGTTCTTTCATTAAGGTCAATCTTTTGAAAATGTTAATAGTTTTGCGCAATATTGCGTGCAATATGTGCAATTTTAAAAAATTACATAACAAGATTTTCTCAAACACGGCTCCTAATTTTTACCTTCCCGTATACGTACGTATACATGGAGTAATATATGTAGTATAGAGAAAGTTATGTAATGCTGCGCGAAAAAATGGCGGATTTTCGGCTCAAAATACTTGTTGCCGGGCCGTGATAACATAAAAATGGATAAAACCAGTTGCTAAATTAAGAAAAAAATCCCCTAACACGTAGTGTAGCCAGAATTGCTCTTTTGTGGATCCTTGATACCGAAAAACCAATTGAAAGCAAATCGACCGTCCGTCTGTCTCTCCGTCTGTTCGGTGTATGTGAACAACACTAGCGCCTAAACTATGCGTACAATTGTTTCCAAAATGAAGAAACCATTGTCCATCTGGCGTAAGTCGAAGCTCTGAAGTTTTGAAAAACATGCATTAATTTTTGGGTGTACTTTACATGAAGCCCCTCGGACATTTTCGAAATTTTCTCAAAAACTTCTCCAATTTTTTTCCTTAGATTTCTTTAAGAATAAAGTTATTGTGTTCTTTTATATTCTAAAATTAATATTTTCATTTTAGCCTTGGGAAACAGAAAAATTAAGAAACTGTGAAAAAAATTACTTTGGGCGGCGATAGATGGCAGCTGGCAAGAGTATGTGGTGAAATTCCAAGTACCTAACCCAGACCCAAGTAAATAGAAAACTAATAAGGGAAAGTCTGTGCCATTCTGTAGCACCACTAGTTTCTTTATACTTTTGGTAAGGATAGTGCCTAATGTACTCTATGAGATGACATAAACTCGTGTTGCTATTTTCCTTTCTTTTTACAAAAATTACCAAAAAAACAATTGTTTTTTACTTTCTCACGTCGTTAATATTTACATTAGCGGCGATTTCTTCATAGTTTTATATTTATTAGTACATGTGCTTTAAATAATGTCATGTTTTTCGAAAACTCAACCGTTTTCTATGAAAACTAACTCAAAATCCACATTTTTAGAAACGCTCAAACGTCATTTTCTCATAAATGACTCCAAATGTTTTCTTTAAACTTTTCGAACGGATATTGCTAATTGCACTCTTTAATATGACGTTAATTTCATTTTAGGATTTTTTTGTTATTTCAAAAATTACACAAATGTAATTATTTTGAATGATCTCTCACACAGTTAATATGCACATTTCCAGCAATTCGTAAAAACTATAGTATTTGCGAGGGTATGTGCTTCAAATAACATCCAATGATATTTTCCGAAAACTCAAAATTGTCTGTGAAAAAGAGCATTATATTTCGAATTTTGAGAAGCACTATTTTCTTAACCCGGCAGAGGTAACGCGGGGGTCTGTGGCAAACCCGCGATCCGTTTTTCCCGCTTTTTGTATTTTCCTCGTTCTCTATCCTGGCCGTTGCTTTAGTACCTTTCTGTCTTTGTATTATGATATTAAGTGTGCTCTCAGTTTACCAATTTTGTGAGTTTTTACGTGTGGCAAGCTGTAGTTTAGTTTGGGGTGCCCAGGGACCCCCATGTTATCTTCTGCATTAGCAATGATGTCTTCAGTCTCGTGACTTCTATTACTTTGGGAACGTTTTGGAAGCTGTATTTTTACATCAGGAAACCTCTGTGAAGTTAATACTGAGTATTACGAACGTTTTTGGCCACTTTATATGCTAAGAAAGGAGTGGAAGAATATTCCAGCTTTTGCTGAATGCGGAACAAAATATCGTTACCAACCGATCTGGAAAAAAGTAGTCTGCATGCAATTGCAAAACACTCGGAGAATTTTTGTTGTTGTTGTTTATTGATTCGGATAAGATTGATAGAATATCTCAACATCAAAAATGAAATGGATTTAGAAAGGAATAAAAATGATCACAGCACCTACACGATCCAGAGGAAACAAAGGAGGTAATTGGGTTACTTATTTTGGCCCGATGTATGAAATGGGATCATGAAAATCTTTGCTGAATTGAAGAATGTGAGTATTGAAATTTTCTATCGTTAATTGAATCTGAAAAGATTTCAATTTTTTGTACGGAGAAATGTGGGCTTTGATGTAACAACGCGTGTAGAACGAAGATTGGTAGACAAATGACTCCAATTAGAGAAATGTTAGATGCTTTCCTGATGAATTATCAGAACAGTTTAGCAACTATATTTTTTATAAATTGTTTAATTACCCGCAAAAAATTGTTAGTAATGTAAGAATATTCTATTATTTTTTTATAACTTAACATATCACATGAAAAGTGTATGGAGGTCTGAAGACACTCCAAATTAGCTCCAAAAAGTCATTTTACCACTGCAGGCCTAAAAACGACTCCAAATTTTTAAAAGATAATTTGCATTTAGGACGAGGTTTCACTGTTCTTTAATATTCTTAAAATAATATTTACGTTCTACTATTAATAAACAGAAAAGCTAAGAAAAGGTAAAAAAAAATGTACTTTGGGCGGTGATGGAAATAGAAACGAAATAGAAAACTAATATGGAAAAGTCTGTGCCATTCTGTAGCACCGCTAATTTTTAATGCTAGATCGTCAAGATTAAATGAAATGGGAGGTCAATCCATGAAACAATAAGCGTAAAGGCTAGTTGTTTTAAAAACTGAATTAGCAATTTTTTTGAATTAGAAAAAAAGAAACCAGCTCTTTTAGAAGCATTTTCAAACTCAATAATATGATGTTTTATGTTTATTAAAATTGTAACATAACCCTTTCATATAGATTCCATTCATATTATGAGTTCACAGGATGAAATAAAGTGCGGTCTAATTTACAATACTTTCAGTGCAGTAAAATACATAATGCATACATACATATGTAGATTAACCGCAAAAGTTGAAAATGAAGCTTAATTTCCATTTACATGTTCTAGTGAATTTATGAATATAGAAAATATATAATGTCCTTTTGTTTGAGAATTAAATGATTTTCTAAAATTTGTCCTCAATATATTCAGAAGCATGTAGACGTATCAATAGGCCGCTTTTACTGAATTGTCATTGTCGAATGTTCCAAATAACGTTTATTTACAATATATTCCAAAAAACAAATACAATAATATGTCAAATCAGTACTTTTTATGGTAGTAGACGAACTATGATACATGTCGGTTTGCTTCTACAAAATCATATTTCAACTAGTGGTGCTACAGAATGGCACAGACTTTCCCGTATTAGTTTTCACAGAAAACGGTTGAGTTCTGTCATAAGATCACGTACATTGTTTTGAACATTTTAGTAGTATTCGCGCAATATTGCGTGCAATATTTGCAATTTTTCAAAAAATACTTAAACACGATTTTCTCATAAAGAGCTCCAAAGTTTTTCTTTATATTTTTTGTAAGGATAGTGCCTAATGTACTCTATGAGATGACATTAACGCCATATTCCTTTTTGTTGTTTTTTCAAAAATCAATTTTTTGTTGACTTGTCTCTCACGTCGTTAATATTTACATTAGAAGTGATGGATTTACATAATTTGATTTATGAGTACATGTGCTTTAAATAATGTCAAATAAAGTCTCTCTCTGCAAAGAACTTTAACAGCAGAAAAATTGTTGTCTTTCCCACATCTATTGAATCAATTAATAACATATGCAATGGTGGCTCGAGTGCAACAATGATGGGCAACATTCACGAACTGTACTATAGCATACAATCCAACAAGACTCTAGTAATGGCCTGGCTACCAAATTACAAAGGTACCTGAATATATAAGCCTTGAAATAAGACTTAAGGAAGAGATAACAACTCCGGAAATACGTGGAGGTTTAGTAATTTCTCACATATGGACTGATATATGGTCACACTCCATCAAGAGAATGTAGAACATATAGGACAACCACTGAAGAACACTGAAGTCTAGCAATCTGCACAAAAAATTGGAAACTTGAACCAAAAGAAATCGGAAAATTCGACCAACATTGCGTATTCCCATCATAGTATATATTACACTAGGCCTACCTGAGCTCTTCTTTCGTCACGAAGCTACAGAAACTGAGATGATTCTCTTAGGAAACTGCAGTTCGATTTTTGCCCCACCCTGGAATCGAGCCCTGTATCGCACCACGGAAATCTAGCATACTGCCTATCAGGCACTAGAGGTAAAAATAATATTAGATTTAAAAATATGGATCCATTTACAAATATTATAACGCAACACTTCATTTTTCTTGATGACAGAGAAATAAACAAATAGTTCAATGATGATGGTTCATAACACTAATTTCTTGAGTATCAAAGATATTAACCGACTTTTAAATAGTATGGTAACTTGAAAAGTTAATAGACGTTGTCCAGGATAAAGTTTGGTTAATAAAATAAAATAATAGTTGTTATGGTGAAATTGAAATTGTGATTCGTTTAATGAACTGTTTTCCGCGGTATTAAATTTGAAGAATTGACATACTATATGAAATAAGATATTGATCGGGAAGATCGGGATCAAAGCAGCCGGCCGCTAAAATTCTCCTCCGGGCAGTGGTCGAATTTTGATGTAGCTAGTAGCCAGAGTAAAAAATGCCATTGCCATTAAACCTGCGATCTCCCTGCTAGGCACGCCCACCTGGCTCACGGCATCAACTACAGTGCCTTTGCGCGGTTGATTGATTGATTGATTGATTGATTCGTGTTCCGGGCGCGTCAACTACTTCGCTCATTAGACCCGTAAGTGTAGTGTGTGTTTTTTTCTCGGGAGGTGGCGATGATCTTTTCCTCTCTGGATGGCGAGATCTGGCGCCGACCTACCGTCGACTAGCAGGGTTTTCCCCTCAACCATGTGTCTCCCACCAACGGGGCATCCCACAAGCTGTAGGCTCCCGACCGGTCTCCCGCCATGTGTGGTAGTATAGTGCATGTTAGTGTGAGTGTGTGTGTAAGGGGAGAGGATAGGACAAGGAAGAGGAAGGAAAGATCGTGCGCGGTCCGTGGCCCGTTTGTTAGGGTACTGCTCCGGCATTCGCCTGGTATTGATCGGAGAAACCACGGAAAACTACCGATCAGAACAGCCGTCCGCTAGAATTTTCCTCCAGACAGCGACTGAATTCGACCTAGCTGAGAAGCTAGTGTCGCAAATCCTGCCGCCGTCGGGAGAGGACCTCCCGGTCAGAGGGAGTGCAGTGACATCAGGTTTGAAGCACTGAGCCATCTCTCCCTGTCCTTCGCGCGGGAAGCCCTAGGGTTTCGAGTCCCGATGGGGGCTGGGTGTCGTCACTAGCTGCAGAGCGAGGTCGAGTACACCCCCTGCCTGGAGGGAAATTCTAGCGATCGGCTGCACTGAGTGGTTGTTTTCCGTGGTTTCTCCAACGATCACCAGGCGAATGCCGGCGCAGCACCCCCGCAAACGGGCTCCATCTTCCTTGTTCTATCCTTACCCCCTTACTTGCACTTACATGCCCTACACTTCCGCACGTGACGGAGCTCAGAGCTTGCGCCAGCTGGGGCGGTGCCTCGCTTGTAGTAGAACACCCCGCTAGGAGGCGAGTAGGTGTCGCCGGATTTCGCCTTCCAGCCTCACCGCCTTCTCTCGAGGGCAACCGTCCACCGTAATCCCGGAACCAAAGATTTCAGCAATTGACGCGCCGAGAAACATGAAATAGTACTCAATCAATAGCAAGAGGCGCTGCGAGACGGCCGAGCTACACCATGTGATCAAACGTACACAGACACGGAGGCGGTGCACTATGGTTTCTGGAACCCAATTCATTGGCCAAAATGCAATTTTTCAACTTTTATAAATGAATTTTTTAGGCATCGTAATGTGAAGTAAGCACTCCAAAGTCATCTGCATGTCAGAGAGTGACAGATTATGCTGAAATTCAACATTTTGAATTGAATTGAATTGGCTTATTTTACGTGGCGAGACTCAGGCCATGAGGCCTGCTCTTCCGTCTGACCACGCATTTTGTTACACTCCTTTCACCAACTAAGCGGAAAGAAGGTATTACTGAGGCAACGAAACCGGCGGTTTGATTTTAGCTCAGAGGCGTCATTTAGGCTTGAGGATCTTTTACATGCAAGTAAATCTACTAACAGGGACTAAACTAACAGGGGACTAAATAACTAAATGGGACAGCCGGCTTTACTTCCCCTCCGAAGGAAGGCGTACGAAGGATTTTTTGCCCCTAAAAATCCACAGCTTCGATCGGGTTTGACCCCGCGAACTTGGGTATAGCAGTCCGTTACGCTAACCGCTACACCACCGCCACCGTCACATTTGAGTTAAAAAACATTAATATTTTGTGAATTTTGTACTTTTTTCTGCAGAATTATATGTGGTTTTGTTGTTTTAATGCGTGAGAAGCATTAACACTCACTACATTCTTCACAATTTGCAATTATTAATTTTGGCCACAAAAATGGGCCTCGGAAACTATAGTGCAGTGATGTTATAGTGTTGTCGTGTATTTTATGCAGGAGTTTGTGCCCGTCCTTGTTGTGCGTGGCACTATCACGGCACAGATCTCCGTTGATGTTTTAAACACCTTCTTGCTTCCCGCTGTTGAAGAGCAATTCCGGGATTGCGATTGCATCTTTCAAGACGATTGATACTGCACGGCCTGTGGCGGAGTGGTGACACGACAATAACATCCTTGTAATGGATTGGCCGTCACAGCGTTCTGACTTCAATCCTCTCGAACACCAGGAGAGATGGCTCAGTGCATCAACCTGATGCTACAGCAGTTTCTCTGACCAGAAGGTCCTAGGTTCGACGTCTAGGTTCGAGTCGCGACGGTGGCAAGATTTTCAACACTAGCTTGTCAGCTAGGTCAAATTCAGTCACTGTTTGGAGGAGAATTCTAGCGGCCGGCTGCTCTGATCGGTAGTTTTTCGTGGTTTCTCCGATCAACACCAGGCGAATGCCGAAGCAGTACCCTAACAAACGGGCCACGGTCCGCGCGCGATCTTTCCTTCCTCTTCCTTCTCCTATCCTCTTCTCTTACACACACTTACACTAACATGCACTACACTACCATACTTGTCGGGCGACCGGTCGGGAGCTTACAACATGTCCCAGCTGGGGCGGTACCTCGCTGGTGGGAGATACCTGGTTGAGGGGAAACCCTGCTAGTCGACGGTAGGTCGACGCCAGATCTCGCCATCCAGCGGGGAAAATTTCACCGCCACCTCCCGAGAAAAGCACGCACTTCACTTACGGGACTAATGACCTAAGTAGTTGACGCGCCCGGAAACACGAATCAATCAATAAATCAGTTCTATCCAACACCTTTTGGATGTTTTGGAACGCCGGTTTTTGATCACTTGGTGCATCTCAGCGGAGGGAGACGAAGGCGAGAGTCGCCGCCGGCGCCCCGTGAGGAGCCCGGAAGCAGCGGCGTCTAATGCCAGCGCGGGTCAGCGCCTCCGCGGCAAACAAGCGCGCCGCGCCGGCGACAATGGGGCCAGACGGCGAAAACCAAAGGACACAATATTCATTTTGTGTAGACCAAACGACCTTTTGTAAGAAGAATTCGTTCTTAAAATGGATTTTACGGCACAAGTGATAACTAGAGACCGGAAAAATATGTAGTATAAAACGTCAAAATATGTACATAAATATGCAATGAAAACAGTAAGAATATGTAATAAAAAGTAAAATCGTATATAATATGTAATATTAAAATACACTAATAATAAAATACATTTACGTAATACGAAATTAGATTTATAAAAACTGCTCACTTCACATCATACAACTTTCTCCTCTGTAATAAAAGCTTCATCTATTGTAATCCAGGACCGTAGTTTAGCAGCCGGACTAATCGCAATAGAAGCCATCGCACAAACTGGCGAGATCTACGACCAGCAAGCATACACTGTAACATCTTCATCAATGTGTTACACGTCAGTGATCGCAAATTTTTCTCCGAAATTACGTTTACAGATCACAAAACGCGGTGTCAATGATGATTTGGACACCCAGATTTCCCCAATAATGTAGAAAAAGTGTTGATATTTTAAAAAAATACATCTTTTCATAAAAAATATACAATTAAATTGGTGAAAATTGATAAAATACGAAAATATATTGTGAAAACAGCAAAATATGTAAAATATGTAATATCGTACTAAATATGAAAAAATACGTATATTGATTTTGAATTGATATGTATATTGATATGAAAAAATTTGATATTGTGTTAGGAGGGCTATGATTCGCCAAGATTACAATTTTCAGAACGGTAAGTAGACTGACAAAAAATATGTAATTACATAAAAAATGGGTGGTCTCTAGTGATGACGTACTAGCATTTTACGGCACGAATAATTGCGTCATCACCCTGCAGCCAATCGCAGCGCGAGAACCGAGGGGGAGGGAGAGGTAAACGGAACAGCCGAACACTCTTTTCTCGCACAGATGTCAAATACCCGAGACGTCACAAGAAAGTTGTTTCGCAAAATTAAGTTTCATTTCTTTGTAATGCTGTTATACAAAAATAACGCATGCAACCCGTTTATAATGTTGCTTTATTGCATTCGTACAAATTTGAAAACTCGCTCCTAACGTCGCTCGTTTTGAAAACATGTACTCATTCAACATAGCTTAACATAATAAACTACTATTATGATGCGAGTGATTGATTCGTGTTTGCGGGCGCGTCAACTACTTAGGTCATTAATCCCGTAAGTGTAGTGCGTGTTTTCTTGGGAGGTGGCGGTGATCTTTTCCCCGCTGGATGGCGAGAACTGGCGCCGACTTACCGTCGACTAGCGGGGTTTTCCCCTCAACCAGGTATCTCCCACCAGCGGGGCACTGCCCCAGCCGGGACAAGCTGTAAGCTCCCGACAGGTCTCCCGGCATGTGTGGTAGTGTAGTGCATGTTAGTGTAAGTGGGCGTGTAAGAGGAGAGGATAGGGCAAGGAAGAGAAAGGAAAGATCGCGCGCGGTCCGTGGCCCATTTGTTAGGGTACTGCTCCGGTATTCGCCTGATGCTGATCGGAGAAATGATGCAAGTGATAAAAGTGGAATTTTATTTGGCGAGTAGAAATGGTTGCAATGGCCCAGATCGGTAGGGGGAGTGATGGAATCCTGCAAATAAAATAATAAAATCACTTTTTATCACGTGTGACATGCAATATTTTTTTAGAGAGCCTCATTCATTTCTTCTATTATTGTAGTATTTATCTATTATGTAGCTGATCTGGTGAAACGTATATTGTTTTCTTTGTTGTATTAACTGGTTTAACTGATAAGTTGAATATTTTCTAACTTTAACAGTACTGGAAAGTCGAACATCCAGCACGCTGTGCATGCACCAAAGGCACCAAAGGTACCGACCAAATGTTTAGTTAATGGCAGTGTAAAACAGTAATTTTGGCCTGAGGGAGAAAAAACTCAAGTCACTCCCTTCGTGCATACAAAACTTTATAGTTTACTAGATTGTTGCTGAACAAAACGGGAATGTGCACCATTTTTAAATGTCTTGCATCAAAAGCCAAAATGCATTGTAACCGTTAATTGTAAATATGGTGCCAGATGAGGAAAACAAAGTGGGTATCTAATTACTACTGCATACTCGTAGTTGAATCAGTTTGTTTGTACAAAATGAAAGAAAATTCCTACGGAGAAATTCCCTAGGGAAATACTCCTTACAGGTAACAAAGCTGTGGACGGTTTGTTTCCAATAAAATCTCTAGAAGTTTATGAGGAGAGTGATGTGTTAGAGAATGGAAAATAATATGAATTGTGTAAATTGAGCGAAACATTTAGGTTATTCGCATTTATTGATTACGTGTTTTCAGATAATTCTATTTCATCAAAAATAACACTTCAGGGATGTTGAAGGCGTATCTTCAACATCTGTTATTACTAGTTGTACTACTACTATTCAAGTCTATAAAAAATATATTTGTTGTGTTAGAAGGACATAATGCATTGTAAAGACTTGCTCTGGCATAATGAATCCGTACTTTTCCAAGAATATTTAACTCAACGAATTAAGCAAATGTTATCAGATACTTCAAAGAAATTAACGGTAAAAAATTTCTGCTGATGATGTAATAACGAATTTACTACTAAACTTATCTACCTATATATCATTTTAATTCATTTATTATTTTCTTATATGAAAATTTAAACGTCCTATCTTTATGCTTTTTTTTTGTACAGAATAATTTCAAATTAAACTATTTGAAGACTGCCCTTTTTTCAATGTTGTTTTTAATTTCTTCGAAGGTCCATTAATTTTTTAGGCAGACACACAATTTCACAACATTTATTAAACAACCTTTATAACATTTTTGCGTTTTCCCCGTCTGCAATTCTTAAGATGGTCGTAATGAATGTGGCTAAAAGTGCTTTTTGTTTTAATAAACCTGTGTAAGTAGAATACATGACTTTCTAAACATTTTAAACGATTAACCAATTATCTGCTGAAATGAAAGAAAGATGAAGAAAGAAATTGATTTCCATCCATATGGTACTTTACAATTTGTTGCAATGGTAAAACTTAGGAATACCCTGACCAGTATCCAGTTGGTGGCCAGTATTGATCATAAACGGAAAAGAAAATATAAATGTAATAACATGAGTCCCCCAGTTAGAATATTTATATCTGTCGATAGTATTGCTCTCCCTGGCATCTGTATACTTCTTTATAAAATGTTACATCTTCGCAGTGACAAACATAAAATGACATAAAAACTATTTTTTTAAAAGGTAAAACTTAAGTACAAAATAGAATGTCCACCGGAATGCTCACGCTTAACTCTCAACACTATTCACCACATCCAAACAATCATTAAGTTATTTTGTTAAGAAAATTAACATTTTTTTGTGAATAACCAGTATTTTAATTTTGAGATAAAACGTTGTAGTTGTTGTATGATTTTATTTGGTTGGGTGATGATTTGTTTTTGCAGTGTTGGATGTAGGGAGAGAATAGAGTGCGCTGGGGGTTGTGTTTCGACGCACTGTGACTCTCCTGAGACTCAGCTCCGCCTTGGCCTGCAAGTGGTTGTCCCCCCCCCACTCCCGCGCGAGGCCATCGATATCACCTCTCGTTTACTCTCGAACCAATACACGCGCCACTTCCGCCACCGCTCCTATCGAAAAATAACAATCGAGAAAATACGTCTCCGCTGGCGCACGGAGCTTTTCTTTCCCAAAGCAACGTGAACCTTGATATTTACATTACACGAGATTTTTGGCGTTTCTTCAAGTTTGGCATTTATTTGTTAAAAAGAGAAAATTTAACGATAGTTTTAACTTAGTTTGTGAAAAGTTGTCGCCCGGATTCACAAAACAGGAGGAATCCTTTAGGGATTCTAATAACAAACACGACAGAAAATTTCAAATGCACAGTATATGAACATGCAAGTTAATGAAGTTAATTTCTAGGTGGTATCATCGAAAGGAAGTATTTTTCGAACAGTTGAATTTCAGAAGTCTAATATATTTACTTGAAATGATTTATACTGCTCGAAGCCTTCGTGTCGAGTTTTTCACTTCATACAAAATTTCGTCATTAACGTGTAGTTCAAAGAATGAATTCTCACTACGTTTTTCATTTTCCGTCCAATTTCATAACATTCAAAGGCTTCAATATTATCTAATCGCCTTTTATTTTTAAAGACTGAAAATTGTAAGAACACAGTCATTATATTCCATGTCATTGAACAACTAAAGCTTCATATTTAGAACCCTTTATTCAACAAGGACTTCTGCCCTTTGCGGCAGTCCTGCTAACGAGCTTTGAGGCACAATCCTTCCCAGCGAACAGAACAATAGACACAGCAGGTGTCGTAGAGCACAGACGCGTTTTGTGTCTCGCAGCCAACGCAGTTCCTCTTCTCGCCGACACGCCCTCGACGTCGCCACTGTGCCTCCACATGCCACATGGAGGACAGCCTCCACATGCGCCTCCCCCGCCCTCCCATGCCCTTCCGCCCCCGCCCTTGCCCAAGCTCAGCACCGCTCTCACTGCTTGCCCACACTGCCACTGACCGCTCACATTGTCACCGACCTTCCACGCCGTCCCTCTTCGCTACTACTCACCCATCGCCCACGTAACCGCGAATAGTTCACGTCACTGCGACCGCCTACGCCTTTACTTCCCGCTGATGTCCCCACCAACCGCCCACACAATCTCACACCGTGTACGCAACCTCTACTCCCCTCGTGAATACCAGCCACCCACGACAGCACTGCGCGCTCGTGTGGCCAGTGCCTGCCCACGACGTCACCTTCCGTCCACGTCACTACCGCCTACGCCGCCTCCACTCACCACTGCCCGCCCGCCCCTCCCCCTCGGTGCCACCACCAAACCACTTCGCACCGTCCACCCTTGAGCTTCAACAATGGTGAGGCGCAACAGAGAAAGATGGTGGCGATGATGACATTTTGTAAGGGCAGCGGTGGTGGTGGCGGGGACAAAGATGGTTCTCACGGCTTCTCCCCGCCACTGCCCCGCCACTTCGCTGCCGCCATTTCATCCTCTTCCTCTGCCGATTCTGCCACTAGCTCTCGCGGAACTGTCGTTACTGCCACTACCTCCGCAGCCGTCACTGCCGTAGCAACACTTAAATGACCACCACAGCGCCCACCATGCTATCGCCGCTACTATTATAAATTCCGCCACCACATCCATTGTCACCACTACTGTTACAGCCGCCTGCAACCGTCCCTGCAAGCGTCAACATTATCACCTACTGTCATCTCCACCGCCAGAGTCCGTACAGTCTTAACACCATTCACCCTAAAGGGGCATGGACACACCCGAGATAATTGAAAGTGTTACTCTCTCAGTCTGAATCAGTGAAAAACCACTGATTAACAGTGACTATTCACTGATGGTGTCAGTTATAACACTGCCACTGACAATCAGTGAATTGAACTGAACAAATCAGTGAAAATTGGGTTCACTTTTTGAATCACTGAAACTTTACTGTTTGAGTCAGTGAAATCTGTGACAACTAATTGAACGTGACTAATTGAACGATCAGTGAGTGATGGTGGCGCGGCACTTTTACCACTTGACGACCAGTGAAATGCTGGCGGTCTTTATGAAAAGGTTCGCATATTTGGTGATGGTCAGCGAAACTACCCATTTCGACTGAAGATATCAGTGACTTCGGCTTTCATTGATTGAATCAGCGACAATTTCACTGATTCAGATTCAGAGAGTACCCGTGCGTGTTAACGGGTTTGCATTTTTCAGGATTAAACTTCAATCGGGTTTGCCGCTTCTGAAGTCAGCTCAACGGCCACGTGCCTGTGCATCTCGCATCTCCGTTCTCTCAGTCTGAATCAGTGAAAAACTACTGACTGCCAGTGACTATTCACTGATGGTATCAGTTATAACTCTGCCACTGGCAATAAGTGAATTGAACTGAACAAATCAGTGAAAATCGGGTCCATTTTTTGAATCAGTGAAACTTAACTGTTTGAATCAGTGAAATCTGTGAAAACAGCCGCACGTGAACGACTGAACGAAAAGTGAGCGATGGTGGCACGGCACTTTTACCACTGACGACCAGTGAAATGCTGGCGGTCATTTTGAAAGGGTTCGCCTATTCGCTGATTGTCAGCGAAACTACCCATTTCGACTGAAGATATCAGTGACTCCGCCTCTCACTGATTGAATCAGCGACAATTTCAGTGATTCAGATTCAGAGAGCGAATCTAGCGTCGGTGCTCGCCTTTGTCCAGGAGAGGCTGGCCTTTCGTCTGGGCGAGGGCGTGCACTATCGGCCCAATAGAGGACTGTCTCCCGCACAGGGCTTTTCGTTTAGGTTAAAGCAATGCCAAACACGAATCCCGTAGAATATGAGACAGAGACGGTTCGAGTTCGTGACAATTTTACCTGCTGAGTTGCTCCCATACACGCTCATGTACGCCCGTTTAAATCAAATGGAACGGGTAAATCAGTCCTATCGATCGGCAGTGTCTAAAATCGTGATTTGAGTCTCATCAGGTTGAAAATATAATGAATGAAGAATAACTATGGGCTCAGTAGTGCGATATCAATTATTTACACGAAAGAAACAAAAGTGTAAGAATGCGGCACTGAGTGCCGCTACGCGCCCTATCCAAACCATGTGTTTGAGCCCCTTTGGATTCCAAAGACACACTTTCGTTCCACAGTCTCAGAGACAGCTAAGTGATGATCTGCGTGCGTGATGCGAGCAACTATCGGAAGCCTCGTTAATCGTTCGTGCGGGCGCGAGGAGGCGCTGGGAAGCGCGAGTTGCGTCGCCACTCACTGCAGCACAAGAAGTGTTTAATCTAAAAGTTCAAAAAGATACAACAAAAGTATTTCGGACAGTCAAATTTTATTACATTAAAAACTTATGTTTGTGGCAACGTTTCGAAGGCTGATGCACCTTCATATATCGTATCATACAAGGCCACTTTTTTGGAACAGGTGGTAAATTATCTTGATATTCTTTTATAAGACTGTCATAAAGATTTAATCTAAAAGTTTAATCTAAAAGCTTTCGAAACGTTGCCACAAACATAAGTTTTAATGTAATAAAATTTGACTGTCCGAAATCCTTTTGTTGGATCTTTTTGAACTTTTAAATTAAATCTATGTGACAGCCTTATAAAGAATTTAAAAGAATTACAAAACAAGAAGTGTTTGTTTGACGAGATGCTCAAGTATAAACATAAATAGAACACCTTTGGAATGCGAATATTTATTTAACCCTCCGGCGGGCGCGTAGCGGCACTCAGTGGCGCATTCTTACATTTTCTGATTTCCTGTAAATAATTGGCGTCGTACTCTTGAGCTCATAGTTATTCTTTATTCATTACATTTTCAACCGGATGAGACTCAAATCACGATTTTAGACACTGCCGATCGACCGTTATTCATAAGTAATTCAAACTCTGCAACGGGTGCGGCACTCCGTACCGCACGCGCTTTCTCATGTATGTATAATATTTGCGTATTTTATCCATTTGAATTCTTACTGCTGTTTTCTTATTGAGCTTTATGACACAGATTTTCGAGTAGTAACTGCTAATTCAAATTTAACTGCGTTGTTTCCGAAGAAACGTTTGCACCGTAGTCATTCTCCTTCATGTGCCACGTAACAAGACACGGAGGAAGCGAGTGATGAAACAAATTCTTAATATTGTTATTTCGTTTAGTATTTACTTATTATGAAACAAAATGTATCAAAACATAAATAAAGAATATATCCTTCACATTCCATAACAAAGATAATAACTATTTTGTCGCAAAAATCGAAGTTGATAATAGCGGCACGGAGTGTTGCACGCGCCTGCTGTTAGGAAATGATGGGACGCGCCCGCCGGAGGGTTAAGTGGAAATTCTTTTCCAGTAATTACGCGAGAGAAATTATTCAACGTAAGCCGTATCTGTAATTTTGTGTAAAAGGTGTAGACAACTTTGATGTGTTGTAGTAATCGCAGTGATTGAAGACCAGACCCTCTCCGTCGGCTTGTAAATACGCAAGTAAAGCCAGTCTAATTATCTGTTCCAAATAGGCGATTGTTTTGCTTAGCTAACTTAATACAACTACAACTTTTTGAATCTAACCATTACTCAGTTTTTTCTACCTGTTCAATTCATCCATTTCTCAAAAAACAATCCGCGCCCCCGGGCGCTAATGGAGGCGATGTTAAACACAATATTTGGTACTGATCAACGGTCACAACTGTCATGTCCGGCGCGCAGCAGTTTATATAACAATCCTGATATGTAAACGAATGGGTATCATTAAGAATAACAATTGTGGCGTCAAACGGGTGTAATCAAAACAGACGAGAGTGGGTTGTAATAACAGTGAGTTTATTTCTAAACTAGACCGTAGTCACAAATAACAAATTTCACTGTTTACAATTAACTAACTAAATAGATCCCACTACTAGGAGAGATTTTAATCTAACGGCTACCACACCGCTCTACATCTGAGACTTAATGCATGTCTCGCTCGTCACGACAATAAATTGCCGGCTCCTTGCCACGTGTGCCGCTCGCACAAACGTACGCACAACTGCCCGTCGACGCTGCTGAGAACAAGAAGGAGGAGGCCTCGTCGCGCGCCGTTATACAGGGCTTTCTACCGCCCCCGTTGCCTTCGCGCCGTCTCTGCGCTGGGCAGAAATTCCCAATGCGTCATCTTCTGCACCTTTCGTTAAACTCCCTGCCCTCACGCAGATAGACCCCGTTTGAGCGCGCCACGACGCTATACAATGCTGTTAATAACCAGCGTCAAGAACGTACGTTCATTTCCAGATTTCAGACCGGATTGAGGGAGTTGGGTGGAAAGATCTCGCGAGATTTGTGACCCGTTTTTATACGGTACTACACCGGCATTCGTCAAGAAGTGATCACTAGTTACGGAAACAACCAATCAGAGCAGTCTATCTACGTGCACCGTCTCGACTTGCTCCACCATTTGCTGACGCTCAACACATCTTGCAAATTTTTCTGCAACCCTTCCAGATTTTCAGGGGCACTCGATCGACAGGCATTACTTTAACGCTCGTAGCTAACCAGGAGCGTAATAGATTGGTTTTTGTCAACTTAACTCGTATTTTATTCAAAGAGACTCTTCGTCTTGAAGATCTAATCTTTTTTTACATATTTAAGGTCGCAGCAACTACTAGGTCATTTGCGACCACGCTGAATTCAACGTTATGGTATGAGGATGAAACGATATGGTGATGACAAGGGGTGAAAGAACGAACGCAACCATGCCCGAGGCGGGACTGAAACCCGCGACCCTTCGGTCCGAGATCACTACGGCACTACTGCCTTAGCAGGCTGATCTTTCATAAATGAATAAATGACTGAATGTACATGCATTAGAAAACAATTAAGCACAAATTATACGAAGGAGCGTTTGCTCAGTGAAAGATTCACAAATAAGGAAAAACTGTACACACATTGAAAAGTCCAATAAAAGATGTAGATATTCGAACCATAATTTTTTTGAACATATTCTCTTTGATTTCATCATTCTAAGAATATGTGAATGCGTTGCTTCCCAGTAGATCCATTTCGATAATTAAAGGGTATTTTTTACATTTTTGTACTTTTGGGAAAAGCTTCGTCAGAAGATGTGATTTCAGTATCATCTATGAATGACATAATTCGAAGAAGAGACCGAGAGAGATAGCTCAGTGCATCAACCTCATGTCACTGCAGTCCGGGAGGTCCTAGGTTCGAGGGCCGACGGCGGAAGGATTTTCGACTCTAGCTTGTCAGCTAGCTCGAATTCAGTCGCTGTCTGGAGAAGAATTCTAGGGGACGGCTGCTCTGATCGCTAGTTTTCCGTGGTTTCTCCGATCAACACCAGGCGAATGCCTGAGCAGTACACTAACAAACGGGCCACGGACCGCGCGCGATCTTTCCTTCCTCTTCCTTATCCTCTCCTCACCCTTTACACACACACTTACACTTACATGCACTACACTACCACACATGCCGGGAGACCGGTCGGAAGCTGACAGCTTGTCCCGACTGGTGGGAGATACCTGGTAACAAGAAACAGTGGATCCTGTTGGACATGACTACGGGCAGGCGAGTGGAACTGGTTGGGCGCGAACAAGAAAGAGTGGATCCGGTAGGACATGGCCACGGGCAGGCGAGTGGAACTGGTTGGGCGCGAACTCGCAAGAGTGGATCCGGTAGGACATGACCACGGGCAGGCGAGTGGAACTGGTTGGGCGCGAACACGCAAGAGTGGATCCGGTAGGACATGGCCACGGGCAGGCGAGTAGAACTGGTTGGGCGCGAACTCGCAAGAGTGGATCCGGTAGGACATGACCACGGGCAGGCGAGTGGAACTGGTTGAGCGCGAACAAGCAAGAGTGGATACGGTAGGACATGGCCACGGGCAGGCGAGTGGAACTGATTGAGCGCGAACACGCAAGAGTGTATCCGGTAGGACATGACCACGGGCAGGCGAGTGGAACTGGTTGGGCGCGAACACGCAAGAGTGGATCCGGTAGGACATGGCCACGGGCAGGCGAGTAGAACTGGTTGGGCGCGAACTCGCAAGAGTGGATCCGGTAGGACATGACCACGGGCAGGCGAGTGGAACTGGTTGAGCGCGAACAAGCAAGAGTGGATACGGTAGGACATGGCCACGGGCAGGCGAGTTGAACTGATTGAGCGCGAACACGCAAGAGTGTATCCGGTAGGACATGGCCACGGGCAGGCGAGTGGAACTGGTTGGGCGCGAACACCCAGGAGAGTGGATCCGGTAGGACATGGCCACGGGCAGGCAAAAACTGGAACTGGTTGGGCGAGAACACGCAAGAGTGGATACGGTAGGACATGGCCACGGGCAGGCGAGTGGAAGTGGTTGGGCGCGAAGAGAGGACCCTGTAGGGCAACTGAATGGGCAAGCGGGGATGAATCCCTTAGGGCACGAGCACGTGCAGGCGCGGGTGGAGTCGGTGAGGTGTAGGCATGGGCAGGCGAGAGTCAACCCTTAGAAAATGAGCACGGTTAAGCAAGATGGACCCGCAAGAACTGGGAGTGGACAGGAGGAGGCGCGAGTGGTATGGCGTGGGCGCCGGCAGGCGGGGGAACGCACGGGGCGAGGACGGGCGGCAGGGGGCCTCAGACGCTGGGCGCGGGCACGGGCAAGCGGGAGTGGATCCAGTAGGACATGGCCGTGGACAGGCGAGTCGAACTGGTCGGACGGGAACACGCAAGAGTGGATCCGGTAGGACATGGCCATAAACAGGCGAGTCGAACTGGTCGGGCGCGAACACGCAAGAGTGTATCCGATAGGACATGGCCATGAACAGGCGAGTGGAACTGGTTGAGCGCGAACACGCAAGAGTGGATCTGGTAGGACATGGCCACGGGAAGGCGAGTGGAACTGGTTGGGCGTGATCACGCAAGAGTGGATCCGGTAGGACATGGCCACGGGCAGGCGAGTCGAACTGGTCGGGCGCGAACACGCAAGAGTGTATCCGGTAGGACATGGCGATGAACAGGCGAGTCGAACTGGTTGGGCGCGAAAAAGCAAGAGTGGATCCATGGGCGAGCGAGGATGAGTCCGACAGGGCACGGGGGGCGGGGACTCGGCCGCTGGGCGCGTGGGCGGGCGACGGGGCTCCGGGGGCGCGGGGCGCCGGGATGAGCCCAACTTGCGCAACACCTCGTTAATTCGCAGTCGCCGCCGGCGTCGCGACGCCTTATGCAACGCGGCGCTAACGAACTCCGCCGCCGCTCCCGACGCCGCCCAGCGCCCGCCCACCCCTTGCCTCTCCTCAATAGGGCTCTGTATTCACCAGAACCTAAGGTCGCCCATTAATTTGTGATTCGAGTTGGTGCACGAGTGCACAAAGGCCAGTTTTTCGAGATTCGGAGACAATTGGGCGAAGCTGATCCTGAAGGCTCACGAAGCCCACGTGAAATGCTGAAGAGTAGGTAAAGCCTACGTAACAGGTTATCAGTGCGCATTTTGAAAATAGATTAGCATTTTTAAGTTCAAAGAACGTTTAAGAATAAGTACTCAGGAAACACTTTCTTATGTTGACTTCACACTCGAAAACTCGTACGTATGCCTATGTAATGAACTAAATAACACAATATTTTCGATCAGAGTATTATTGGAAACTGCTTTCCTTCAAAATGTCAGTCTCTAAAACAGGTGTTGCAATATTATCGAGAGCCAATACACTCTTTAAGTATTAATTTTCTATATTACGATTAAAATTATGTATTTTAAATAACAATTACGTAAGACAATTTATATACGTATAAGAATGTTAAAAAAACAACGTGGTCGCCTATATATACACCTATCTTAAAGCTATTTCACAGGGCAACCGACAATGTAAACTTCACATTATTCCCATTTCATCTTATTTCCCATTACTTAACTATCCCACAAGTCCGTAAATAAAGCGACTGCCTCTTACTACAATTTTAGCATCTGCTTATTTTCCTCCATTCACAATCACTACCCATCAGTCAGATTTCGAAATAAATCGGTTCAGACTCATTAAAAGTTTCTTCGGAGAACGCATCATCCCATACATTATTTAAGTATCCAACACACAAGTCCGTAAATAAAGAGAGTGTCTCTTGCTACAATTTTAACATCTGCCGGTTTTCATCCATTCACAATCGCCAGCCATCGGTCAAAGTTCTAAAAAAAATCGGGTTAGATCTTTTATACCTCGTTCAAAGAACGCATCAACCCAAAATTCCTGCAGCGGCGTGTGTTTCCGTGCAGCCCCATGGCTGCGCCTGGGCGACGCGCGGCCCCCGCGCTTGTCTGGGCGCCGGTGTCGCGGCGCCTTGAGCTGCCGTGACGCCGCATGACAAGTAGGACGCCTCCGCCAGAAGAGCATGAGGAGAAACCTAATGGAATCGAGATTCTCCACGTCGGCGTCTCGCTTTTCACGTGTTTTTGTTGTCTTTCCTCTCTTCTAAGTTTATCGATTTATGATTCCTCTTTATCATATCTTTCCAGGCAACGTATTCCGGACGAGATTTGCTATGTTTATCTTCTGGAAGACATTATAAAGGTTTTTCAGAAGCATTATCCGTGTTTTCAATTACATTTATACCAAATGGATTCTCTGTTCAGAAACGGAAAATCTGTCACCAGAATATAATGACATGGGCATCATTATACTAAAAAGAGGAAGTTTAGATATATGTCTTCTCAGTCTTATGTATTTGTATATCTCCTGGAAGCACATCATCCATTAAAAATCTGTTTCAAAACTACTTCAGACAAAAGAGTAGAAATTACACCCTTATTTATCAAAAACGTCGTACTGGGAAGCAACACATTCAGAATTATTCGAAATCTTTGAGACTCTGCAAAAATTAGTAAATTATGTAATGCATTCTGAACTAGCTGCATCAGATATTTTTGATTTTTCCTTTCCCCTATATATAGTATATACGGAGTAATATACTGTGATACTTTATTATCACAATGTGATTAATTAAAGGACACGTGAGTAAATTCCGTGGGAGGGGTAAAATACAATAGTAAAGCAAGTTGACCAATCAGAAAACTGGACAGAGTGCGATTAATCCAATGAGAAAGGCGGCGGAAGAAAAAAGGAACGTATTTGGGTACAGTTCGCGCATCAAGTTGAGACAAATGACGAGAGTGAAAAATAAACAACGAGGGAGATGGTTTTAGGCGTGCTGACAGTAGGACGTAAGATGTTGATCTCGTGGTGATGTCCAAAACACGCGAATGGAAGTGCAGTAGAACAGCAACAACTGTTTAGAGAACTCTCCGGTAATTTTGGAAGCAATGATGGGAAGTGTAGAAGTGCGTGTCTAAACACGAACATTTTTTGGTGTGAAATAATTGAAAATTAGAGGTGGAACGACGGCTTGGAGGAACCACAGTCGTGTGTGCTGTTCGACTATCACAGGGAAGTAAACGATGGAGAATTATACAAAATTAACAAATGTAGGAAAATCAAGTTGTGTTTGAAATTTAGAATTAATTTTGTATTTGAAGAAAGGGTTCACATTATTTGTCATAAATTGGATATTTGTATGTTTATGTGTGTAATATACAGTATATAAATAGCAAATGTTGCAGAAGTAAGTATTGTTGTTATTATTAGTCATAGTAAGGAGAAATCCCGACCCCGATATAAACAAATACGTACGTAAATATTAAAAACTGAGAGTCTATATAGACGGCCTATCAAACCCGTTCAAATATTTTTTTTTCTAGTGACGGCTTTTACTCCCACAAGTATTCTTGATATTTCAATGAAATAAATGGTGGAGAAAGAGTAAAACAGAAGGAGAAAAGAATACTTCGGTCATAATACGTAGTATAAGGAAAGTTATATAATGCTGATCGAAAAAACGGCGAATGTTCGGCAGAAAAAATTCATTGCAGGGCCCTCATAACGAAAAAGTGGAAAAAACCAATTTTTAAATTAAGAAAAAAATCCCTTACCACGTGGTGTATCCTGAATCCCTATATTTTGGGTCCTTGATATCGCAAAACCAACTGAAAGCAAAACGTCCGCCAGTCCGTCCGTCTGTCCGTTCGACTGTGAACACAACTAGCGCCTAAACCATACGTAGGATTTTATTCAAATTGAAGAAGTCCATATTGATCTGGCTCGCGTCGAAGTTTTGAGATTTTGATTTTCAAAATTTTCTCAAAAATGGCTCCAAATTATTTCTTTAAATTTCTTGTAAGAATACAGTAAAATACACTTATTTAGGTGGCATATGTATATTTTCACGGTTAACTCTGAATTTTCGAAAATTGCAAAAGATTGACTTGTCTTCGGTGTCTTCTTTCAACAACAAAATTAAAGATAAAGATTTTTCCTCCAAATAAAATTTGTTCTCCAAAGTGAGATCTTTCAGTAAGGTCATGTACATTTTGTTTGAAAATTTTAGTACTTTTCGCGCAAAATTGTGTGCAATATGTGCATTTTTTTTAAATATACTAAAACTAGATTTTTTGAAAAACGTCACCAATTTTTTTCTTTAAACATATAAGGGTAGAGCCTAATGTACTCTATGAGATGACATATACTGCATATTGCTCTATTCTTTTGTTTTATCAAAAATTACAAATACGTAATTTTTCTCCCTTACCTCTCACGTCGTTAATAATTATTTTATCGGCGATTTTTTCACTTTATTGCATTAATGAGTGCATGTGCTTTAAATAATGTCGTGTAAAGAGTCTCGCAAACTCAACCGTTTTCTATTTAAACTAGCTCAAAGTTCCCCATTTTCAGAAACGCTCAAACGCCATTTTCTCAAATGTGGCTCCAAAGATTTTCTTCAAAATTTTCGAACGGATAGTGTTAATTCCACTCTTCAATATGACGTAAAGTTCAGTTTGGAGAATTTGTTTTTTCAAAAATTACACAATGTAATTGTTTGAAAGATCTCCCACACCGTTAATACGCACGTTTTCTACAATTGGTAAACACTATTGTATTTGTTAGTTAAAGTTCTTTAAGTGAGTTCAAATAAACTTTTTCGAAAACATTCATATTCCTGTGAAAAAGAGCTTCAAATTTCGCAATTTTTAATAGCGCTTATACATCATTTTTTTTTAAAACGGCTCCAAATATTTCAAAGAAAATTACCATTTAGAAGGCTTTACAGTTCTTTAATATTCTTAAAATAATATTTTCGTTCCACTATTAGGAAACTGAAAAATTAATAAAATGTAGTTTGGGCGGCAATAGATGGCAGCGGGCAAGAGTATGTGGCAAGTCCGATTAGCTAGTCGGGAAAAAAGGAAATAGAAAACTAGATGGAAAAGTCTGTGCCATTCTGTAGCACCACTAGTTTTATATTTGTGTGTGATATTTACAGTTGTCTCCACCCCCGACAACTTCACAAGAGGCTCAGAAAATTTGTTGATGCACTATTTTTTTAATAACAAAACTTTTAACCAGCATCAATTTACAATCAATGTTCTTTTTCTTATTTCTCTTCTTCACGGCAAATTCAACACACATCCATATTAGTTTCAGCAACTATCCAATGAATACGAAATAATTGTAAACAATTTCAAGACAATTGGGGTGGTTGAATATCTCCATCATACAAAATACCACGAAATTTGCAAAAGTTTGTTTTAGAATACTATTATTGACTGATTTATTCGCTAAAAATAATATTAATATTAATAATAAAGGAACAATTTTTTTAAACCATGGCAATTTTTACAATCTTTGATCAAAAAGATCTGACTGTGACATTAGGTAAATTATGTTTACACACGAACATGGGTTTCAAGCACTCAAGATTTTCAGCAATGATTAGTATTTTAAAAGCCAGACGAAACTTGTTTTCAACATGCATTGATGGCAGGAAATATTCTTCCACCACACGCAAATTTGCTCTTCAATTTTATATTTATTTTACTCACAACTTTGCATTTATAAATATGTAATATTTACCAAAGGGTTTTATAAAAACTCAAGCCTACAAATAAATAAAGTTAGAATATTTTCGAACTTCTTTACTGTTAATAAAAGGGGATTGTTTGTGTAAAATAAAGAATTGGATTGTTTATTTTAAATAATTATAAATAATATTTCAAAAATATCGAATGAAACTATTTTCCACCTAGAGTTTGGCTAGGTTATCTAGGATTTAGTGGCATAGTACATCAGTAGGATACGATACCACATGAGTCGTATTGTTCCTTCCTGACACTGACTATGACTTCCGGACACCAACTTAAATGTTTGCTCTCTTTAAATTAACATGAATGTTAAGTGAAATATAATGGTAAAAATAAAGAACTTATTAAATATTTGAACTAGTCAAAATATGCAGTGCAGAGTGATATCCTGGTTCGAGTTGTATAACATTGTCAATGATCCACACGCTTCCATCGCCCTCTTTATAGTTTAGCTACTGTCTTTTTCATCACTTCTAATTTATTTTCGTTCCTCCTGTTGTATGTCGTAGAAGCTATAACTCTGTTCCGAAGAGAAAAATGTGCGTTTGTTGATTAAATGCAATTTTTTACTAAAAGGTATAAAAGTTCCAGCTGTTGCAGGGGCGGATCCAGGAGATCATTATTGGGGGGGTGGGATGATAAAGTTTTGTTAACCAATAAACATATTTGTTATATTGTGTATTAGTTTTGTAGTGTATATACGATAATATTCAATATTAATATTTAAATGATTACATAGTTTGAACAAAAATATTTAAATCCATTTTGCCAAATAAAAGAAGGTAAACGAAAACTTTAGGCCGTTTTGGGAGTGGTCTAAGGCCGCCATCGACTCTCCTGGATCCCCAAGTGGCTTTTAACACCAAAGAATCTCACTTAAGCGAATCTAACACGCTTCGTATCGTCTTACTCGGTAGATAGCTGAGTTGAATTGAATCAGTATCCGGGGAAGACTTGTGGAGGCCAGCTACTCTTTTTGGTGATTTTTCGTGGGTTTCTCAGATCAACACCAGGCGAATGTCGATACACAACCCTAAAAATAGGCGAATGTCGATACACAACCCTAAAAATAGGCGAATGTAGATACACAACCCTAAAAATAGGCGAATGTCGATACACAACCTTAAAAATAGGCGAATGTCGGTACACAACCCTAAAAATAGGGTTGTGTATCGACATTCGCCTGGTATTGATCTGAGAAACCCACGAAAAATCACCAAAAAGGTAGGTGAAGGTCCCCACGGATATTCCTTTCTCATCCTTGCCCCCACTTTCCACTTAAAAGCACACTGTTACATTACAGCATACACTGCAGCGTCACACCTGTTGGGAGACCCATCAGAAGTCATAGCTCAACCCCCTGGGATGATGCTCCTGTGGCATTTGGACGCACGCCGAATCTCACGCTCCGCAGGGGGAGGAACATCGCCAATGCACTGGGTACAACGTGCACTACACTTACCGGACAGGTGAACCATCTGTTGAAGCGCCTAAAATCAATACTCTCACACTCATTCTCTCATTTACTCTTTCACCCATACCATCACTCCGCTGCATACAACCATTTTAATAAAGTACTCGACCGTTTTGTAAGGATCCAAGGTAAAGTCTGCACGCGTAACGAAAATCTTTAGGATCGCAGGGAGTCGTTGAGAAGAATCGCGTCCGCATCACGCGTGCCGCACGCACCGTCACGCTGCTCTTCCCTCTCGCACGAGGAAACACGAGGCGGAGATCGATAGAGCCCCGATCGACCGAGGAAACAAGTGACAGACAGCGAGCGTGCGATGGAAACGTGATACCCCTCCGGGTCGAGGAGGCGAACACCGAGCAATGCTCCCGCGCGCCCGACGCGACGGAACCGCTCCAAGCGGCCACGCGCGGAGTGACGGCACTCCAGGAGGGGACTCTTCCTGGTAAACAAAAGTTCCGTGTCACTGCAGTCCCTCTGACCGGGAGGTCCTGCGTTCGAGTCCCGACGGCGGCAGGATTTTCGACACTAGCTTGACGGGTAGGTCGAATTCAGTCGCTGTCTGGAGGAGAATTCTAGCGGCCGGCTGCTCTGATCGGTAGTTTTCCGTGATTTCTCCGATCAACACCAGGCGAATGCTGGAGCAGTGCCCTACCAAACGGGTCACGGACCGCGCGCGATCTTGCCTTCCTCTCCTTGGTCCTATCCTCTCCCCTTACACACACACTTACACTACCATGCACTACACTACCACACATGACGGGAGACCGGTCGGGAGCTGACAGCTTGTCCTGGCTGGGGCGGTGCCCCGCTGGTGGGAGATACTTGGTTGCGGGAAACCCCGCTAGTCGACGATAAGTCGGCGCCAGATCTCGCCATCCAGCGGGGAGAAGATCATCGCCACCTCCCGAGAAGAAACACGGACTACACTTAAGGGACTAACGATCTAAGTAGTTGACGCGCCTGGAAACACGAATCAATCAATCAATCAACAAAGGTTCCGCAAATGCATACTTAATCTGTCATCTTGGGCCAAGAATGGAAAGTAGAGAGTGGCATTGTGGGTTCATATGGACTTGTCCAATCCGTATTAAATGTTGGTATACTACAATGATGGTTATTTCTAAACGATTTGATATTTTTAATATTTCACAGTCATATTTAAAATGTGAAAAAATGGGTGATACAAATTTTCACCTGTTTCTAATATAAACTCAACAAAATGAACACTTGAGATTTTAGAGCATATTTTCAATTACCTTTGGGGGTTTATTTTTGTAAGAAAAAAGAGAATGGGGGTAGTCGTGCAAATGTGCAATGAAAATCAGTTGGAAATTTTTTGACGCAACCATAATTTTATTCCTCACAAAAAGTACTGGCGAAATTACAGCCTTGTAGCGTCAAATACGTATGGCTCCGAATAGCCGACATCCGATTGCCGAATGCACATCTATAAGATACCTTCAAAACAGGAAAAATAGGCTCCAAAAGCGGAGCCAAAAGATTCTTGGAGGCTTCGGGTGCTCTATAAATCTTTTTTTCTTTAGTGGCACATGTTGATACTTTTATTTGTTCTGAAAAATTGTAATTCAAAAATAGTGGTGCTACAACAGCATAGACTTTCCCGCGTTAATTGGAAAAAGCTAGGTAATATTTAAATATTGCTTTTTCTGTATTACACTGTAATATTGTATTCCTCAACATTTTTTTACATTTTAAATACAATGAGAGCAGGGGTCCAGAGAAAATCAACTACACTGAAAAAAGACCACATTAACGTCACTTCTGAGAATTAAATCACAATACCTGCAAGACTTTTTGATGTTGTGCAATACTGAATATTTTTTGTTGAACTTTAGAGGTGTGCATTGATTTAGATGATGCCACAGCAAAGAGTGATATTTCACGTCGGCTATGTTTCATAATTATCTTGGGGGTAAATGGGGTATAAACGGGGGTACAGTGCTGTTTACTCTGTTTTGTTGTCGGCCGTAGGTGTTCTTCGCTGGCCCCAAAATCAGTTATCCATTTGCATACACGATGTGATTGATTTCAATAATATTTAGATCTCTCTCTGGGGTCTGTACCACCTCATTTATGACAGAATTCGCTGTCTCTATCACTCTTTTAGCTTTGGCATTTTCGTATATTCTCCTCAACAGCACACGAGATTCAAATGGAAATTGACGAACTGTTTCTATCTCGCGTTTAAGAATATTTTGCATCTTGTCCTTATCGTGTAATTTATTGCTAGATGAACCCTCAGCAGAAACATTATTTTCAAGATTTACATGTTCGTCATGAGTAGTTCGTCATGAGAAGTTCGTAGTGAGTTGTTCGATCGAAGAACATTATCCGCATTTCTCTGAATGTCAGCAAGTTGTTCTGCTGTGAAAAAAAATTCCACTGCTGAGTATGTATCTTCGTTGACTGGCAAACTTCTTTGAGTCTAGGGTAGGTCTCATATCTGGGTTCTGCTCTCTCCATACCTTGAAAACTTGTACTTCCGAGCCCCCATTACTCGCTATTGCATAGTAAAAGCACCACGTCACCTCCTTCAATTCATCCCGCATTCATCTCTGACGATGGCTTCTAGCGACTGCCCACTCTGGGTCCCTGGGACTAACATTAGTGGGATGGCCAGACGTCGACAAATTGACGTTAGATCAGTTTCTGAGCAGATATGGGACTTTGGTAGAACAAGGCACGCTAAATTTTATTGCATTTCTTGTTCTATCCATTTTGCTCATTGGTTTTAAGTGAAGATTCACAGGTAGCAAGTTCGAGTTCACAGATCACACTTAACCTTTGGGTTGTTTCCTGCCATCCGTTACTGCGACTCATAGTGGCCTCGGGGCATCCCCCCGCAGGGCCCAGCAAGGAGACCCTCCGATCGCCAGTCGGCGTTACTGAACCCTACGGGATTTTCACTGACTGCTGAAGGCAGCCTCCTTCGCTGGCTAATGCAAGGTTCGGGCCTCCACTCTAATCAGTGGCCTGGTGTGCCAACCCAGTTTCTCTCCTGTACCCTCCATGGGCCGACAACAGGAAGTCCAAAAGTTCATTACCGTTCCCTCTCTACTTGCTGCCCACTCTCCTCTGGAGTACTTCTTGGCCTGACCCCTCACCTTCAACCTATTCAGCAAGGGAGGCCCTACCAGTAGCTGGCATATCTCTCAGGCTCATTGGGCTACACAAGCTTCACCACAAAATGCAAGGTCATGTACTCCCTAGGTGGAGTTGTTCTTCTTTTTCTTCTTCTTCTTCTTCTTCTTCTTCTTATTATTATTATTATTATTATTATCCTGATTATCCGCACACATTCGTTTCTGCTAGTTTCTTTTATACAATCGTACATGTCTCAATTGCCCATTTCGCTTCGTTACTACTCCAAAGAACAGACTACATTATATTGTGTACCTACCACCCTTGGTAGTCATTTCAGCTGTATGCCTCACCAGGTAGACTCCTCCACGTAGAATCTCTCAAACTTTACCCCGAACTCGAAACAGAACAATCATTTTCACAGCACAACTACGCCCGCAGTCATCTGCATCGCCTGGACAATTCCAACTACGCATGCGCATTAAATTCTGCTGCGCGCATTAAAATCTTATTTACAACAAATTCCTGCGTAATCTCGCGGTTTACGAACTCATCGGCCACGGTCGGGTGATTAGAATATTTCGCCGCGAACCCTGCAGTGACATTATTGTGAAACGGGTCGTGCGGTGCCGATTTGCAACCGAAGCGCGGGCGACGGCGAGCGTCGGCGGCTGGGCGCTGGACGCGGGCGACGGCGCGCGTGTCGCCCCGTGGGCGTGCGTGGGCGAAGGGCGACGCACGCGTGTGTATTCAGTGCGAACAGTCTCATGGTGAAGATAGTCAGAGAGTTTCTATTTTAAGTTTGATTTCAAGTTTCTATTTCAGTGATTGATTGTTAGTGATTCCGGGCGCGTCAACTGGTAACGTTATTTGTCCCGTAAGTGTAGTGCATGTTTCTTTTCCTCGGGAAGTGGCGGTGTTCTTTTCCTGCTGGATGGCGAGATCTGGCGCCGACCTACAGTCGGCTAGCGGGGTTTTACTCAATCAGGTATCTCCCACCATGGAGGCACCGCCCCAGCCGGGACTCCAAGTTCCAAACTGGTCTCCCGGCTTCAGTGGTAGTGTAGTGCATGTTACTGTGTGTGTAAGTAAGGGGTAAGGATAGGACAAGGAATGGGAAGGAAAGATCGCGTTCGGTCCGTAGCTCGTTTGTTGTGGTCTTGCTCCGGCATTCGGCTGATGTTAATCGGAAAACTACCGATCAGAGCAATCGGCCGTTGGAATTATTCTCCAGACAGCGACTGAGTTCGACCTAGCTGACAAACTAGTCGAAAATCCTGCCACCGTCGAGACTTGAATCTAGGACTTCCCGGTCAGAGGCACTGCAGTGACATAAGTTGATGCCTTGAGCCATCTCCCGATTTTTTCTATTTCAAGCCGCGAATCAGAGCTGCTAGAGCCAAATCCTGAGCTTCGTCAGTATCAAGGAGTGTCATTCAGAAAGCAAGATAATAAAAGATATAATGACGTTGTTCCACAAGTAGTGTACCTGATAGCAGAATGCTTCTGGATCATAATAACTTTCAACGTAATTACCATGCTTGTTTAAACAGTTTTTAAATAGAACACCAAAGTATCCAGGAACAAGTCAGAAATTGTTGGTAGTTTGCTCACCCACGCGATTCTTCAATGTTATGAAGAAATGAAAATCTATGGGTTCAGGTCGTATTTGCAGAGAGGATTATCTAAAATTTCCAGCTAGTATCACCGTGATAATTCTCTCAAGCTGTTGCACACGTTTGACCCAACACCTTCAAGCTTTGCATAAAAGACTACATTTTGGGTTTTATACTCTTCTCTTATTAATTTCCAATTATATTAACATATTTTAAATGCTGTAGGGCAGAATTAATAGTGAACACTTAAAATGGTTATCTCTCAGGTCGTTAACATTTACATTAGTGGCGATTTGTTTACTTTATAATATTTACGAGTTCAAGTGCTTTAAATAATGTCAAGTAAAGTTTCTTGAAAACGCAACAGTTTTCTGTGAAAACTAGCTCAAAATTCCGCGTTTTCAGAAACGCTCAAACGCTCATAAATGGCTGCAAATATTTTCTTCGAACTTTCGGAACGGATAGTGCTAATTGCACTCTTTAATATGAGGTAAAGATCATATTGGGGTATTTTTTGTTTTTTTCAAAAATTACACAAATGTAATTTTTTGAAAGATCTGTCACATCTTTAATATGCACACTACCAGCAATTTGTAAACACTATTGTATTTGTGTGTAATGTAACGAGAAACCCCTTCTCTCACTGCTACCAATATCGATCACGCCCACGAAACGGGCGCCAATGCAACGAAACCCCCCCCTTTCCTATTTACTAAAACGCCCTACGAACTGGGCACTAATGTAATGAAAATCTCCCCTCTCAACTCCTATTGTTGATCACGAAAAACTTCCTTGCTGATCACCTGTAATATCTACAATGCACACCACTGTGCCCCCCCCTTTTACTATCCGGAGTTTTCCTGTTTACATAAATTTATCAGGGCGGGCCGTGATTTGTTCTCTACAGAACACAAGCGCCACGCCAATGCAGGGACCAGGATCAGCTAGCTATGTGATAAAAACACCGGTTACGTAACATCAAAACGAGAACTCAAAATCTCGTTTGTTTATTTTCTTTTAACCAACAGAAACATTAATACCCTCATAAAGGAATCAATACCACACAACATCAACAAAACACAATATCATAAAAATCACAAAAATCAATAAACATATTATACTCAAACGTTATTACGAAATAATGAGCTCAATACTGTGGCCACACCCATTACATTGCAATCCCCGCAAAAATGTTTCCAGTTTTGGCTTTGCAAACCATTTATTCTTCCCAAGAGCAAAGAAATCAAAGTCATTGACTTCACTGGAGTGTTGCAAAACAAAAAAAGTATTCCACTTCCCTTGCGTTGTTAACGAAGCAGCGACCAGGTCCCCACACACAAGATCTCACGCCGTCATGCGTAAGAACGCTGCTCCACTGCTGCCTGCTAGCGCCGAATTACCAGTGCCCCCCAAATTGGCACTGACCACGGCGACGATATGCAGAGGCGCGCTCGAGTCTGCTGCACCTCGGCACACTTCGTTCGGCGACACCCGCTTCGATTTTCAATGGTCGAAGTAACACCAGTTCCAAACATTAGTAGAAAAACGTTCAAAATTCACAAAACTCAAAATTAGGATCGCGCGTGGCATAGCTTTATATATTACTACTAAAATAGTTCACATCACACGGCATACAGTTCCGCCACCTTGCGAATACAAGTCCCAAGGAGCAACACCTTCTCGAGATCTTATAAGTTCGCGTGTTAAAATAATATCACGAGTGACGCGGAGTACAACTCGCCACGAAGTTATTCACTCCTCTCACAGTTTATAATAGTTCACTAGTACGAGTCCAGAAGAGAACACTTCATCAAAAACTTACAAATCCAAAATTTAAAATTGTTCTTGCAACAAGCGACGCGGATTCTGCCTCTCGCTACCAAGCTATTCACTCCGTATGACCCCCATTGTTGTCCTAAAGCATTTATAACTTTTTTCCGAACAAAACAATAGCGCCTCTATTGTCTTCTGCTTTATAACTTATAAAATAGTTTATTATTAATTTCTAACACTTCCTGGATTGTCTTATTATATTGTAAAATTCCCAATTAAAATTTCGTATCCATTCCACTTCTTAGACATCACTTTTCTCGCTTCATTTTGTTAAAAGAATGCTTTTTCGTGCGTCTCATGCCTACAACCATCGCTCGTTTATTTCTCAATTAACTAATGTAACATAATGTTTATCTATTAATGTTCGGCGTCCTAAAATTGTGTCACCACGTTTATAATTTGGCCGGTATTCCACGGAATACTTTGGTATATGCCAAATCTCGGTAGACACACTAGTTTTCGTTTAATTTATTAATATATCCAAACTTTTCTAAAGTGACGTCACGACCATTGTTGTTTCCGTTCTTTAACATGTTAAAAGTCAATGTCGTGATCACAAAACTCGCGATATTATGCGTTTCTGTGACCCGATTTAGCTGAAACAAACTTTATTCTGTTCCTTATAATTTTGTGCGTTGACTAGTAACACACAACCATTAATTCCCCACTGCGTTCACATGTTCGTCCGAAATACTCGTTTTCTCTTAGATCACCTTCACTTGTTTTTTCTACATTCCGCTCGGGAAGTTTCTACATAAAGTTCTATACCCGGTTCATAAACCAATGGTAACTTCATGTTATTTACCTATTTCATTTGTAATAGATGGCTAAACTATTACAGTAATATGCTTCAAACGACTTCAAATGAAGTGTTTTAAAAACTCAAAAAGTTTCCATGAAAATGAACTTCAAATTTCACATTTTTAGTAGCGCTTAAACACCATTTTCTGAAAAATGGCTACAAATTTTTAAAGGAAAATTGCCATGTAAGGCGAGCTTTTTGTGTTCTGTAATATTTTAAAATTAATATTTCCGTTCTACCATTAGGAAACCGAAAAATTAATAAAATGTCAAAAACATGTAGTGTAGGCGGCGATAGATGGAAGCTGGCACGAGTATGTGGCAATTCCGAATAGCTAAGACATAAGGAATAATAGCCGAGACAGAAGGAAATAGAAAACTAATACGGGAAAATCTGTGCCATTCTGCAGCACCACTAGTTATTATCGTACCAGGAGGTTTGTTCTCCCCAGAACGGGCACCTAGGCGTTAGCCCCTATCCGCAACTCCCGTGGGCGAACAGGCGCTCCTTTGGCCTGGTAGCCGAGTTCACCCGAACGCAGCGCTCCACGGGGCTGCCTCTTGAGTTAAGCGTGGGTGAGGCCGTTCTGCCAGCTCAGAGCTACTAGGTGTCCGAGCTAGCGCCGGAGTCCACGGTGTAAGGTATATAGGTGTGTCAACTAGCCGCCTTTTGCACAAAATTTTTGAAGCCAGTTTGAGGCTAGTTCCTCGCTTATCCGTACGGTGCGCACGATCGAGCTGGGCATTCATGATGGCGTCTCGCAATTTAGTGGCTTCCACCAGAGGTTACAAAGCCACTAAATGGATCACCATCTTGTCCCGAAAATGCCCAAGTCGTTCGCAGCGCTTACATAGCTAGAACTGTGAGACCTAGCCTCACATTAGCTTCAGTTTTAGAACGGGAGTGAACCCACCTATATCTCTTACACCGTGCGGAGTCTAATGAAGCGCCGGAACGAATCCCTGCCCACCCCACGAGCAGCGGGCGCCGCCCCGACGAAGCCAAGTGCTCAGTTGGGGACCGCCCAGGTCCACGTCCAGGTGGCTCACGGCACCCAACTCATCTACTCACTGCATCCACCTTGACGCTATCGACGTGAGTATTGCGGGAATCTAGAGCAATATGACGCATGTTGAGCAGCACAGTTTGAGTGTACAATAAACTATTTCGAAAGTCAAAGAGGCCGCGAAACCTATTTACTGACGAATATTATAACTACGTCTTGTGTTTTATATATATATATATATATATATATATATATATATATATATATATATCTGTATTGGCTGGAAGTATGTTGCCACTCTTGAGTATTGTCCTTCTTGACAAAAACCAGTGTTTCCTAAATCAAGACGCAAGAAAATGACTTATTAGCTTGGTAAAGAAAGGCTTACAACAATTACGTGGGTGGGATTTCTCATTATTTGTAAAATTATTTTCTGCAATCCAAAATATAGGAGCTATAAGAATATTATCCTGTAACTCACGCGGGAGTGAGCATTCGCGAAATACACACCAATATCAGTGTCAAGGCTGACTGAATTTGAAATAATTCTGAAAACCTGCCACAATGAACTTAATGGTGTGTACAATTCAATCATTTCATTCATTCATTTTTTAAATGAACATTTGAAGTTTCATTTGAAGTTTGAATTGAGAGACCCAAGTATTTGGTACCTTAACATCAGTGAATTGGACATTGTTCATATATAATGAAGAATACACTTTGTATATTTGAAATGGAAAACTACATTGAAACAATAGTAGGAAATGGTGCGGTGTTTACGATGTTTCTTCTATCATTGAAATCTATACGATATTTTTGTAGCACTGAAGATGGCCGCAATGCGGCCGAAAAAGCTTTATGCCACAATAAAGAATTACGATGGAGAGCCAACACCTCGTATAGATTTCAATGATACATTGAAACAGTTTTCCCTTATTTGATGTTTATTTATTATTACGAAACCAATTTGAAACATCTTATATTGTATGACTTCCTGTTTTTATTTCAAAGAATATTCGTAAACTAAAATAACCGATCTTTCGATTCGAATCGCCGAGGGCATACCATTTACGTACAGTAGGAATGGAATGGAGTCTAAAATCGAACGCCATTTGCAAAGAATCGGATAGGTGAGTATCTCAATAATGTAAAGATTACAGGCATCTGTTTCGGAGTATGATGTGATCCAGTTACAGCGTCAATCAAATGTTACGCGTGTAAACTCTGAGACCACGCAACTACAAAACAGTTGACACAAATTAAAGAATACCTTGTTTCCATCCATTTAAGAAACTATTCACTCCTCGAACATAAGAACTTTTGTAAAATACGACCGCGTATAAGTAAATGCGTAAATTGAGAATTCGCTTATTGATAAAGGATTCCCTTGTGTCTTAAGAGCCAACAATAAGTTCAGCCCTTTATGAGTCGTGCCTTTCAACTTCCCGTTGAAATGAATACAAAATACTAGTTTTGTATGTCGTCCCTAAAATGTTAAGAAGTTTTCAAAGTGTAATCAATTTTAGTTTTTTTATAAAAAGAATAGGATTCAATTCAGTCATATAATTACATAATGCGTGAGGATAAGCAACTCGCAAACGCATTTCAAAGCGTATGTATCTGCACAGTCTACCCCTGCATTGCGTCGATTTGAACCAGTTATCTTCCGATATTCGTTATGCAATGAGAGAGAATTCATTTTTTGCTGGAATTTGCAAATGGATGCCCATGGTTATTCGGACAGAAAAGCATACATTGAGCGTTAGAGTGAATTTTTTTCTCCACTAATTTTTACAATGAAATGATTAAAGACGTACGATACGAAAATGGTTGAATTAGTTAATTTGCAGTGAACATGTGAAACTTAATATGTGATAAAACTAAGTGAAGTGAAGTATCTAATAAAAAATCAAATCGCCGAACATAAAGATCAATCTCAATATTCTAGCTCCATGTAAATCCAACTCAATTAAGAAGAAATTAATTCTTCATTTATAAACAAAATAAATAATGAATCTTTAGACACATGATCTTTAGCGAAAGCAAAAATAATTTCACAAACGTTTTACACGTAATAAACTCTGGTAGAAGTCTGATGAGGTAGGAATCTGCTTTGTTAATCGTTCACAAATAGAAGAGCAATTTTCTACCTAATGTGAGCATTTAAAACTTTTCCTTTGGAACGCAAACACAGAGTTTAATTTTGAAAAGAATGCAGAAATGATTTATCAACTTTTGTTCCCTAAGAGAGGGAAAGTCACTCCTGCGTTATAAAGGAAAACTTCAACATACTTTTCACCATTCCAAAGTACATTGTGTGATAAATTGTTTCGTAATGAAAGTCGAAAATAGTGGTGCTAAAACAGTATATACTTTCCCGTATTATTGGAAACAGCTACGAAGGATTGAAATATTGCACTTTCTGCCCTACTAACAACTTTGCTATTATTTGAAAACGCCCTATTCTACTAAGAAGCGAACAACTCGCCGTTTCCATCGCAGTGTTGCCAAAACTATGTGAATTCTAGAACTGCATAAAAATATAATACAAAAGTTGTGTAAACTTGTTTTGAAAAAAGAAACCTAATATCATACATCTATATCAAGTCACAACAATGACACGTAATTGACAGAAATTTGCAACAGCGGAACGGAATTCAATTGTTGCATTCCCTGAATTATGGATGCTCCCTTAAAGAGTTACCATTTTTCTGTTTCAAAGCTAGTTTTCATAGAAAACAATTGAGTTCTCGCGAAACTTTACTTCAAAATATTTAAATTACATGTATTCATTAATATAATAATGTCAACAAATCGCTAATGTACATATTAACCATTATGAAAGGCAGGCCAAAAAAATTACAATTTTGTAATTTTTGAAGAAACAAAAGAATAGAGCAATGTGGCGTTTATGTTATCTAATAGAGTACACTTATCACTATCCCTAACAAAAGTTAAAGAGAAAATTTGAAGCCATTTTTGAGGAAATCTTGTTTTTGTAATTTTTTAAAATTGCACTATTCCACGCAATATTGAGCGAATACTACTAAACTTTTGAAAAAAAATTGTACCTGACCTTAAAGTAAGAACTCACTATGAAAAACAAATTTTATTTGAAGGAAAAATCTATCTGCAATTTTGTAACTCGAGGAAGACGCCGAATAAAATTCAAACTTTCACAATTTGTGAAAATTCAGGGTTAGTCCACTAGCGTTGTTCACCGACGGATAGGCGAACGGTCGGACGGACAGACGTTTTGCTTTCAGTGGTTTTTTCGGTATCAAGGACCCACAAAATAGCGATTTCTGGCTGTACAACGTGTTAGTTTTTGTTTTCTTAATTTAGCTACTGAATTTATCCACTTTTTTCGTTACCAGGGCCTGTAATAAAAGTTTTTCTGCCGAAAATCCGCCATTTTTTCGCGCAGCATAGCCTAACTTTCCCTATATTCTACGTACGTATAGTATATGGGAAAGCCAAAAGTAGAGTTGGGTTCCAACTTGAAGTTTCGTTCGAGCTCATGCCTCGCTTAATGTCAAAGAAGTGCGTTTGCCGAGTCCAATGGCCTCAACAGAGAACCATGCGGCTATGTTGTTAAAAGAACAATTAGGTATTAGTGACTTTGACGTGTATTAAACTCATTTTCAGTAATGAACTAGTAACACCAATACTTGTTATTGTTTCGACTGTTATTGTTTCTAATCCTTATGGAGGCCATTTGGTATTTCAAGCGAAGAAGACTGTTCAGTAATAGAGCAGGGAACTTTTCAGTAATTATACTTGTACTACTTTATTGCTAGGTTTTCACAATAATATTTGTATGAGTTGTATCGTGAATAATATACAGGCTACAAGATCTTAAACAACTGACAATTGCGCAAACACATATCAGATATACGAAATTTAGGAAACACTATGAAACAGCATTCATGCATTCATTACATTACAGGAATAGGTCGCCCTGATTTCCATAAAAAATAATTAATTTGATCATTACAAGTAATGAGTATTAACTGACGCTGGATACAATGGTCTGTACTATTGTGAGTAACCGACAAGTGCTTTTGTTGTAAAGTAAATTATTCGAGTTCAGTGTCTTTAAGACAAAGGGTAAGACAGCAGAGTAAGGCAGCGGTTGAGAGAAGACAAATAAATACAAAAAATCAAGTAATGTAAGTTCCCTAGCCTATGTAATTTGGTGTAAAATGTGGACGTTTCATTGTTTATAAATAAATGCCACAAACTAAAGTGCTACAGAATATTAACAGGACTGGCACACAAAATATGAACTGGCGACGATTTTGGCCAAATACTAAGAACTGAACATAATAGGAAATACCAAAAAGTAACTTCCATCATCGTACTTCCTAAAATTATTTTCTTCTATGTTGCCTATTATCCTCCGAATAACATAAAAAGCGATTTTATAGTGGTATACAAAACATTATATTTTGCAGGTTCGTACTAATGTAGTAGAAGATTTTGCGAAATTTCCTATAATTTGAGTAGACTTTTCACAAAAAAGATCACATTTTTAAAATGTGGATGCAAACAACCAGTAAATATGTCCCAAGAAACTGCTCTATGCTTATTGCACGGAGCAGGAAAAACTTTGTAAATAGTGTTTTTATTCTTATCTAGAATGGAAAGTAGTTATTAAATCACTCAAGAATTCAAAACTTATTATTAAAATTATTTCAACCGCACCAAATAAATTATTCAAGTTGGGATTTTTTTAAACTAGAATGTCAAGACCAGCAACTACTGATTACCGTAAAACCACAATATTCAAACTAGTATAATCCACAAGTCAGCTCAAATTTTGCTATGAATCGTAATGCACGTGCTGAAAACCAACAGTTTCACTGGAAATGCACAACTATAAGTATATCTCCTTGTGTAGTAATATAATTACTGCAAGAGAGTTACTTTGTATGTCAATCAATATAAGAAATATCACAATGAAAACTGAATAAAAGCATAACAAATAAAAATGAAATAAGGAAAAATTGTGTTTGAAAAAAATTAGAAGTTATTTTGATTGTTTTCACTCACCACATTTAAAAATATGTGAAAGTTGAATTGTTGAATACCAGTGTTCATGCAGCAGAGGCAGACCATGTTGTCCCCTTCAGGCCACAGAGTCGTATACAAGCTCATTCAGAGAGGCATTGCGTCACATTGGTTGTAACACAGGGCAGAAATGTCAGGTTTGCTTTCCCCGATACGGCTTACGCAAGACGTTGGCACATTCATTCAGCCCACGTTTGGGAAATCGGCAATATTATTTGAAAAAGGTAATTTAAAACGTTATAAGGTGCTTAATAACTATGTGACTTATCATTTTTTTGAAATTCAAAATATGCCAAAAGCAATTAAAATTGGACAGAAAACTTTTAGGTTCTGTTAGATAACGATAAAAATTGTGAATTTCTCAATTTATTTAAAGTATAGGAATAATTGACACATTTATTGTGAATTTATTGAAATACCACTACAATTGTGACAGAGTGAACGTGGTGACAGTTGAGACGAATTGACGAGGGTGGTTTATCATACTACGTGAGGCCTTGATTCAAACCGCAGCCATTTTTATTTAGAAAACCTGCCATTACCTTTACAATGCAGTCTGAGATACGGAAATTTCATGAAACACATTCAGTTTAATTACAATTTGTGTTTCTTTACATCGTCCTTACCTTGTAACGATAGTGCAAGTTTTTATGGATCGTTTGAGCACTTCGCAGTCGTTCTCACTTATTCTTCCGTCGATCATTTGACACTCGCGCACGTAAGTTCCCATTTTCTCAATCTTCGGTACCACACCGGCACTGCCGTTGCAACGCCCCTTCAAATCACTCAGACATTGATTGATTCATTGATTCGTGTTTCCGGGGGCGTCAACTACTCAGGTCATTAGTCCCGTAAGTGTAGTGCGTGTTTTTCTCGGGAGGTGGCGATGATCTTTTCCCCGCTGGATGGCGAGATCTGGCGTCGACCTACCGTCGACTAGGAGGGTTTCCCCTCACCAGGTATCTCCCACCAGCGGGGCACCGCCCAGCCGGGACAAGCTGTATGCTCCCGACCGGTCGCCCGGCATGTGTTGGAGTGTAGTGCATGTTAGTGTGTTTGTGTGTGTGTGTGTGTGTGTGTGTGTGTAAGAGGAAAGGATAGGACAAGAAAGAGGAAGGAAAGATCGCGCGCGGTCCGTGGCCCATTTGTTAGGGTTGAAAGCACGGAAATCTACCGATCAGAGCAGCCGTCCGCTAGCATTGTTCTACAGACAGGGAGTGAATTCGAGCTAGCTGACAAGCTACTGTGGAAAATCCTGCCGCCGTCGGGAGAGGACCTCCCGGTCAGAGGGACTGCAGTGACATCAGTTGATGCACTGAGCCATCTCTCCCGGCCTCTGTCTGACGCGATGCCCCCTCGCCATTCACATCATCACGCCTTCGTACTGTGCCCATTAACGCAGCTGCACACGCCGCAGCCATCTGCCATTTGTCGCCCAGCTCCCTCTCTGCTACAAATGCATTCTTCTTCCACCCGCTCCGAGGCGAGGAAAATCCCCCCTGGGGATGAAGGAAGTGGACGGTCGTGGGCATGGACGTTCGTGGGAAACGTATTTCACAGTTCCGAAGATTTTCGTATTTTTTTCGAAATGCTTGGTCTACACATTTGTTACGTGAATCTCAATGGGCGATTATTACACATCTATCTGAATTTTCTATCCATTGCCTGAAATAGTCAATTTTTAATTGTTTTATTTTTATTAATTTAATCCCCCGATTTTGTTACGATTGTGAGCATTTGAAATTGCAAAATTTTGGTATTTGTCAGATTCTCGACTCAGAAA